>LNAC01000183.1:2412855-2593499 GCA_002007465.1 Ailurus styani
TTTTTTTTTTTTTTTTGCTTACTCGTTAACCGTTTGTATCAACAAACGTCTCTGAAGACAAAAATACTGGTTTCTTCAGGAAGTATAGACATTGTTATTGGGCAGAATTTGAAATCTGTTTGGAATAAATGTCAGCTTGGAACTAGAAACTGTTCCAAATAAATGTACGTGGAAGTACATTGTTAGGTGACTTAGACTGTGTATATAAAAGTTTCCTTGGGTAAATAGAACTTGTTGGGAAATTCGGACTTGCCTGGAAATTTCTGCTTGGATTGTGACATTGTGGCTGCCTTTGTTCTTTTTGTTTCTCTAGTAAAGCTCCTGATGGCTAGCTCCTCCTTGGCCTCTGTCATAAGTGTTTAGATGTAGGGCAGTTGTCAGAAATGTTTAGCATCCCAGGGCTGCCAGGGATATTTGGGTGTGTCAATCAAAGCATCTTAGTGTGCAAAAGAATGTAATTGTGTAGGATTCATAATTTCTCCCAGAGCAAGATGGTAAGTACAAATTATTGTCTTGTGTTTTGAGGCCTTTCAGTTTACTTTCAAAGGATACAGTGTCTTGTGGAGGTGTTGGACTTCTTTGGAGATGAGTTTTAGAAGTGAAAGTCAAAGCCAAGAAAAGTGACCAGTAAGGCTGCTGAGTCTTTGCCATTATTGTTACAGAGCTAATGATTGAACAAAATTTGAGTATTTTTCTAGGCAACATGGAACCACACAGTAATGGAAAGATATGAACCCTGGTAGAAATATAAATGAGAGATGGAATAGAGAATTACTATTCACAGACACTAAGCATGTGATCTTTTTAAGTAAAAATTTGGTAGTTTTGGTGGCTGAGATGTGACATAAGGCTGCAAACCCATATGAGGTTCAGTCCCAGGTGACAATTTACAGTGGAGAGAGCATGGTGTGTATTACTATAAATGGGACTCTGTACATTGGAGCCGCATAGAAACAGGTGGTATGATGGGGAAAGGGAGGGCTAGCAGTGCCTTGGGGTATAGGTTCAATGACCATGATGCCAAGTTGGGTAAAGCATCCTGGAGGGGGACCTAAACCACTGTTAAACATAGATTGTGTGTTCCACACTGTGCTGGGCACCTGACAAGTGTTACTTACTGTTGTCCTCATTGAGGATGATGCCGAGGAGGAGTGCCCCTCATGGGAAGAGGTGTTCTGTGCTGGAAAGAAGAGGGGATAAGTCATTGTTTTTCCCAGGACTCCTCTTTGCCAGGTGGTCTGAGAGGCTCTCTGTTCACATTCTCAGTTCTCACAGCCACAGTGTGGGCTCGCTCCATCATCTCCTTTCTCCAGAACATGTGCTGAATACTGGGGTGTAGGAGAGTAAGAAGTCAGACCAAGGCCCCACAGCTACCACATAGTCATAGGCTGTGAATGTTGGATTTCAGCCTCGTGACTGGGGCCAACTGGTGATGGACTTGAATTCAACACTTTCACGAGTTTAAACATGGAACCTATTTCCAGGATCCAGAGGAGGGCGCAGTGAACATGTTTAGGTGGACAGATATTTTGGAAAGAATTGGAGATACTGGGTTGGGAAGTCAGAGTGTGACGGGGGAGGAGGGGATGACTGCTAGTCATTTGGTTGGTGTTTTGAAGCATGCAAGATTCTGGTCGTCTCGGGGGGTTTTAGAAAGGTCTGAAGGCAGATGGGGAAGAGGAAGGAGTAAGAGGAAGGGAGAATGGTGAGCTTGACAAGTAGTTTAACAGCTGCTCCACATATCCACAAACTGACTCTGAGAAAAAATGGTTCTATTTATTTGCCGTTTCCTTCCATATATCTTTCCAACAGCATTCATCAATATCTGTCATTTCCCAGGGGGTTTAGGCATGTCTAGTAATTCATTCTGCTGAATTATATTTCAATACGCGGATGGAGGGAGGCCAGATTGCAGATGTTAACTCTGACCTATGTCCAGTGTTGCCTAGACACGGCCGCCACCGAGCTCCCGGGTGCCCTCACGCAGATGGCCATTCCAAGCCATACCACTTGCGGTCGGATTCTTGTGACCACGCTCTTATTAGAGTAGTCTCTGTTTAATACTTGTTTAAAAATCAATTTTAATTTGTCCCTTTAGCCTTTGGTCTATATAGCTAGCACTTAGGGCAAAAGCATCATGTGTTTTTTAATAAGAATTTTAAATTCAGATAATCATTATCTGAATGGAGACATTTGGGGATGGAGGAGTAACAGGGATTTGCTGGCTAGGGCTGGGTCTCACTGCAGAGCAGGAGAATTTGATGGGTGTTCTGAGTACTTGTAATAATGGGAACACTGCAGTGTACCAAGCTCTTTTTCATGTATTAGTTCATTTGATCCTGATACCTTCTCATGTTAAAGTTTGACTGTGGTCATCTTGGTGGATGAGAAGAAATACTTTCTTCTAAAGAGCAATATAAGGGAAAACAAAAGAAAGAAAAAAGAACAAATACATTGCTAAGTACGGATTCAGGTTAAACCATTTAAAAATGTACGGTGTGGGCACCTGGGTGGCTCAGTGGGTTAAAGCCTCTGCCTTCGGCTCAGGTCATGATCTCAGGGTCCTGGGATCGAGCCCCGCATCGGGCTCCCTGCTCGGCAAGAAGCCTGCTTCCTCCTCTCTCTCTGCCTGCCTCTCAGCCTACTTGTGATCTCTCTCTGTGTCAAATAAATAAATAAAATCTTTAAAAAAATGTACAGTGTGTTGGCATTTTCCCCCTTTTATCATAAAATGCCAGGGGTGACATGGTGGCCATCTGTGATTGAGGGTGAAGAGAGTATCTTTGAATCATGTCACTGTATTGCCCACAAACTAAAGTTACTCTTGATTTAAAACTTCGGCTGTAGTTGACAGTGGCAGTGGCAGCCAGAGATGGTTTGTCCAAAGGCTTTGGCTTCTGTATTGTAGACATGAGCATGCTGTTATTTTTCCATAGTCCCTAGCATTCTCATGGTGTGAAACTGGCCTTTTGCGACTCCCTAAAACCTGTGTCACGTACCCAGTCTGGACTCAGTGCACTCTTACTTCTGCTGCCTGCTCTGCTTGCTGCAAGCTTCCTTCTAAAGTGTCCTGTAAACTTTCTCACCAGGCCCTTGTGGTTGATATCATTGCCTTGCCATCCTTTGTTAAATGTAGAATGCTGATGATAGTATTCTACATAGTGAGACTGGGCATCTCCATTGGATTTGAGTCTTGCAGCAGAACCGAGGTTTAGAGATGGCTGCATTGTGCTGTTTTTGGAGTTCAGACCTTGGTGTCCGGATGGCATCCCATGCTTTGACAACCAGCCTCTCAAAAGGCATGCCCACGCTCTCCATTCAGTGTTCAGTTTCCTCGTCAATTAGAGTTCCATGTATAGGAAGCAATGATGTCTTTGAGGACTTACGGTCAAGGCTGTACTTTGGACTTGCTTGTGCGAGTAAAATTACCACCACCCCCCTTTTCCCTTTTGAGGTGAGAATAGCAGCTCGATATAAGAGTCAGTGAACTTCACTCTCTGGTCACAGGTCTCTTGGTTTCTCAAATTATATTTATTTGTGCCATTAAGAAGAATGATTTAGCAGCATTGCCGATGCTGTCTAGGTATAGTTGTTCTTTTGCAGTGGGACAAGAAATTGGAAGTCAGTCACCCATGTGAGAGGGAAGATGGAAGGAACCATGTCTCTGTGTTGTAGTAGCAGCTGAAGATGAATAAAGGGAGGTTCTAGTTGCTGGGAGGATGACAGTCGCTATGATGAGGAAACCAATGTTTAGGAGTGAGCAGTGGAGCAGAGAACATCTTGATGATGGAGTAGACACGAGGACAGCAGCTGCTGACTCATGCGTTCTTCCTGACTTCAGCCAGTGACTTCTCCTGGCCTTTAACCTTTCTCCAATTCTAAATTCGGGAGTGCTCTGGGAAGAACTTAGTCCCTCTGACTCATAAATGATTCAAAGGGTTCAAGTTATTTAAATGTAATTTGCAAGAGCAGGTGCTGACGTATTTAATGTGGATGCCTCCTAGACAGTAAAACAGACTTATTTTTTTCTCAGGAAGGTGCATAGTTTTAGCTAAGCAAGTGAAGGTGGTTGTGTGTATGTTTTAAGATACACGTAACAGGGCGCCTGGGTGGCTCAGTGGGTTCAGCCTCTGCCTTTGGCTCAGGTCATGGTCTCAGGGTCCTGGGATCGAGCCCCACATCGGGCTCTCTGCTCAGCAGGGAGCCTGCTTCCCCCTCTCTCTCTGCCTGCTTCTCTGCCTACTTGTGATCTCTCTCTCCCTCTGTGTCAAATAAATAAAATCTTTAAAAAAATAAACATAACAAAATTCACCATTTTAGCCATTTTGAAGTGTCCAATTCAGCGGCATTAAGTACATTTACAGTATTGTGCAACTGTCACCCCCATCCATCTCTAGAACTTTGTCATCTTACCAAACTGAAACCCTGTACCCAATAAACAGTAGGTCTCCTCCCCTCTCTCCCCAGCCCCCAGTATCTGTGATTATACTTTCTGTCTCAGTGAAATTGACCATTCTGGGAACCTTATGTAAATGGAATCGTATAATCTTCATCCTGTGTCTGGCTTTTTTTTGTTATGTTCATCCTAATGGAGGTTCATCCTTGTTGTGGCATGTGTCAGAATTTCATTCCTTTTAAAGGCTGAATCGTACTCCATTGTATGTATTTACAACATTCTGGTTATCAGCTCATCTCTCAGTGGATGGTTGGTTTGTTTCCACCTTTCGGCTCTTGTCAATAAGACCACTGTGAACTTGGTGTCCACGTATCTGTGCAGGTCCCTGCTTTTAGTTCTTTTCTCTATATACCCAGAGGTGGGATTGAGCAAGGGAGGTTTTAGGAGGAAGCAGAGAGTGGGGGCAGGGGGTAAAATGGTTGGATGTCCCTCCTCCCACTTTAGTGGTGGACGTGAACTTTGAGGGAGCTACTGTGAGAGCCTCAGTGGGTGCTCAGGTCAACAGCAGGCTAGTAGCCAAAATGTAAAGATGAAGGATGAGGGAGGTGAGCGTGTGGCCCCTCTGCTTGCTCCTGGTACCAGCACGGTGGTAGCTTCATACCGTTCTTTTTGTCCCCAGCCCCTTGACTCCCATATTGCCATGCCCATTCTCCTTCCCTCCCTCCTGCGGCTCCCCATGTACCCCCTCACCAAAACCCTTGAGAGCAACACAGATGCTCCCTCGACTTCCTTTTGTTCCTGGTTGGTGCCTTAGAGGGATAAACAAACTTTTTCAGAGTTATATGCATAACTGTGTGCCAGAAGCCGTATCCAAAGACAGCTTTGTTAGTAGTTACTGGGTCTTATTTTCCCTTTGATGGCTTGTTTGTAGTCCAAGAGAAATCACCCCAAATGTAAGACTGTGGACTGACTGCTAAATCTATGTTGCACTTCAGGTGATAAGGAACTTTTTTACGGGAAGCTTTTAAATCTAGTCAGGTACCGTTATTCCCTGATGATAAAGTAGTTCTCCAGAGGCTATATTTAATTCTTTATATAGCCATTCTGCTAAAATTATTGCTGACCTGGTATTTTCCTACTTCAGAGGGATACTTCATGCTTTGGGGGGCTTTGAAAGCATGTATTTCACTTTTGAAAGCATGCATTTATGGAGGTCTTCTTGTTCCATGGGATTCAGGATGGAAACAAAGGAAAACACACCCCATTAAAGAGACCTTATGTAGCCTTCATAGAACCAAGGTGCAATCTCGGTCTAGGCTCAGTAATCTACTTATTTTCATATATAATTTTAAAAGACTGTGTATCTTCCACTCTGTTAAGTAGAGGCCCCATGACCAAAACAGTAACAGTAACCGATATAAAAAGCCCATTCAAGTAACTCATACCTCCATAATGGAAGCCTGACAAGTTCTTACATCAAGCTGGCCAGCTGATTTCAGCTTTAACATGGATCTCTATTTATTGCTTCTAAATTTCTAGTTATGTCAGTAGAATATATGTAATAAATGCTATAATAAACATATCTGAATTTTATAAATGTGTTTTCAAAGAGCGTAGAGCTGATCACAGTTCCAGCTGTAACAGCAAGCTCAATTTGGTATTAAAATAAAGCAGCCAGATTGGTAGGCAAGCTCACCTCTCGTACAAGAAATTAAGAATGGTATTATCCATTAATTTCCACCCTGTGCAGCTGAA
The DNA here is from genome assembly GCA_002007465.1 of Ailurus styani. Classification (NCBI taxonomy): domain Eukaryota; kingdom Metazoa; phylum Chordata; class Mammalia; order Carnivora; family Ailuridae; genus Ailurus; species Ailurus styani. The sequence continues at coordinate 2,419,007 of LNAC01000183.1, forward strand.
TAATGCAGTTGACAGATGCTAATTTTCTTAAATTGTAGGCAGCAAATGATGCATGAATACAACAGCAACACACTTTTTAGAGGCTCTTGGTAGTCATCAGAAAGCAAATTTATATAAAGTTCAATGTAGTCACTACCAAGTATGGCGCGATGTTAGTGCCTTCTAATGACTGCCTTAAATCCATCTGTTGTCCTCTTTTCCCTATTAACACTAATGGGGGTCTAGGCAGGAATAAAAACCTCCCATGTGTCGTGCTAACAGACCATTCAATTTATAACATTCATGTGATTCCTAAGGATAAGACTCATGCAAGAATAATGACATCTAAAATCTAACCAGTGACAGGATAATAAATATTTCATTGTATATGTGTTTCCTAATTCAATTATTTTTCTAGTGGCTTAACGAAAGTTTATTTCTTCCTCCCCATACCATATACAGTGTTGTGGAAAGCTTTTTGTGTTTCTTATTTTTTAAGTTGTTGTTATTGAATGTCCACTGTATGATGTTTTTTCTTTTTGGATTTAGGAGCACCCCGTAAGTTTACCCCTGTTGCCCAGCTGAGGAAACTGAGACTTGGGGAAGTTCATGAATAAGTGATGGAATCACTTCTGGGGGGTCAGATTTGGCACTCAGCAATTAGGCGGTAGAGTCAATCATACCATAACTGGCAACTTTCATTGTTTTATATCCTGTTGGGTTTGAAGACTTGTATGAGGTAAATATATGGACTAAGTTGAAAAACTTGGTTCAAACTGAATTCCAAAACTGATCAATTACTGAACATCAGAATGTCTCCTTTGGGTGAGAGTCTGGTGACATAATAAAAGAATTGAAGTTTGACGGAGAGTCTCTCCTTGACCAAACTCTAGCCAGGTTCCCCTGAGCCCTCCTTCTCAACCAGTCCTCAGACTTGGTCAGTAAAGTCACAAACAAACACTAGCATAGGTTCTAACAGCTGAAGGCAACCTTCTTAGCATGACCCTCATTGTCTTAAAGCACCTGCCTGAGAAAACTTGGAGCTGTCAAAATTTTTTTCTGTTGGGGCCAACAGATAGGGTCTCTTTCTCCCAGGCTCTGTCGGAGGGTAGAATCTGAATTTGGTAATTGTCAGCTGGCAGACAGAGCTGGCCTGGTCGCGATTACACCGCAGGACCCTGTGTCATTTTTCATTCCCCTGACTTGACTGAGCCCCCACTGGCTCCCTGGCCTACTCCTTCATTCTCTTATCAAAACACTTAGTGATTGTGTACAAATTGAAGGTGAGTTCAGTTCACACTGGACTCCTTTTTCCTGTTGCAGTCATTACTACTGATTAAAATCTTTCCTTGCCACTTTAGCGTCGCACTTGGTTTTCCTTTGATAAGGCACACGTCAGACCTTGCTGTCAAGATGAGACTAAGACGTGGTACAGTAGCACATAAAATGTACGGGGTGGTGGTCGACAGTGACTTTGGAGGAGAGGACGCACAGGGGTCCTGTTAGCAGTGCTCTCTGCTTGCTTTCAAGGGCTGTGTGAGAGCTAATGAAACTGAAGTGTTTAAAGTGTGCTTCAGAGTGTATGGAGGGAAGGGAGGTGGGTCTGTCACTTGTGCCCATCCCCCCACCCCTCCCCTCCAGTGCTTGTTTGGAGTCTGACTTCCCATCTGAGGCAGGGCTGGATTCCCTGAGCAAGGATCCTAGCATATGAATTTCCTACACCAAGGATTTACTCAAGAACTGTCCCTGTTTCCATTTTGCTCTCCCACTGGCACAAAGGCAGTCTTTCCCAGTGTCCATCACCACATTTATTGAGCACTTACTAAGGGCTGGGTACTGTACCTGGTACTAGGGATAAAGAAATAAATACCTATTTAGTCACCTCGGTGTGTGTGGGGGGTGGTCATAGGAAGATAGTCTAACAGTTATTTTCTACTAAAAAAAAAAGGACTGATATATAAAATTATTTGGTTAACTGAAATGTTTGCCTTCTAAATTTTTCCATTGCTACATTAAATTCTTCAACTGTTTTTGTATCTACCCTTGGTTTTCTTTAAAATGAAGCATCTGGGGCGGAATAGTGGTGAGGCCAAGTAAATATTCTCCATGATGTAAACCTTTACGTCACATAACCTCTGTACCGTCTCTCAGGCTTCTTCCTGAAATATGAACAAAGGAAATATAAAACATAAAATATAGGAAATGAAATAGAAGGGATCGGAAGAAAAAAGTCTACGGGTTCTGATCACTGGTGGTTGTTATATTTTTAACAAATTATGTCCTTCAAAGACAGTTATTTCTATGTTAAATCATTTATTCATATAATACTGATTTTAGTTTTCTTAAGAAATGCAATCTATAGTTTTCCTGTCCTTCTTTATTAATGTCCTGCTTTTGGATCTAAAGGTGGTGGATTGCCCAAAGGTCCTCTTAGTCCAGATTTTAGTTCATGTTTTATAATAAGGCAAGGAAAAAAAAAATTCTGGACTTCCAATTCTGTGACCTTTCCTGCATAAAAGTAGAACTGAATGTTTTTGAGGTGGTGACCAGAATCACAGAGGGTAATGATGTTTGAATTTTCAGTCATAGAGTTTATGCTTCAATTAATTGGCGTTTCCTATATGTGTTTGTTTGGAAAAGGTCATCATCTATTATGTGGGGTTAAGGAGAGCAGGTAAAAAAAATCAGTATGATTCCATTTTTGCAAGAAAATAGAGGTTGCAGAAAGAAAGCCTGGTAGAAAATCACTGAAATGTTGATAGTGGTTTTCCCTGGTGTGATTAGAGGTGACTTTTTTTCCTTTATATATATGTTTACACTGCCTGCTTGTGAATAAAAAGGAACCAAACCCAAGTGAAAATGATAACATTTTTACTACGCTTAGGGCTAAGTAGGTAACATTTACTCAGCTCTTAGAAAATTCTTTAATCCCCTCAACAATTTACATAGTCCCATTCTCCCCATTTTAGAGGTGGAAAAACCAAGGTGGGGAAAGGTTGGCTAACTTCCTTCCCCATTTGTCACCGAGGCAAGATGAAGATCTAGAAGGCAAATCTCATTTTCTCTAGAGTCTGTGCTTTCATTCTGTAATATAGCGAAAGAGCAGTTTTGGCAAAATAAAAGATTGTTTGCTTTGCAATTAAAATACAAACTTTTGAAAGCATTGGGATGAAAATATTAGACATTTTCATGTGGACAATGATGGGAGCTATAGCTCACTCCCGTACTTTGATAGTGCCAGTGGTTACCACGCACACTGCTAGTAAATCAGTTAATCTATGCCAACAGTTATTAAACAGTGGGATATGATTGTTGCCTGAAGTAAGAGAGTGTGACTCTTTTACAAGGAACAGGTCTGCTGGCGAAAATCCAGATGTTGCTTCTGCTACAGGGCACCCAGCCACCTGTGCTGCAATCCCTCATGTTTCTGAGAGGTATCTAGCTGGAACCCCCCCCCCCTTGAATGAGGTTCTGTGGGTTGCCTGCCATTTTTTCTGTTTGCCAGTGTGTTTTCTAAAGAAGCTTCTACTTGTTCTTTAATCATTCATGGGATACTTAATGAGCACCTACTATGGCCAGTCATTGTGCTAATATTAGTGTGGAACACAGAAAAATCAAACATGTTTTCAACTTTCACTGAGCTCCATTACTTCGTGAATATTCATGTCCATCCTAACTCCCTGAAGTCAAAGAACCTTATTTCCTGTGCGTTGGTAACTAGTTTAGTCCTTGTGCTGAGGAAGTAATGTAATGTGAATTGGTTCACCTGTTTGGCTGTTAAAGGCATACAAATATGTTAGATTTCAGGGTTGATGTAAATTGCTCGTGAACCTAGTCTGACACCGATGTCCTGATGTACATGAATGGATACCACATGTGTCCTGTGGGCCTGGTTGGATGACCACCAGTTCTTCAGAGAGGGAAGCTTCGAGAATGAGGCACCAGCTCCATTTCACCTTGAGAGAATTCTAGTTCTTCCTTTTGTTGGTCGTGAGCTCTACTCTGTCAACTCTTTTCTCGTTGATCTAGAGATCATTTTTCGCATTGGATATTTAAGAAGTGCGTTTGTAAGTGCAGGCTTACCTCTACGATGTTGAGGGTGCTCTGTGTGTTTATCTGTATGCCCTGCAAGTTCCTGTGGGATAGGCAGGGATCACAAGATACTGTATCCTGCCCATGCTGAAAGTTGCCCATGCTCGAGCTGGAGAGGTTTCCTTGGGTTTAATGTGGGAAATCAGGGTCACAACTTGGGACTGGATCCCTTGACTTAAAACAATATCCCTCTGCTTGTGATGAATCAATATAAAGAGTATGACAAAAGCAGTGTAGCAGGATGGCCAAGAAGGACCTGCCATCATCACAGAAATGCTGATGTTCTGCCTGCCACTTACACTGTCTTCTCTTTCACCCCAACAGGGAGGTACCTCCTTCCAAACCCTGTGGCAGGGCAGGCCTGGTCAGCCTCCGCGGAGACATCCAACCTCGTGCGCATGCGCAGCCAGGCCCTGGGCCAGTCAGCACCGTCGCTCACCGCCAGCCTGGTGAGTGTCCTCTGCCGGTGCCCGCGGTGCATCGACGCGGTGTCCTCTCCCCACCGCCCTAGGGACTATTTTCAGTTTATTGAATTTAACCAGGTTTGAACTTAACCACATTTAACATTAAGCAATGTGACATTTTTTGCACCAAGTGTGCTAATTTTTTCCAAGTCTCCTCTTCACGACCCCCAACCTAATCTGTAGTGTTTCTGTCACCTTGACTGTCTCCTCTCTTCCCTCCAAAGAAATGAAAACATCTCTGAGCTTTTTTTCTTAAATACTTTATTTGAAAATAATGTCAGACTTACCAAAAGTTGGAAGGATATGAAAATTAGGTAGTACACATTTTGCTCCAACAATTAATTTCTTGCCAAATTTGCTTTTTCTCTCTCCTTGGATATATGCTGAGGTAGGTACATACATAGGTGTATACAAATATCTATGTACAAACTCTCAGGTAATTGCTTCAACTCTTTGAGAGTAAGCTGTGTCTCTCATGGCCTTTTGATATCACGATTTAGAAATGTTGGTAAATTTATGGCATCTACAAGCCTTTTATCTACTCTCCATTCTGTATTTCATTTTTATCAATTGGCTCAATCGTGTCCTGTGTAGCATGTGTCTCCTCTAGTGCAGGATTCAGTCTGGGGTCATATATTGCATTTAATTGTTGTACCTGTTTTGTCTCTATTAATCCAGAGTTTTTCTACAGCCTTTTATGACATAGACATTTTTGAAGACTATCCTTCCCCTCCCAATTTTAAAGAAGGGAGTGTTTCTCGTATTACACGTGCCTGATGTGTCTAATGTTTCCTCTTGGTGAGGTTCACATTTTGTATTCCAGGCCAGAATAGGGCATGGGTGGTGAAGTCCTTTGAGGGCTTGCCTTCTGCAGGCCCATCATGTCCATCTGCCCTTCACTGTGATGTTAATTCCACAACCCCACCCCCAGCCCCAACACACACACATAGTCATGGTGTTGCTGTTTCCACTGGAGTTAGACTTTTAATCTTGCCATCAATAAGCATTCTGTGGGAAGGTAAATTTCAGGCCATGAGAACATATTTCTTCTCATCAAAAATTTCCCCTAGTTTGCCTATCCATTGATGATTCTGGCCTGGACCCTTCTTTTTTTGTGGTAATTGAAACTGTCATTACTCCCACCTCAGGGCTCTCTCCACATTTACCCGCTGACCCATGGCATCCACGTTTGTGTATTTGTTCACAGCTTGGCCTCTTGCGTTTCTTATTCACTTTTTCCAGTGTTGATCTTGATGGAGATGCAAATAATGTATTAGTGCATTATGGTGCCTTTTAATTTTACGCATTAGTAATAAGTTGGATACTTGAGAATCTTTCAGTAATGCAGACAGATTTGACTTAAGTCAGGACTCTAGTCTTACTTTTGCCACTGGATAGCTGTATAAACTTGGGCAAATTACTTAGTTTCTCCTATTTTATCAATGCAACTGCACCTGCAAGATGAAAAGAAGTATTTAAGCAGTCTCTGGAAATCAACGTTGGAATCCCCTGACTCTACTTCTCGAGTAGTAGAGATTATGAAGATAGTGAATAATTATCCCTAAAAAAGTTTCAGAATATTTTATGACTTCAAAATTGACTATGGTCTTTGAACCGAAGTTCATCGTTTTACTCTCTTGGAAATTTTAGGACTTATATTTCAAGGTACAGTTAAAATGATGGTAGTTACCATTTGCCATCATCCCATCCCCAAGTTCAGTGTTACTTTTTCTTGGGAATTTTATTGAAAGCTTATTTTACTGAAAGCATTTACTTTTTAAGGAAAGAGGGAAATGCCTCACAATTAGTGTTTTTTGGGGGGGTTTTTTTTGTGTGTGTGTGTGTGTTGTTGTTTTTTTTTTTTAAGAGGTGCTTTTTGGGTCACTGCAGAATTACTGTCCACACTCAGATAGTAATCCTGTGTGTTGCTTGCCAAGTAAATGATTCTGATTAGAACAACACTGTTAAAAAGTATATCTCATCTAATACTGGTAGTCACATACTCAGAAACAAAAATTAATTCATTCATTGGTAAAACACATGTCAGGTGACTTAAGATACTTGGGAATAAGATAAAAAGATAAAGAGAACTATTAATAGAAAACACAAAAGAGTACTTCTCAAAATATGTCCGATGAAATTCTTACCAAAGAGTCGTTTGAGTTGTTTGCTTGAGAGCAAAACTAGAGAAAGTGCTAAAATCCCATAGGCAGCAGGCTTAAAATAGTACCTGGCACATAACAAGTCTCAAATGTTAGCAGTATTACTACTTCTGTTAGTAATGTATTATGGGTAAGCTTGAGTATGGAAGCCAGACTGCAGTTAACCATTGACTTGACAGTGACGGTTTAACATCATGTCTTTCCTTCAGAGACTTCGTTACTTCCTGATGGTAGTTGAAGGACAACTATTTGCAGAATGTTTGACCAGGTCTTCTCCCCCTGCCCTGCCCCCCATTCTGTCCTAGTAAGAGCAATAACAGCTGGAGCACAGCTGACAGGCAGAGCGCCATCTTGATTTCCTCGTTGTTCTGCTAGCTGCCCAGCTTTCTGGGCCATATTGCTTATTTCAGTATGTCACCCATTTCAGGCTAATGACTTTTTCTGCTTTTGGTACCCTTTGTAGGCCAATAATCTTTTTCGTATTTCTTAGATTGGATTACATCTAAATTACCTTAGTGATTACAATTAACTAGAGAATGATGGCTGAAAGATGGAAATGGCCACTTATTAGAACTTCTCTTTTTTTTTTTTTCCTTCTAAACAAGTGATGTGTCATATGGTGCCCTAAACTGTGGAAAGTGCTGCACTCTGACCCTCTCTCCAGGCCACTATTTTCAACTCCGTTGCCCTTGTCTTAGAGCTTTAAGTCACCCTTCCTCCTGTCTTTATCCTGGTGCACGTTTGTTGTAGTTCTTCGTGTTGGTGCTTTATATCCCCTGCTAGACGGCAAGCTCCTTGAGGGCAGAGTTCCTGTCTGCTCTGATTTGTACTCCTCACTGTTCCTGGCACAACTCCTTGCACGTAGGAAGCATTCAATAAATATTGTTGATGGAACGAATAATTATTCCTACAAAGTGAGAGATGACTCTCCTTGCAAGGCGAGAGTGATGATGTGATTCTCTGTGCTGTAATGGGTGGCCTAATAAGACTATCCATCTAAAACCTCTTTGTTTTTTTCTGTGTGTATCTTAAATTCATAATTAGCCATGAAGTCCATGTAATGGGCCAAATCTCGTGTAGTTCCACATCGGCCGCTCAAAAAATACAGTGACAAAATAGTGAAGAGAGGATCCCTGTCCACATTCAAGGAAATTCAATTAATATGCTTGTAAGCAGTCATGATGTGGTCACGTTGACTTAAATGTTCTGTTGGTTCATCAAAGAACTAAGTTGAAGCAGTATGTGCCTTCACGTGTGGAAAAATTGGAAAAACAGGAATCAAAATGTCCACATGACAGCATTACACTCGATAAAACAGCATTTCCTGTTCAACACACCAACAAACATTTCAGAAAAGTACAGACTCTCAACCTGAGAGGTATCCATACGTTAGTAAGATATAAATGAAGGCTTCGTGGTTTGGTAGGTATGAATTTTAGTAAATGCGTGACCTATAGTGATTTAAATGCCATAGGCAAGCTTGAGGGTAATGCTAACTACCTTCTCAAGGAGGAGATTAATTCCTAGCCTGAAGTATCTAGTTTTCCTTGGCAGTGCTAAATGTCGTTGTGCTCCCTCTCCCAGACACATTGGGCATTTCAGATAAATGGCATGTTGCCAATTCATCCTAAGTAGCCTGGTAGCTGGCAGAATCCATGCTCAGCCAGTATCCGCCTGCTGGGACACCAGCCGGGAGTGCTGATGAAGTGTCAGATGTATACTTCATATACATTAATCTGAAGAGGGGAAAACTCATTTCTCCATTTGCTTCTTCCATCTTTCTGTCCCTCCCCACACACATGGGTAGTTTATCAAAGAAGTCAGAGTTGTCAGAAGCAGGGGGATTTATACAGATGCTGCTTTCTGGCAAGAAAGATGGAAATTTCAAAAGACAAAAGCAGGACCCATGGTAACTTATTTTTCTGTAGGAAAATAAGGTTGTAAGCCTTGATGATTAAAGTTGAAAAACAGTGTATGTGGCCATCATGTAAAATCCTCCCTTCTTTTGTACTTTGGAGTCATGGATAGATGGCAGAAACACAGTGAAAACCAGTTGACAGTGTTTTTCTCCAATTTTCTCTTTGATTTGAATCATGAGCTTCATCTGCTTGGTGTGTGTGAGCCTCCCCATATCATGTTTTTTTCTTGTTGAGGTCTTCCTTGACCATCTTGTTTGAAATGGCTTCCCACACTGCATGTCATACACCCCACTTTTCTCCATAGCTTTATGCTCTTCCAGGGTACGACACAATTTGGTTTATTACAGTATTACATATCTATTTACCACTGTAATGAAAAATTCTTAACAGTAGAGGAATTTTTCCTGTTTTTCCAGCTGTCTTCCCAGGGCCTAGAATAGTGCTGACACATAGTAGGTGCCCATTGAAGACTTGATGACTGCATAAATGAATGTTATTTCCTCTCTATACATTTTTAGGCCCTAGAATGGACTCTTTATTTTTGTTGGCTTATTTTTAATCTGTGCTTAATGTTTTAGGTTTAGCCTGATCAAGAAGCTAATCTTCAAGTCAGAGACCAATTCACTATGGAACCTATATTCAGCAGTTAAACTATAGTGGTTAAGTTGGAAAAAGGGTGGTGGGGGTGGGGAGCAAACTGGTTTAAGAGATCAGCTCCACTCTCGAGCACTTACTAGCTGTGTAAGCCTTGGTTTATTCATCTATAAAGAGGGGTAATTGTTGTAGTAACCCCGTAAGTTTATTGTGAGGATCACACGAACTAACTCACAGGGAGTCCTTTGCCTCTTGCTTGTTACCTAAGACATGCTGGTGTTAATGTACCTGGTGTTTATCAGAACACTGGAGGTGGTATTATTCGAAGGGAGAGAAATCATCCCTTTCTCTCAGAGCACCTGCTAAGAGCGGTAGTGTAATCTTTTTGTCCTTCCTTTGTGATGGTAAACCAGCTTATTTCTTGCCTCCTCATTTTGACTCAGTATTCACCAGCCTGACACACTGGAAGGTACTTTCTAGAATAGCTAATATTTTTGAAGGGAGAAGTGCTTTCAAATAATGTTTTTCAACTTTTAATATTAGGTTCAGTGGTGTAATTTTGTGTTTCTTTAGTGGCCCTCTTTTGACATAGTATCCATTTCTTTTAACGAAAAAATTACATTTCATGATGTACTATAAATATTAAGACCAAACTATTTAAACTGTAATATATTCAAAGAGCCTTGATGAATATTCATCTTTTCCATTTGCACAAATGCATGATGAGGAGTCAGGGAAATTCACTAAACGTATGCAAAAGTGCATTTTTCCTTTTTAATTCATTCAGAATGCACTGGCATAATGTCAGCATTTATTTAGGGTACAGACTCTATTTGCAGTCATTTAATATTATATCAATACTTCATTAGCCTTATAGCTCAAAAACAAAAACCTGAGCTGAAGTCCAATTAGTTAACTCTGAGAGAGTATCTGTTAAATATTGATGTAGGAGCAATTTGAATGCCCTTAGATAAATTGCTTAACAAAAGTTATAGAATACAACTATGAGTTCACTTTCTCTTTAGCTGTTGTGACTCAGTTTAAAGACTGCATCATATTCCATTATGTGGATTTCTAAAAATTTCTCCCTTTAGGCTATTTATTTATTTATTTTTAAGATTTTGTTTTATTTATTTGACACAGAGAGAGATCAGATCACAAGTAGGCAGAGAGGCAGGCAGAGAGAGAGAGGAGGAAGCAGGCTCCCTGCTGAGCAGAGAGCCCGATGCGGTCCTCCATCCCAGGACCCTGAGATCATGACCTGAGCCAAAGGCAGAGGCTTTAACCCACTGAGGCACCCAGGCGCCCCCTTAGGCTATTTAGTTTTAGTTTTTAGGTTATTTAGTTTTTCCTTTTGCAGATAATCGTGAACAGGCTTTTGTAACTCCTTCACCTCTCTGTTTTCAGCGTAACTTCTTGGAGTGAAATCACTGTGGCAAAGGATATGAGCACTGTGTGGAAGTTCTCTGTACTTCTGCTAAATACTGTTTCTTTGAACACTGTTCATATATATATATTCATATATTGAGAAAGTTCATCTCACTACACCGTGTCTAGCCATCAATATTGTCTTATTAAAAAAACAAAAAACAAAAAAACTTTGCTCATTTACTATGTGAAATAATTACTTGTTTAGATTTGTTAGATTTCTAGTGAAGTTGATCAGGTTGTTGGACGTGTCGAACTCTTACACCTAAGTCTCTGAATAAAGCAAATAGGAAGTTAGGGTTATCTGAGCTTCTCCTGCAACTTCTTCCTTTCATTCCCTAAATCAGCTTCCTGTGCCAACTGTTGGTAACCTGTGTTGCTTTTGGGATCTAAGAACCCCTGAGTGTGATTACAGTGTATGTAGCTGAAGGCATTATTCTGTAGTTTGGGATTTTTTTCATCTGGAAAGTAGCAATCTCAATTGTGAAATAGTGCCTTCAGCTGTGGACATTATAATCAGAGTCTCAAGAGTGCTTGTACTCCAGAAGTAATACGTCTCCTAGTTATTACCCTCTGAGCTAGGTTCTGTTTATAGTGAAGGGAGGAATTTTCATAACTCAGTGCTGAAATAGCCATAGGGAGCCCTGAGCAGATTATTATAGGTCAGGCCTAATCCATGAAGATAAATCTCATTATAGGCTCACCTGGGCCCATCCACACAGTAGCTGGTTTAACATGAGTCTGTAAATCAAAGATCAGATGAAAATCAAGCTATAAAATCCTTGTCACAACCCTAACTCCTGCCTCTGTGAAGAGATACTCTAAATGTGCCTCCTTACTCTGAATATGCTTGGGTGCCATGAGAATAATTAGCAGAAAAAAATACGTTGAGTTCATTGTGATTCAGTCTACTAATGACTGAAAAACTACATATTTGGCAGGTGAGGCAGGGAGAAGTTTTTTTTCCTAAAATGAAATTGCAGCCAGAGTCGTCCTTTAAAATGTCCCCTCTCAGTTTTCTCTTCCTGACGTTTGCAAAGATTAAAAAACAGTCCTTACCTGCCTTCTGTGTTGTCCTTCCTGGGAAGGATGGGGTACCTACTGAAGTGGCTCTCTGTGTGGGGATGCCTGAACACAACGGTCAGGTAGGGGCTGGATATTATCAAAGGCATTTGAGTGTCAGTGGAATGAATGGTGACCTTAAATATCTTGGGGGATTTAAAGAGTAGAAACGTGTGCCCTGTTTTAATTACTTATCATCATAGAGGGGATTTAAATGATTTAACAGCAGTAAAACCATATATGTGTATATCTGTCAATGCACGTGTATGTTAAAGCTTCGGTTTCATTTATTGCCCTCTTACCCAGCTGGTATACCTATTTAGAAGCTGGTCAACCTGTTCACTAACCAGTATAAGACGATCCAGGGAAGGCCAGGTCCTGGCCCCTCAGCTGTCTGAGTCCCCACAGTATTTTTAGCACCAAGGGCCCTCACTGCCTTATATGTATTTAGTACTTAGATAATGGTTGTTTAGTAATAAATGTTTAGGAGTTCTTAATTAAAAGAACCTTGGGTTTCCTGAGGCTCCTGTTGTTCGGCTTCCTGGAGCCCAGACTAGTTGAATTGCTAAGCTCTCAATGATTTGATTGACCTCTGTGTCTGGGGAGGTAATCCACATAAAGGAGGTAAAGCAGTTTTGGCTTCCATCATGGCAGTGTCCCTTGGTGCACTGGTGGACGGGTGCCACTGTCATGCACTTCTGGTCTGACACAGCTTGTCCCTTTGCTCCCCTGGTAAAACTTGAGCACTTGATTATTTGCTGCCTCGTTGTCAAAAGGATGCTGCCACCCTGGAAAAACCAACAAGCCCGTAGTAATTAGACAGTGGTTTGTGGGAGGGAGGGCACGGGGATGGGACATTTCCCTTCTTGGGAAAAAAAAATGAAAAATTATCATTTTACTTAATAAGCTTCTTAGGAAACTTTTGGTTTTTGTGATTCTGGAAAAGCCTGCATGTTTTGATGGTTTTCCTATTGTATTTTCCTAGATAAACTTTTGTGGTTAGTGGAATGAGTAGTATTGGTGAGAGTACATTTATTTCATTGGCACCTGAAGTATCAATCTAGCATTGGATTCTGAATCAGTGTATCTCTCATTATTTTTATTTATCAGTTAATTGAGTATTAATGGAGTTCCTGTTGTACAATTAGTATTAAAACCAGTATGAAGAAAAAATAGAAGGAAAGCTTCCAAACATATTCTACGAGGCCAACATTACCCTGATACCAAAACCAGGCAAAGACACCACAGAAAAAGAAAACTATAGGCCAGTATCCCTGATGAACATAGATGTAAAAATGCTCAAAAAAAAAAAAAAAAAGAGCAAACCACATTCAGCAATACATTACAAGGATTAATTCCTGGGACACAAGGGTGGTTGAATATTCCCAAATCAATCACCATGATATATCACATCAACAAAACAAAGGATAAAAATTATATTATCATCTCAACAGATGCAGAAAAAGCATTTGACGTAATTCAAAAGAACTTCCAGCAGAGTGGGTTTAGAGGGAACATACTTCAACATAATAAAGGCTATATATGAAAAGTCCACAGTTAACATCATACTGAATTGTAAAAAAACTTGAGAGCTTTTCTATAAGGGCAAGAACAAGATAAGGGTGTCCACTCTCACCCCTTTTATTCAGCATAGTGCTGGAAGTCCTAGCTACAACAATCAGGAAAAAGAAAAGAGTCATCCATGTTGCTAAGGAAGAAGTTAAACTGTCACTATCTGCAGATGACATGGTATTATACATAGCAAACTCTAAAGACTCCACCAAGAAATTGTTAGAAGAAGTAGATGAAATCAGTAAAGTTGCAGGATATAAAATTAATACCCAGATGTTGGTATATCTTAATAACAAAGATATATCTTTTTAACAAAGATATATCTTAATAACAAAGTAGCAGAAAGGAGAATTAAAACAATATCATTTGCAATTGCACCANGCATTTTTATATCTTAATAACAAAGTAGCAGAAAGGAGAATTAAAACAATATCATTTGCAATTGCACCAAGAATAATGAAATACCTAGGAATAAATATAACCAAAGAGATAAAAACTAGAAGACATTGATGAAAGAAATTGAAGACAACATAAAAAAATAAAAAGCTATTTCATGGATTGGAAGAATTAATATTATTAAAATGCCTGTACTCCCCAAAGCAATCTACAGATTCAATGCAATCCCTATCAAAATACCAACAACTTTTTTTTTTTACAGAACTAGAACAAATTATACTAACACCCATATGGAACCACAAAACACCCCCAATAACCAAAGCAATCTTGAGAAGGAAGAACAAAGCTGGAGGTGTCACGATTCTAGATTTCAAGATACACTACAAAACTGTAGTAATCAAAATAGTATGGTACTGGCACACAAATGAAACACATAGATGAATGAAACAGAGCAGAAAGCCCAAAAACAAACCCATGCTTCTTTGGTCAGTTAATCTAAGACAAAAGAGGGAAGAATATACAATGGGGGAAAAAGAGTCTCTTCAACAAATGGTGTTGGGAAAATTGGACAGTTACATGCCAAAGAATGATACTGGATCAAAACTTTCTTACATCATACACAAAAAAAACCTCAAAATGGGTTGAAGACCTAAATGTGAGACCTCAAACCATAAGAATTCCAGAAGAGAACACAGTTAGTAATGTCTTTGACATAGGCTGTAGCAACAGTTTTCTAGATATGAGGCAAGGGAAAGAAAAGCAAAAATTAGCCATTGGGACTACTTCAAAATGGAAAGCTTTTTATACAGTAAAAGAAACCATCAACAAAACAAAAAGGCAACCTTTTAAATGGGAAAAGGTATTGGCAAATGATTAATAAAGGGTTAATATCCAAAATACTTAAGAACTTAACACCAAAAGAACCAAACCAAAACAACAACACAAAAACAAAACCAATACAAATACTGTGATTAAAAACAGGTGTAGGACCTGATTAGACATTTTTCCAAAGAAGACGTACAGATGTATATGAAAACATGCTCAAGATCATCACTCACCATCAGGGAAATGCAAATCAAAGCTACAGTGAGATCACCTCACACCTGACAGAATGGCTAAAATCAAAAAGGTAATACAAGACGGTAATAAAGTGTTGGTGAGGATGTGGAGAAAAAGGAGCCCTCATGTGCGGTTGGTGGGAACGTAAATTGGTGCGACCACTCTGGAAAACAGTATAGAAGTTCCTCTGAAAATTAGAAATTGAAATACCATATGATCCAGCAATTCCAGTACTGGGTATTTATCCGAAGAAAATGAAAACACTAGTTCTGAAAGATACCATACCACCCCTATATTTTTAGCAGCATTATTTACAATAGCCAAGATTCAGAAGCAACCCCCACCACATACGTACTCAGTCATAAAAATGGTGAGATCTTCCTATTTGTGACAGTGTGGATGGACCTGGAGTGTATTATGTAAAGGTGAATAGTCATTTGTGGAGTCTAAAAACTAGAACAAGAGAATAAACAAAAACCAGAATCAGATGTACAAATACAGGGAACACAGTGATGGTTGCCAGAGTTCTGGGAGGGACAACATGGGTGAAGGGGAGTGGGAGATAAGGCTTGTAGTCATGGAATGAGTAAGTCATGGGAATAAAAGGCACAGCATAGGGAATATAGTTCATAATAGGGTATTAGTGTTTCGTGGTAACTGATGGGCACTACACTTGTGGTGAGCATAGTATAATGTATCGAATAGTTAAATCACTATGTCATATACTTGAAACTAATGTAACATTGTGTCAACACTACTCAAAAAAATTAAAAACATTGCATGAAAAAGATGTGACACATAGTCTTTTTTAAAAGGAGCTTCAAAGCTAGCTGAAATGAGACTTGTGAAAAATCAGCGAAGTAGAAGAAACAATGTATTGGATAGTGTGCAGCTGTGAGAATTTATAGATCCAGAAGAATGAGGCGAGCTACAGATCTCTAGCAAGTATTGTCAGGCAAACATCAAGGTGTAATGGAATTACGTACATAGTGGAATGGGGTGGGGGTAGTAGATAAAAGTGGACAGTGTAGTGTGAATAGCGGTATTTTTTCTTATTATAATGTTTCTAGAATAGCCAGGGAGGCAAAGGACCACATGAAAACCCAGAGGCTCATGGCTATCAGTGACAGAATAGTTTCTGGTTTAATGTGAACCCTGGAAGACCACCATCATCTGTCTGTTTGTAAGAAGAATGTCCTTTTTACTTAGGAGATCTCCCAGATGCAAAGTCTTATCTGTAGGGATTTTAGCCAAAAGGAAGTAAGTCTTCATTTTTGCTGGATTCATGGCTAGATAGTAATAGTGACTTACTGAATTACAGCTTTTCTCTATGAGCTGATACTGTTAATTTGTTTTTAAGGGAAGAATAGGGCATGTGCAGTTTTAACTCTGCTATTTGTGATCTCTTATATACTTGGTTGTTCAGGTCAATTGTGTAAGTGTGTCATTTTTTTTTTAATTCCTAGACACAAGTAGTGATAGATTTTAACCTCATAAATAATATGAATCGATGATACCATTTTGTCTGGTTTTTATATAGCTCTGATAAAAAATCATTAATTAAACTTTAAAGAACTTATCTTTTTCCTTTATTTTCTGGAAAACGTCCATTCCATTGACAGATTCATGTGATGGAAGGCCATGAGTTTTTTCATATTTAAGTGCTCCTATACATATTTCTTCTTTTTGTCTGACCGCTGCTGGTCTTTACTTAAGCACATGGACTTTCTCTTCCAGGAAGCCCTCCTTGACATCTCTCCCCACCCCAGTCTTCTTTCAGTTATGCATATCTGAACCAAAGCATTTGTCACATAGGACTGTAAGGGTCTCTTTGCTTACCTTCCCCTCCTTTCTCTCTCCATCCCCAAATGGTCTGATTACCTAAAAGGCCCAGGATAATGATCTGTAACTGATAAAGACATGAATGTAGACTATTTCATGGGATGGGCTCTCAGAAATAACACTAAATGAAATATGAGCTTATGTTGGGTATGCCCATAGCAGCTCTCTGAGCCTTGTTTCTGAAAATGAATTCTAGAATAGGAGAATTTTGTGGATGGAGCAGAATCTCCCCTTGCCTAGAGAGATTGTACACTACAGTGTCCTTCATCTAAATTGTGTTCATTTTTTACAAGCCCTTGATTTAGAATTTAATTACTATAGGCAGTTGCACGTTTAAGAGCATAAGCTCCAGAGCCAGGCTGCCTAGGTTGCAAACTAGAGTTTACTACTTAATAGTTGTGCCCCCTTGACCAAGGAGCATAACCTTCCTGTGACTCTGAAAAATGGGAATATTAACCATAACCATCTTACATGGTGGTTGTTAGAATCAGGAGCACATCGGAAGAGAACAATAATGTTAACTGGTACCATCTTGTTCAAAAGTAGTAAGTCCATGTATTTATTAAACCAGGGAAAATAAGTTTTATTGAATGCTTATCTGAAATTTATTTTTTTAAATTAACATATAATGTATTATTTGCCCCAGGGTACAGTTCTCTGAATCATCAGGCTTACACAATTCGCAGCACTCACCATAGCACATACACTCCCCAATGTCCATAACCCATCCACCCTATCCCTCCCTGCACACCCCCCAGCAACCCTGAGTTTGTTTTGTGAGATTAAGAGTCTCTTGTGGTTTGTCTCCCTCCTGATCCCATCTTGTTTTATTTTTTCCCTCCCTACCCCCCACAAACCCCTACCCTGCCTCTCAAATCCCTCATATCAGAGAGATCATATGATAATTGTCTTTCTCTGATTGACTTATTTCGCTTAACATAATAATACCCTCTGGTTCCATCCACGTCATTGCAAATGGCAAGATTTCATTTATTTTGATGGCTGCATAGTATTCCATTGTGTGTGTGTGTGTGTGTGTGTGTGTGTGTGTGTGTGTGTGTGTGTGTATCATATCTTTATCCATTCATCTGTTGATGGACATCTAGTTTCTTTCCATAGTTTGCTATTGTGGACATTGCTGCTATAAACATTCGGGTGCATGTGTCCCTTCAGATCACTACTTTTGTATCTTTAGGGTAAATACCCAGCAGTGTGATTGCTGGGTCATAGGGTAGCTCTATTTTCAACTTTTTGAGGAACCTCCGTACTGTTTTCCATAGTGGCTGCACCAGCTTGCATTCCCACCAAGAGTGTAGGAGAGTTCCCCTTTCTCCGCATCCTTGCCAACATCTGTCATTTCCTGACTTGTTAATTTTAGCCATTCTGACTGGTATGGGGTAGTATCTCGCTGTGATTTTGATTTGTATTTCCCTGATAGCGAGTGATGTTGAGCACTTTTTCATGTGTCTGTTGGCCGTTTGGATGTCATCTTTACTGAAATGTCTGTTCATGTCTTCTGCCCATTTCTTGATTGGATTATTTGTTCTTCGGGTATTGAGTTTGATAAGTTCTTTATAGATTTTGGATACTAGCCCTTTATCTGATATGTCATTTGTGAATATCTTTTCCCATTCTGTCAGTTGTCTTTTGGTTTTGTTGACTGTTTCCTTTGCTGTGCAAAAACTTTTGATCTTGATGAAGTCCCAATAGTTCATTTTTGTCCTTGCTTCCCTTACCTTTGATGATGTTCCTAGGAAGAAGTTGCTGCAGCTGAGGTCGAAGAGGTTGCTGCCTGTGTTCTCCTCAAGGAGTTTGATGGATTCCTGTCTCACACTGAGGTCTTTCATTCACTTTGAGTCTCTTTTTGTGTGTGCTGTAAGGAAATGGTCCAGTTTCATTCTTCCGCCTGTGTCTGTACAATGTTCCCAGCACCATTTGTTGAAGAGACCGTCTTTTTTCCATTGGACAGTCTTTCCTGCTTTGTCGAAGATTAGTTGACCATAGAGTTGAGTGTCCACTTCTGGGCTCTCTATTCTGTTCCATGGATCCATGTGTCTGTTATTGTGCCAGTGCCATACTGTCTTGATGATGACAGCTTTGTAATAGAGCTTGAAGTCTGGAATTGTGATGCCACCAACTTTAATTTTCTTTTTCAACATTCCTCTGGCTATTTGGGGTTTTTTCTGGTTCCATATAAATTTTAGGATTATTTGTTCCATTTCTTTGAAAAAAATTGATGGTATTTTGATAGGGATTGCATTAATGTGTAGATTGCTTTAGGTAGCATAGACATTTTTACAATACTTGTTCTTCCAATCCATGAACATGGAACATTTTCCCATTTCTTTGTGTCTTCCTCAGTTTCTTTCATGAGTACTTTATAGTTTTTGAGTACAGATTCTTTGCCTCTTTCATTACGTTTATTCCTAGGTATCTTATGGTTTTGAGTGCAATTGTAAAGAGGATCAACTCCTTAATTTCTCTTCTGTCTTGCTGTTGGTGTATAGAAATGCAACTGATTTCTGTGCATTGATTTTATATCCTGCCGCTACTGAATTCCTGTATGAGTTGTAACAGTTTTGGAGTGGAGTCTTGGGTTTTCCACATTAAATATCATATCATCTGCAGGCAGTGAGAGTTTAACTTCTTTGCTGATTTGGATGCCTTTTATTTCTTTTTGTTGTCTGATTGCTGAGGCTAGGACTTCTAGTACTATGTTGAATAGCAGTGGTGATAGTGGACTGCCCTGCTTTGTTCCTGACCTTAGGGGAAAAACTCTCAATTTTTTTCCATTGAGAATGATACTCGCTGTGGGTTCTTTATAGATGGCTTTGATGATATTGAGGTATGTACCCTCTATCCTTACACTGTGAAGAGTTTTGATCAAGAAAGGATGGTATACTTTGTCAAATGCTTTTTCAGCATCTATTGAGAGTAACAGATGGTTCTTGTTCTTGCTTTTATTAATGTCTTGTATCATATTGATTTGCGGATGTTGAACCAACCTTGCAGCCCAGGAATAAATCCCACTTGGTAGTGCTCAATGAGCCTTTTAATGTACTGTTGGATCCTATTGGCTAGTATTTTGGTGAGAATTTTTGCATCTGTTTTCATCAAGGATTAGTCTGTATTTCTACTTCTTGATAGGGTCTTTGTCTGGTTTGAGGATCAAGGTAATGCTGGCCTCATAAAATGAGTTTGGAAGTTTTCGTTCCATTTCTATTTTCTGGAACAGTCACAGGAGAATGGGTATTAATTCTTCTTTAAATGTTTGCTAGAATTCCCCTGGGAAGCTGTCTGGGCCTGGGCTCTTGTTTCTTGGGAGATTTTTGATGACTGCTTCAATCTCTTTACTGGTTATGGGTCTGTTCATGTTTTTAATTTCTTCCTGGTTCAGTTTTGGTAGTTTATATGTCTCTAGGAATGCATCCATTTCTTCCAGATTGTCAAATTTGCTGGTGTACAGTTGCTCATAATATAGTCTTATAATTGTATTTCTTTGGTGTTGGTTGGGATCACTCCTCTTTCATTCATGATTTTATTAATTTGGGTCCTTTCTCTTTTCTTTTGGATAAGTCTGGCCAGGGGTTTATTAATACTATTAATTCTTTCAAAGAACCAGCTCCTAGTTTCATTGATTTGTTCTACTGTTCTTTTGGTTTCTATTTCATTGATTTCTGCTCTGATCTTTATGATTTCTCTTCTCCTGCTGGATTTAGGCTTTCTTTGCTGTTCTATTTCCAGCTCCTCTAGTATAGGTTTAGGTTGTGTACTTGAGACCTTCCTTGTTTCTTGAGAAAGGCTTGTATTGCTATATAATTTCCTTTCAGGACTGCCTTTGCTGTGTCCCAAAGATTTTGAACAGTTGTGTTTTCATTTTCATTTGTTTCCATGAATTTTTAAAATTCCTCTTTAATTTCCTGGTTGACCCATTCATTCTTTAGTAGGACGTTTTTTAGCCTCCATGTATTTGAGTTCATTCCACCTTTCCTCTTGTGGTTGAGGTCTAGTTTCAGAGCATTGTGGTCTGAAAATATGCAGGGAATGATCCCAGTCTTTTGGTACTGGTTGAGACCTGATTTGTGACCCAGGATGTGATCTATTCTGGAGAATGTTCTATGTGCACTAGAGAAGAATGTGTATTCTGTTGTTTTGGGATGGAATGTTCTAAATATATTGTAATGTCCATCTGGTCCAGTGTGTCATTTAAAGTCTTTATGTCCTTGTTGATCTTTTGCTTAGATGATCTGTCCATTTCAGTAAGGGGGAATGTTAAAGTCCCCTGCTATTATTATAATATTGTTGATATGTTTCTTTGATTTTGTTATTAATTGGTTTATATAATTGGCTGCTCCCATGTTAGGGGCATAGATATTTCCAATTGTTAGATCATCTTGTTGGACAGATCCTTTTAGTATGATATAGTGTCCTTCCTCATCTCTTATAGTCTTTGGCTTAAGATCTAACTTATATGATATAAGGATTGCCACCCCATATTTCTTTTGATGTCCATTAGCATGGTAAATTATTTTCCACTCCCTCACTTTAAATCTGGAGGTGTCTTTGGGTCTAAAATGAGTTTCTTGTAGACAGTATATCGATGAGTCTTGTTTTTTTATCCATTCTGATACCCTGTGTCTTTTAGTTAGGGCATTTAGCCCATTTACATTGAGGGTAACTATCAAAAGATATGAATTTAGTGCCCTTGTATTGCCTGTAAGATGACTGTTACTGTATATTGTGTCTGTTCCTTTCTGGTCTGTTACTTTTAGTCTCTTTCTTTGCTTAGAAGACCCCTTTCAATGTTTCTTGTAGGGCTGGTTTGGTGTTTGCAAATTCTTTGAGTTTTTGTTTGTCCTGGAAGCTTTTTATCTCTCCTTCTATTTTCAATGACACCCTAGCTGGATATAGTATTCTTGACTGCATATTTTTCTCACTTAGTGTTCTGAATATATCATGCCAGTTCTTTCTGGCTTGCCAGGTCTCTGTGGATAGGTCTGCTGTTAGTCTAATATTTCTACCATTGTATGTTACAGACCTCTTGTCCCGAGCTGCTTTCAGGATTTTCTCTTTGTCACTAAGACTTGTATGTTTTACTATTAAATGACGGGGTGTGGATCTATTTTTATTGATTTTGAGGGGGATTCTCTGTGCCTCCTGGATTTTGATGCTTGTTTCCTTCGCCAAATTAGGGTAATTCTCTACTATAATTTTCTCCAGTATACCTTCTGCTCCTCTCTCTCTTTCTTCTGCTGGGGTCCCAATTATTCTAATATTGTTTCACATTATGGTATCACTTATCTCTCGAATTCTGCCCTCGTGGTCCGGTAGTTGTTTGTTCTTCTTTTGCTCAGCTCTCAGCTTCTTTATTCTCCATCATTTAGTCTTCTACATCACTAATTCTCTCTTCTGCCTCACTTATCCTAGCAGTAAGAGCCTCCATTTTTTATTGCACTTCATTGTTTTTTTTTTATTACAACTTAGGTTTTAGTTCTTTTATTTCTTCAGAACGGGGTTTTATTTCTCCAGAAAGGGATTCTCTGGTATCTGCCATGCTTTTTTCGAGCCCAGCTAGCACCTCGATAATCGTCATTTTGAACTCTAGTTCTCACATCTTACTAACGTCCGTATTGATTAGGTCCCTAGCCATTGGTAATGCCTCTTATTCTCTTTTTTTTTTTTTGTGGTGAGTTTTTCCGCCGTGTCATTTTATTCAGATAAGAATAGATGAGTGAGAGAACAAGATACTAAAAGGGTAGCAGTGACCCCAGAAAAATATACATGAACCAAATCAGAAGAGACCCGAAACCGGGGGAAGAAGAAAGGGGAAAAAAGAAAAAAAAAATAGGCTGGTGAATAGAATAGAGCCACACACTTGATTTTGGATGTATTTTGGTCTGTTAGAAGAAACTACCTCCCAAAATTTTAAATAAAGAAAAACTTATATATGTACAAAAATCATGGTAAACACGATTAAGGGATGGACTATGACTGTAAAGATGAAAATTTAAAAAGATTCTAAAAAAGGAATTATTAAGATAAGAAGTTGGTTGAAAGAAGAAAAAATAAAAAGTGGAAAGAATGATCAGGCTGGAGACTAGAACAAAGCCATGTGCTAGATTTAGGGTATATTTTGATCTATTAGAAATTGTATAGCAAAATTTTAAAGAAAATAAAACTATACATATACAAAAAATAAGGTTAAATACAATGAAGGGATAAAATATGACTCTAACAATGAAAATTTAAAAAGATTTTTAAAAAGGTATTGATAAGAAAATAGTTTAAAAATGTTAAAATAGGAAAGAGGGAAAATTGGGCGCCTGGGTGGCTCAGTGGGTTAAAGCCTCTGCCTTCGGCTCAGGTCATGATCTCAGGGTCCTGGGATCGAGCCCCACATCGGACTCCCTGCTCAGTGGGGAGCCTGCTTCCTCCTCTCTCTCTGCCTGCCTCTCTGCCTACTTGTAATCTCTCCCTTTCTGTCAAATAAATAAATAAAATCTTAAAAAAAAAAAAAGGGAAATTTTAAAAAAATGAATAAGGGGTGACTGGGTGGCTCAGTCAGTTGAGTGGCTGCCTTCAGCTCAGGTCATGGTTCTGGGGTCCTGGGTTTGAGTCCTGTATTCAGCTCGGTGGAGAGCCTGCTTCTCCCTCTCCCTATGCCTGCTGCTCTGTCTACTTGTGCTCTCTATCTCTCTGTCAAATAAATAAATAAAATCTTTAAAAAAAATTTTTTTTTAAATTTAATTTTGAAAGACTAAAGGATCATGGGGAAAAAAGCCATGAATTCTATGTGTTGCTTTCCCCCAGCTCTGGAGTTCTGTAGTTCTCATTGATTGGTGAACTTGGTCTTGGCTGGATGTTCTTGCTAACCTTCTGGGGGAGGGGCCTGTTGCCATATTTCTCAAATGTCTTTGCCCAAGGCAGAATTGCACCGCCCTTGCCTGGGGCCAGGCTAAGCAATCTGCTGGGTTTTGCTCTCGGGAGCTTTTGTTCTCTGAATGTTTTCCGTACAGCTTTGGAGGACAGAAATGAAAATGGTGGCCTCCCAATCTCTGGTCCCATAGGAGCTGAGAGTTGAGGGCCCCACTCCTTAGTGCACCCTCAGAGAAAAGCAGTTAGTCCCTCCCATTCCCTGGTCTCTGGCCGCACTCCGAGCTCACCCAGCCTGTGACTGAGCATTTCTATCTCTGGTGCGTGGCCCGTTTTGAGTCTCCAAACCTAGCAGATTCCTGCACCGTGCTCCCATGCTGCTGCTCCCGGAGGAACAAGGCGAGTCTCCTTGGATCTGCCACTTGTGGGGTCTGTGCTCGAGGAGTAGTGGCCTGATTGTGCCTTGGATCATGGTTTAAGGCAACCCCGAGTTGAGAACTGCCTCCTTGATTCCGTCTCTGCAGCTGGTTTCTCCACTTTGATACTTGGGAGCTCTGCCACACTCAGGCACCCCCGGTCTTTTTGTGACGCCGCAGATCCTGAGACCACAGTGTCCCCGTGGGGCCTCCACCCCCCTGCTCAGCCTCTCGAGCAATGTCCCTCAGTAGAGCAGACTTCTTTTTTTTTTTCCCCCAAGATTTTATTTATTTATTTGACACAGAGAGATCACAAGTAGGCAGAGAGGCAGATAGAGGAGGAAGCAAGCTCCCTGCTGAGCACGGAGCCTGATTGGGGGACTCCAGGACCCTGAGATCATGACCTGAGCCAAAGGCAGAGACTTTAACCCACTGAACCACCCAGGCGCTCCAGGAGCAGACTTCTAAAAGTTGCGATTTTGTGCTCCGCAGCTCTCTCACTTGCCGGGAGCTGGCCCCACCCCCTATGGTCTGTCTTCCCATATATTGCCTTGGATTCACTTCTCCGCATGTTCTGCCTTCCAGAAAGTGCTCGATTTTCTCTTCCTAGAATTGCAGCTCTTCTTCTCTTCTGTCCTCTTGAGTTTGTATGTGTTCGGAATGGTTTGATAACTATCTGGCTGAACTCCTGGGACCTGACGATATTTCGGTCTCCTACTCCTCCGCCATCTTGCTCCTCTCTTATCTAAAGTTTATGATTTAAAGAAGTGATGAAACTGGCCCGGTAAAGATAAGTTTGTCTCTGATTATGTTCAGATAACTGCAGGTCTACTCCATTTTCTCTAGGACAATTTATAATACATGAAGTTTGTTTGAAATTAAAAGTTAAGAGAAAGTAAATTGGGATTTTCTTTTTTTTTAAATTTATTTATTTTAGAGAGAGAATACACACGCAAGCAGGGGAAGGGGCAGAGGGACAGGGAGAAGCAGACTCCCCACTGAGCAGGGAACCCCATGTGGGACTCGATCCCAGGACCCCAGGACCATGACTTGAGCTGAAGGCAGATACCGAACCAACCTGAGCCACCCAGGTGCCCCTGTAGATTGGCATTTTCAACATGAAGTAAACTTTGAGAGATGATATAATCAAATAAACAAAAGTAAAAGGGCAACCAGAAAAAGGAAACCCCAACTATTTTTTTTTCCATTTCCCTTATTAGGTTATATAAAAGACTTACCAGGATCTTGGTTTTCATGCATAGTTTTTTTTTTTTCCTAAAATACATAACTTGCTTTCTTTTGAGTTGACTTTTTTTTTCTACTTTTTAAAAAAAATATTTTATTCATTTATTTGAGAGAGAGAGCATGCCTGTGCAAGCACAATGCAGAGAGGGGCAGAGAAAGAGGGAGCAGCAGACTCCCCACTGAGTAGGGAGCCTGACTCTGGGCTTGATCCCAGGACTCTGTGGTCATGATGTGAGCCAAAGGTAACCACTTAACCAACTGAGCCACCCAGGAACCCCTGAGTTAACATTTTATATACTTAGTACAGTGCCTTTGTATCTGGATCTTTAGTGTACCAACATATATTTTAAGATACGGTTGATTTTGTCATCACTTTTTGCCATGGCCACATTTTGCTATCATTTATGCAGATATAACAAAGAGGATGCCTGTTGGGCTTCAGATATTTTTGCCGGCTCACTCCGTCATTGAACATGCGATCCTACTATGCAAATATATTTTAAAATGATTTACATGTACTTAGAGGTGGTATTAAAAAAACAATTTAGCAGACCTGTGCATCTTTACTAGGAAACTGTTAGAACATATTGTAGGGTTTTAGCAGGGGTCTGGAGGCAGCTCTATTTGCCAACTTTAACCATTTAGCTGCCATGCCATTGAGAAGTCCTGGGAGTCCCGAGGTTGATAATGGGTGAGATGGAGTGTACACGGAATGCTTGAGGCAGCGACTGCCAACCTCTAAGGAGGTATTTTAGCCATCAGAACTGGTGTGTATTGGCTGAGCATCAGCCTGAATATCAACTTAGGAAATGTACTAAAGCCAACAAAAAAAGAAGAAACACAGAGAATGGCAACTGTTACTCTAATAGTTTTTCCCTAAACTCCATTTGATTATATGTACCCCTGAAGTGTCCATATTCCACTTTGTAACTAAAAGGTCTCCCTTCTTAAACCTGCTACTGTAGAATTTGTTGATTAAATGATGTTTTGAATGTTAAGTGAGGCTGCCTTTTCTCTTTGGGAAGGGTTTATTTTACTTCTAAGTGAAAGGAATAACAGATCTTTGCTACACATGTCATTAACTGCCACTAAATTGACACAAATGTTGACAGTTACTGTGAGAACTGTTTCAAAGCTAATTTTGCTAATTAGAATGTAACATACCAGTAATTGCATGTATTCAGACATCATACCATCACTTTTTGTGTTTTCTTCTCCAGATGTAAGACATTCATTCATTTGTTGCTTGAAAAGCTGCAGAATTATAGCTAAGATAACAAATAATTGCCAGCAAATAAAATTGGTTCTTTAGAAATATGCTGTAATTGGTTAGCTATGTAAAAGACAGAAACAAATGTTAGCATGTTAAGCATATAAATTAGGAACATTGCTTATGAAATCCTTAGTTTTGGGCTTTTCATTTAAATAAGCCTTCTTATTGCAATTAATATTATCGTTTGGTTTATGACCCTTAAAAATATATTCCCTTTCAGCATTTCTTGGAGTTCTAATTTAGCTTTCTTACACGTTAGATGATTTGCAATTTAGATTTTAATTTGATTTCCATTCTTTAAAATACCATTTTTCTTGTATTATTTTTATTTAAAGCATGATTCTCTATATTCGTAGAAGCTAAGCATAAACGAATAAAAAAAATCAATCTCTTAAGCGAGCCTAGAACATAAAACATTTTAATAGGAATTTCACATAACTAAGTATTTGGGAATTATGGCTGTGTGAAAACAAACTTTATGGGACATAGTGTTCCTAATTTACCCTCTCTTAAAGTTCTTCTAAAAATAGCATTTCTTTTGTTAAAATCGTCACACTTCTTACATATGTAGAGTGTTATATATGTGTTTTCCTGGTGATTTTAGGACCATATCTACCTGAAGAGACAGTTTTCGTTGCTGTAGTTTTTTAGAGTTTTGAGTATATTTTTTTTCTCTAACGAGTTTTGATGGGAGTGTTTCTCTTGTAATTGGAGTATGTGGGTTTTTTTCCTCCCAGTGGTGACCCACATCAGTCAGCCCAACACTTGCAGAAACCTGACCCTAATTCTGTAGGACCTGAAGCATCTGTACCCTTCTCATTTGTAGTAAACTCACAGTCTGGCTCTGGTGTGATGTGCTCAGAAGGGAAGCGTGTTTCTTTTAAACCCCTCTCATAATGACCTCTGCATCATTCTGCTGGCAGATGCTGTGTTTAACCTATTTTTTGCTAAGATTTTTGTTCAGCATTTGGAAGCTCCTGTTATTCTTAGTATTCGGGCCCTTTTTCTTGGTTTATTTACCAACTTTAATAGATAGCAGATGATGAAAAAGACTGACATGTTTGGGCTTGGGAAACTTAGGACTGAATTCTAGTACCTGGCTCTGTAATTTTCAGCATTTGTCACTTGATTTCATTGAGTCCTGGTGTCTTTTTTTTTTTTTTTAAAGATTTTTATTTATTTATTTGACACAGAGAGATCACAAGTAGGCAGAGAGGCAGACAGAGAGAGAGGAGGAAGCAGGCTCCCTGCTGAGCAGAGAGCCCGATATGGGCCTCGATCCCAGGACCCTGGGATCATGACCTGAGCCGAAGGCAGAGGCTTTAACCCACTGAGCCACCCAGGCGCCCTGGATGCTTTGTTTTTGTTTTGTTTTGTTTTGTTTTAGAAGCTCTTTATCAGGTGAAGAATTTTTGTTGTTGTTGTTCTTTTTTTTAAGTATCTCTCGTTTTTTTTGCCATTGCTGATTGTTATTGATCTGATGTTTTTGAAAAAATGCAACATTGTCATGACAAATAACTTTAAAAATACATCTGTACCGTTCACTAGTATTTTGTTTAGGATTTTGCCATTTGTGTTTATTAGTGGTATTAGCTTATAGTTTTCTTGTATTGCCTTTGTTAGGTTATGTTAGCTCAACAAAGTGAGTTAGGAATGTATAAGTCATTCCTTTACTCTAACCGTAATGCTGGATAATAAGCCACAGTTTCTCAGTGGCGTCTGTCAGTAGTATTTATTTCTTGCTGTGGGTCTGTGGGTTGCCTGGGGTATCTGCTTTACGTGGTAAATGTTGGGTTGGCTTGTCTTAAATCTAATCTGTAGGTCAGGGTCCTGTCGACTCTACATGGATTACTGTGGGACCCAGGATGAAGAGGGACACTTGTCTGTAGAATGGTTTTCTCGTGCTGGAAGTTGGAAACTTCAAGAGGGGTGAGTGGAAACAGTGCTTAAGAATTAGGCTTGAGGGGTGCCTGGGTGGCTCAGTGGGTTAACGCTTCTGCCTTCAGCTCAGATCTTGATCTCAGGGTCCTGGGATCGAGCCCTGCATCAGGCTCCCTACTCAGCGGGGAGCCTGCTTCCTCCTCTCTGCCTGCCTCTCTGCCTACCTGTGATCTCTCTCTCTGTCAAATAAATAAATAAAATCTTTAAAAAAAAAAAAGACAGAATGAAAGAAATAGGCTTGAAACAGCCATGGCGTCCCTTCTATCTATTGGTGAAAGCAAGCCACATGATTAAATCCAGCATCAGTAGGAGAGAAGAAATACTTGCTAAACAGCAGTTTTATCTAGCACAGGAAAAGTTCCTTCTTTTTCTATCTCTGGAAGAGTTTGTATGACAATGTATTGATTTCTTTCTTGACTTTTCTGAATGTTACCTAGAAAGCCTTATGGAACTGACTGGTAATTTCTTTTCTGGGGCATTTTTGACTGAACGATTTTTTAAATGGTTATTAGACTGTTAAGATTTTTAATTTCTTCTTGAGTCATTTTGGTGTTTTGTAGTATCGTGTGACTCTCTTTATTGTGTTTGAATTTATTGCCTGGCAGCTACAGTTTCGATTCCTTTCCCATTATTATTATTTAGTTGAGGGGTGCCTGGGTGGCTCAGTCTCTCAAGTATCTGACTCTTTGGCTCAGGTCATGATCTCAGGGTCAGGAGATAGAGCCCAGTGTCAGGCTCCACACTCAGTGGGGAGTCAGCTTGTCCCTCTCCTTCTGCTCCCCTTCCCCCACTCATGAGCATTCTCTCTCTCTCTCTCTCTCTCTCTCATAAATAAATAAATAATCTTAAAAAAAATTGTTTCTTCTCTCTCATTCTTTTCCCCCCTCTGTCAGTTTTGCCAGAGGTTTGTCCATATTAACTCATTTTGAATGGCTCTGGGTCTCCTGTCATGCCTAGAAAGGTATTTCTTCTTCACGGATTCTAACAATTTATCTCCTGTTTTCTTTTATGGGTTAATTTTTAATGTTTAAATCTGTAATCTATTTGGAACTTATTTTTGTTGAGGAGTAAAAGAGCAGTTCAGCCTACTACTCTTTTTCCCAGTGGCTAGCTAGTTTTTCCAGCACTATTACCAAATAGCTTCTCTTACCCCCTAATTTGTAATACCACTTTTAGCATACACGAAATTCCCAAGCACATTATAGGTCTATTTCTCGACTCCATTCTGTTCCTTTGCTTTGTCTTTTTGTATTTATATCATATAATTGAATTCCTCTAGTTTCATGCTATTTTTAACATCTAGTATGGCTGGTAGGGGGAGCCTCCTAACTCTTGTAGTTACATTTATTTGCAATTACATTTAAAAGACTGTCCCTCATTTTAACATTTTTTTTTCTTTCTCCGGAAATAACTTCATTTTCTTTAAAAACTAGTGAGAGGAAACAAAATCATCCCTTGTGAAAATATTATACATCTGCTCCTTTTATAAATCATTGTTGCAGTGGGGAGAGAAATCGTTTATTCTCTTGTCAGGTTTCCGTGTCAGCCTCCTGGCCTGTGTGCTGTGCCGCATTGGGGCACCATTTGCTGAGACTTGAATGTGCAAAGTTCTAATGGAGTGGTGTGACCCAGAACCCTGGACCTTGCTGCTCTCTGGAGTGGGACTCCCTGATGATGGCTGCCACCAGCCTAAGAAACTGGAGCCTACTGTTAGCAGTCTCCAAAGGCTGTTCCAGAGACAGGAGTTGGGAATGTGAGGTCCGGCATTCCCTCTACGTGTGCAGAAGCTCCTCCTTGGCCAACAACAAGGTCTCCTTCTTTGATGTCATGAAGGGACTGACACAGTTGTGAAATCCGAGTCCTGCCCACACACCACACTACCAGCTACCACACTAGCTTTAGAGATGTCCTCTGCAGTCAAATGCTCTACCACTGAGCTATACCCCTTGAGATGTCCTCTGTTATAGCAACTTTCCCTTGGTGACAGCATCAGAAGAGCAGAGAAAAGAAGTGAAAAGTGAATGACTGCACCACTTTGCTGGCTCGAGGGTTTTTTCCCCAACTGTTGTTTCTTTGAATCATTCAAAACAACCTCTGCCCCCTGTGCTAAAGGCAAAGGACGTGCTCAAAGGGGGATGGGCACTGACAGCACAGGAGCAATAATTCCCCTCATCCATCAAGCCTGACAACCCTCGATTCCTCGCCCTGTCAGAGCCAGCAGAGGCTGGAGCAGGGTTGAATGGTCCCCACTTGTCTGGCATTTTAAGCAAATCTGAATTTGATATGAAATTAACTGGATGTAGCTGAAGTTGTTGGTGGCAACAGTTCTCACTAAAGTCCTGAGTTTATAGCCCGTCCCACAAGGCAGAAGGATGTGACAGTCGTGCATCTGAATTACGACCATCACCGAAGCCTGTCAGTGCTGAAAGCTCTTCATTAAGAGGGGAAGGTTAGGAATCCAATATCAGGGCAAATGAAGCTACATCTTCAGTCTGCTAGAATTTTATTTACCTTTCCATCCCCGGAATCTTAGATCGGATAGAACAATAAGGAAATTCAGGATTAGATGACTTCTGTGTTCTTTGTTTTTTTTTATTCTAAAAAGAAGAGTTTATTTTTGTATCATAAGTTGATAAATTCCCATAGAACACTTAAAAAAATTTCTTAAAAGGTAGGGATAAAAATCGTGTATAATATACAACCATTCTTAACGTGTTTTCTCTAAATATAGATTTTCTTTTCATGTCTCCTAGTAACTTGTGGTAGCTTATAGGCATTCTTTATTGCTCACGTCTCTTGTTTCCCCCACGATGTCAGTCTTGGGCTGGTTACCTGTCTGATTTTTAATTTCTGTCTTTGGTTTCTTTCTGCTTGTTTTCCTTTTCTGTAGTTTCTGAGAGTGGAAGTGTGAAGGTGTTTGTGTCTCAGCGGGTGCTAGCCCTTTGTCCCGGGGGCTACCTCTGACCGTTGGCGCCCATCTTTTATTCATGCGATCTCTTCCCTCTCATTTTCCTACTTGCTCGTGCCCCACTTTGCCATCACAGAGGAGTGTACATCCTTGTGCTCATGGGAATTGTGGAGCTGCAGGCTCTCTGTCTGTCTGGCGTTTCCTCCTTGTGTGCCCTCTCCTCAGACAAGGGGGCACCTGGTTCCTCTGTCTCTCGGGCAGCTGCTTCCCCAAGCCTGTGAAGTCCTCTGCTTCCCCTGCCCTCAGCCCTTTTGTGTTCGCTGGACTGCTTATTAAAGCCCATATCCCTGGATATCTCTAGATGGCAGCATCCACCTCCCTGTGCCTTGCGGCTAGAATAGAAAAGAACACTTGACTGTAGCCTCAAGGATGATGTTAGTGTGGCTGCCTGGTCTTTATAATGAGTGTCTCCCCTTACCCTTTCTTCTGCCTCTATGTGTGTTTTAAGCTCCACAGGCAACCATGAAGTTGGAATATCCAATACACCCTTTTGCTGGGTCCTTCCACAGTCTATAACTCGCAAAGCCAGAGACTTGAATTATTCATCTGTGTTTTATCCAGTGAAATTTTGTTGTGTGGAGCATTGCTTTAAAATGTGGCTTGAGGTTTCCTGTTAGTTATTTTTTAAAAAGTTCTTACGAGGGCTCCTGGGTTGTGCTTCTGAAGGGACCCAGCGGCTGATGTGTTAGATGCTGGGCTGGCTCTCCTGGCTGTTGGCAGGTGCTCTGGTGGTGTAGCTCTGAGTTCATTTTGTGCAACTCTCTTTAACGGTGATATCAAATATATGGCCCCAAATTCAATGACATTGTTTCCTGGTTCAGAGTATTTTAAAGGTGATTACAGTGTAGAGTGTAGGCATGAAAGCAAGTACAGGGGAGTGTTCTATTTTTTAAAGTATTACTATGTTGGAGGGTTTGACTAGTTGTAATTTTTTTTTTCTTTTTAACCTGTTTCCCGGTGAAACTTTGGATGCTGGGGAGCCCAGCAGAGCTGTGTCTTTGTGTCCTCTGTTGTCCTAGATCCAGGCCAGCACACACAAATTTCTCCAGAAACCTCTCCTTTACTAACAAGCATCCTCTTTGCCCTACATTTGGTCATGGTTCCTGATACTGTAGCACAGACTATTTATCTCAGAATATTTAAACACACATTCTCTCTGCCTTAACTTCTGCATTCTGGTGGAATTGTGTTCAGTTGATTTAAACAAAATATCCAACAGCTCAGCGAGCATGTGCATTATATTGGCTGTGGTGCCTGTGTCCCGGGTCAGCCTTTTCTCTGGTGCAGTGGAAATTAAACTCAAGCAAAAGAGATGAGCTAGACTCTGTATCGTAAGATCCCTTTATGTACTTTACTGAGAAATGTGCGTGTTGAAGATGTACTCCCTTTTCCAAAGGATATTTTTTAAAAGGAGACCCAGAATTTCTCCCGGGGCTAGGAGAGAGCCTTTCTGAGTTCAGCCTCACCAGAGCTTACTTGTATGCCAAGGGATGTCTCCTCCATTCTGCGTTTTCCTTCCTTGGTGCCTCTCTCCACAGTTAAACTGAGGTGCTTTTCCGCCGCCCATAAAATGTGGGATTTAGACGAAGAGCTTTGAAATCAGAGGATGGCGCCTGAATTCATCTGGGAGTGAACTTACGTGCAACAGGCTCTTCAAGCATGTCTTCAGTGATCACTAATCAGAAATGCTCTTGCCACATGTTACTTTCCTAATAAACAGGAGACTCATAAGTTCCATATAAGTAGGGAAGCCTTATGATCACTCATGACACCAATACAAATTCAGAATTACATAGTTCTAATTGGCCATCACTCAGCAACAGTCTCCTAGTGACCTCACTTGGGAGTTGATGTGCCCAGGAGGAGGGGAACACTCATTCACTCCACTGATGTGACCCTTCTTTCATGCTGCTGATACACATTCTAATGGTAATATTTTTTATTTAAATATAGGGATCTTTGAAAAAAATTAATAGCCCACAGTGTTGCTAACCCTGTTGACATTTTTATAAAAAGTCATACACACCCAATAGCAGAAAATACCAAGAATACAAAAAGGTAAAAGGTAAAAAAAAAATGATTTACTTCTCTTTGTCCCTTTCCCCAAAGGTGATCGTTACTTAATTGTTTCTTGTTGGTTGTGGGAAAAAATTATGTATGTCTCTATAAACATATACGACTAAAATTTTTTTTGAATTTTTGGAAACTGCTTTGACTTCACTTTTTAGTTTAATGTGAAGATATCTCACATTAGCGCAGAAAAGTCTCCTGTGCCCTTTTTAATAATGACACACTATTTCATCACATGGATATATCATTATATAAATTGCCCGAGCGGTCCCCAGGGTGTGGGCTCTCGACAGCTCAAAGCCCTGCAGCTCTGACCTATGTGACATCCGCTGTGAGAATGCCAACGCCATTATTTTTAGTGGGAGGCTGATTTGTAGTTGTTGGTGAGGTAAGTTTTCTCCCAGTGTTTAATCAGGATGATTTAAGAGTGTGTTGTGTTATAGTAAATAAATGTTGAAACAAATACACTCAGTTTTGGCTGATTTAGAAGTTTCCTCAATATTGTTATTATTTACGTGTATAAACAACAGGTATTTATTTCTCCCTCACTTCTAGGCCATTTTGGCAGAGATAGGTTCTCTCCCACGTCGTCCATCAGGAACTGAGGCTGACAAAGATTCTGCCATGTTTTTCTTCTTTCCAAGCTCCCCCTGAGTGTTAACCCCCAGATAGGAGATGGGGAGGAGTCACACCTACCTGCTAGTGCATTTTCTGGAACTTGGTCTTGTAACCGTACCCAAGTCCAAGAGAGGCTAGGCAATGTATTCTAGCCGCAGACCCGAAAACAGGAAGTAGTAGTTTGATGAACAAGTAAATAGCTAGTTAACATGACCAAAACGATGAATGGAGCACTACCCAAGCCTCACTTGTCACCGCAAATGGTGCTTCTGGCTGCCTGTTCTCTGTTTAGATGTTCCTGGTGCCGGTGTCCCCTGCTTTTCAGAAGTTCAATCTACCATACTTCATTTTTGCGAAGAACCTGCATTAGTGCCAAAAGAAATCTGAAGAGGGTTTTCATGTTGGGAAAAATGCTGAAGAGCCAGAAGAGGGTTCGGTGTTTTGCCCCAAGTTGTTACCTGGGCAGTGCACGCCCAGTCCCCGCCCCCAGCCTTGAGAGTGGAGCTGCCAGGCTCCTCCCCCCCGGGAATTACACTCCGCCTCTCAGCATCAGGCTGCTGAGGCTTTGAACTGTGTCTGTGAACCTCTGTGCTTTATCTTGGGCATCTTTGAGCAAGATGTGTCCCAAGTTATCAGAAAAGCCTGGGAGGTTGTTTTCTTGGGTCTGAGCGTGCTCAAAAGGTTCTCCATATAAATTAATGGTAATTAGTTCTTTGCTTTACGCTTTCATGGCTTATGAAAGGTTTCACAGGATAGCTGGGGAAATCTGTATCGAGTGGACAGGCTGGTTAATCCAGAGAGGATACTTTCTGCTCTGCTCTCCAATTCCCTTTGCCTCCCCTCTCTGCCCTCCTTCTCCCCTCACCATTCTTTACTGACTGTGAGAGCATAGTAGATATGCAGAGGAGTTAATCCAGTGTGGGTTGAACTTGAGAAGAAAAGAGAGGGAGAAGGGATGGAATGGGAAGGTTTTTTTGCCAAGTCCCTCTCCTAGAAGACTTTCCTCTGAAGTTAGAGGATGCTGCCATTGTTGTGTAAAACCACTGTGTTTCTGCTCTCTCTCTCTTTGTGAGGTAACTAATCGCAGGAAAAGCCTCACTGGGGGCTTTCCAGGTGATGACTTTCTGCATAGAGGAGGGCCATGTACACCCAGGATCTGGGCAGAGGCCCAGAGGATCTGCCCGGCAGAACGGTTCGTGTCGGCTTCTCGCTCCTACCACTAGGACTCTCTGACAGTTGGTCCCTAAGTGCTGGAGAGAGATGTCAGCAATGCTCTGCTGCCTTTTGCCTCTGCTTGGGGGGAGCAGTGGGGAGGAGGGCCAGTTCCCAGCCTGGGTGTGCCCAAAAGCCTGCCTATTTGAGAACTAGTAAAAAATAGCATCTTACTCTGCATCTGCACTCCTGTTTTTTTTTTTTTTTTTTTAAATAACATCTTAGGGTGGGAGTGAAAAATAGCAGCTATATTCTTGGTCTCTGGATATATTTTCAATGTGAGAAATAAGACAGACTTGTCCAAACACATTGGAAGTTTAAAGGAAAAATGATCCAGGAAATGTTAGGAAGGAAGGAAGGAAGGAAGGTGTTTGTCCTTCCAGCCCCCCCTCCCCCAACCTGCCACCTTTCCTTGTGTTTATTCAAATAATTTGGATGCCTATCAGATCTCGGGCGAGTTTCAGAGTATTTCTGATGCCTTGATAGAACACACAGTACATTCTGGGTAGGTTAACGTATGTTAACATATGCATTTTAGAATTCAGTCATGTCAAGAAAGTATTCAATCTGGTCAGCATCTTGATTTAGTCGTGCAATGGATGGCAGTGTCGGTTTGTCAGGGAGGTAAATGGACACATTAAAAGGCATAAAAAGACCTATTTCGTTAGTCTCGATTGATGAAGGCATTGCACATCCTTAAATAATGCTACCTGTCAGGTTTTTGGACACTTTTCTAAGAGAGGAGGAAAGGTATTAAAAAGATAGCTGTGAATGCAGCAGGGACTGACCGGGAACCTGGTGGCTTTAGGAATCAATACCATAATTGTGTGCCTGTGTTATAATTTATCAAAGCACCTCAAAGTACTTTACAAGGGAATTCAGGAGCGCTCTCATTTTACAAATGAAGCCACTGATGGCTGGCCGTCACCTGTTCCTCAGCCACAGTCTTGGTCTGCATTTGAGTCAGGAGGCAGAGAACAGCAAACACGAAAATAAAAGACTCGTGAGGGCCAGGTGGACAGTGGTGTCCTCTGCATTAGAATGCTGTCCGTCCATATCATGACGAGACAGCCGGTGGGTGCCGAGCTGCGCGCCGAGCCACACCAGACCAGGAAGTATGCCAAGGAACGATCGATAGAAGACGTGTCACTGAAAATTAATATTCTGTGGCCGGATTATTCTTATTGATTGAGGGCTTTTAAAAGTGGCCATGGATAATTTTGCAAACAAAAGGATTTGTATTTCTGGAGGAGAATGCCAAAATAACAGAGGAAATCCCATCTCTAGCACAAACCCTTGACACATGGCTCAGGAAACATAAAACTGGACTTGTGTACCCTCAGGAGGGCCTCTGCCTCTTTTTACTTAGAGAGGTGGTTATCCTGCAAAGCCACATGTGGTAAAGCTTCATTTGCTGTGGTCACGTCTTTCCCTGATAGAACCTGTGTTTAATAATTAGTCAAAGGACACATTAACGGCCTAATCTATAAAGAGGAAAGCCAGAAATGCTTGCGATGCCTGAAGCAGGGTCAGGCGTTTGAAATAGGGGAATGTAAGGCTGAGGCTGGAAAGGGGAATTCTCAAGAGTTTGGGAACAGCTGGTTCTGGTTTGCTCCAAAAGGCTGCTCTCCTGCATTGCCCTTCGAGCGTGGTGATGCTGCACAGTTTTGGGTGAATGTCAGTGGGTTTAGGGAGCTGCTGCCCTTGACCATGCCTGGCTACCTCCCATACTCCCTTCAGTCCCCTTCCTCCTGGTGTTCTCATTGTCTTCTTACGTCCCCACCTCTCTTGTAGTGAAGTGTATTATTTATAGCAGATACAAGGTGAAGCAGCCTCACTGGATCTCAGTTTTCACATCTCTGAAGTGAAGGGTTTGAGAGGATTTCCAGCTCAGAAACGGACTGATTCTAGGGTTCATCTGAGATTGATCATCCTCACTGAAGCATCTCCTGGAAAATGTTAATGATAATTCTCTGTTGTTCTAAGAGTTTTTAAAGAACTCTAATTCCTGATAAAAATACTGTTGGGGGGCGCCTGGGTGGCTCAGTGGGTTAAAGCCTCTGCCTTCGGCTCAGGTCCTGATCTCAGGGTCCTGGGATCAAGGCCCACATCGGGCTCTCTGCTCAGCAGGGAGACTGCTTGCTCCTCTCTGCTCTCTCTGCCTGCCTCTCTGCCTACTGGTAATCTCTCTCTCTGTGTCAAATAAATAAATAAAATCTTAAAAAAAAAATCCTGTTGGGAAATCTTAATGTATAGTTACTAACTACTTACCACCTTTTTGCGGGGAGCTTTTACCTAAAGCATTTCCTACTCAGTCAAAAAAACCCCATTTTTGTCTGCACTGTATTTTCACAAATACTTAATAGCAAAAGAAAGCACAGAAAAATGTAATTGGTAAATCGAGGTGAAGACTATAAGTGTATTTGTTGAATTCTTTTAAATTTTCTGTAGGATTGAAAAAATTAAACACCAGGGTAAAAATGGAGAGTAAAAATGGGCAGGTGTCTTTTCCTTTAAGGAAACGAAAACAAATTGCAGGAAGCGATTTATTAAATGACTTTCCCAAGGGCAATCAAGAGCTAAGTGTCAGAACCTGGAATGGATTCCAGTTGCTCAGCTGCCATCCCTGTACTTTTTATTGTTCAGCCATATTTCCTCCCTAAATGAAAAATAGAGGAAGGAGTTTCCTCCAGGTACTGCTTCTGAACAAAAGGTCTGAGCCTGGCACCACTGCTGTGTATTTCCGCTTAGAAACGATCTGAATGAGCAAAGCAGGAGATAGGTAACTGCTTTATAAAACTACTGGTTGATTGGCATCTTGTAGCTTTTCCATCCATTGAGAAGAAGTGGGTGGTTCTAGTTCTGAAACTAGAATTTTTGTTTCTAACACCTTGAACCAGAAGGAGGAGTCCAGGGCCAACAGTCGCTAGTGGTGAAGGAAGGAGTGGTAGATATAGATTTCACAGGCACAGTGCGCCCTTCCATTGTTGCCAGAATGGAATGTTTCCTTGGAAGGGCATTGCAAACAGGAGAGCCTAGAAGGTGTTTAATTCTCTCGGAAATTTAGGAGAGCAATGGTGAACACTTCGTGGATTCTGCCTGCTCCAGGCCTCTGGGGGTTAAGAGGACATGGGTTTCCAGGGGCAGCTTTACTGGAACAGACTGTGGTACTTGTCGGTACCTTTCCTTATCTCCGAGCTCTCTCTCCCCTTCTGGAACCTAAGGGAAGGAGGGTCTCCAGATATTTTTCAGAGTTTTAGGACATTACCTAGCCTAGTAACAAACTATGAAATCAGGGTAACTGTTCATGATGAGTGCACACCTCATTGATGTTACAACATACTTAAAAAGCCGAGACTCTGTTACTCTTTGTAGTCAGTGTGGGGTGGGCTCCTTATAGATCGTCAGCTTGTTGGAGAGGCGATCACTTTCACTCAGTCTCAAGCAAGCATCATCCTTGCTTGTTTGGACGATGACCTTGAATGCTTTCATGGCCATTGGTTGCCTCCCTTGTGCTTCATCAAGCATGATGAACAGCCATAGGTATGTAGAAGAGGCCAGCCTTCCCATAAGTATCATTTACAACATTACCATCTAGAGTACCGTTGATGGGGAGAAACTCAGTTTCTCATTAGATTACCCTCCTCTAAAAATAATTCCTCTGATCTTCGTCTCCACTAACAGAGAGAGTCTAGGGTTTTAAAAGCTCAAAGAAACCAGGTAAACAGCACTGATGTAAATGGTATTTTGTCCAGTAGGTGGCGCACCAGCAAATCTCATTTGCGACTGATGGAAGTGAATAGGCTGAGGACTTTTAAAAGATGCATCCATAATGCATGTAAGGGAAAGGTATACCCTACATGCAAGGTGGTTCACTAAGTCAAGTGGAAAAACAATTGGCTGATTTAAAACTAATCTTTTTTTTTTTAAACTAATCTTCTAGTTGTTAGGAAACTATCAGGAAGAACTTTTTAAAAGCTAATATCTGGTTGAAACTAAAACGCTTTATCATGTCACATGGAGATTCTTTTTTCCAACAACATTTGGGCTGCTGATCACTGCTGCAAGTTAGAGAATATGTAATCTTGATAGAATTTTGAGTTTTAGAGGATAATATATGGTAGATGTTTTGGTATCTTCGTGATATATATATATGTATATATATATGTATATATACATATACACACACACACATCACAAAGATACCAAAATATATATGTATTTATAGTATACGTGTGTGTATATACATATACATGTATATGTACATATATATGTGTGTGTGTGTGTGTATATATATATATATATGGTTCTGAAAATGTTGAAAGCTTCAATAGCTAGGACAGTGCCTTCTAGTAACTTAAAAAAAATTTTTGGTGGAATATGGCACATGTAACTTCTTGAAATTGACATCATGCTACTGAAATACATTATTAGAAACTCCATTGCATGTGCAATTAAATACTACAGCTAAATGAGTAACTCCGTGCTAAATCTATTAGTTACAGTTTTTATACTCAAAGATGGTTAAAGATGCTTCTTCAGAAGCATGTAAAGGAAGTGACATTCTCATTTCTTAATGAAGTATTCCCTCTGAAAACTGAGTAGCGAAATTGGTGACGTGTTTCTAAAACCTGTATTTCAGAAGACGAGGACTAAGAGAAAATCCTCCTTTCCTGTACAGTATTCTTATTATTTATTTTCCCTAAAGAAATCTGTATTTTTACTGATGGCTTAGAGTGAGGAATCTCTGTGTACCGTTTTACAAAATGAAATCAGATTTGGTCTAATAATATTTTTCAGTAGGTAAAATATTCAGGATATATACTGGCTATTATAGCTAGTTTTCTTTAGTGGACAGTTGAAGAATACAATGAATGAGCTTTTCACAGATGTCCTTTTCTCCTGTCCCAGAGGACAGTGGTGACAGACATTCAGAGTTGGCAGGTGAGCTATGAAATCTTCACTGGAAAAACCTTGAAAGGAAAAGCTGAAGGATCCTGTTTGCTTTTAATAATTGAGTCATGTAATGTGTTTAGTAAGGCCAAGACCGATAGGACTTATCCAGTTCACTGAACTTCAGTTTTAGAAGAAGATTGTGCAAAGAGTGCCTTGTCTTTCCATGAAAATGCTTGTCTTTGGTGAAAAGAGATGAAAGTCCTATTCTTTTATAGCCATAGGAATTCATCCTTCCTTCCCCTTACTGTTTTCCGTTGCTGGGTCCCCTGGCCCCTTTCTCGAGTTTGATAATCACAATGGGGAAGATGACAGGAATTCTGTAGTCAGAAGGTCACTATGACTCCCGGGCTTAGTGCTCCTGCACCCTTTCGACCAGGGGATGTCAAACCTCTGCCCAGTGGAATCACCTGGGGAGCTTCAGAAACTGCTGATGCCTGGGGCCCACCCTGGGGGGTTGTGATTTAGGAGATTGGGTGTGACCTTAAATTTTGAAATTTATAAAAGATGCGCCTCGTTGGCTCAGTCAGTTAAGCTTTCAGCTCCGGTCATGATCTGAGGGTTGTGAGGCTGAGCCCTGTGCGGGGCTTCCCACTCAGTGTAGAGTCTGCTGGAGGGTCTTTCCCTCCCCCCTCCCCCCGCTCTCTCATTCTCTCAAACAAACAAACAAATAAGTAAATAAAATCTGAAAAAAAAAGTCTTCCAGTGATTGTAAGGGGTGGATAAATTTGGACACCTCTCTTGTTCTCCACCTACCCTTTGAGTTCTTCCTTCCTTGGTACTTGCGTCTGGGGATCCCTGCCTGCATTCTGGCGGGACGAGTCTGTCTTTCCTCCCTGTGTTCTCAGCATTCATCATAATGCCTGGCTCATTGTAGATGTTTAGCAATTGGTTTTTGAATCAAGGGGATATAAAATGTGTATAGTAATACAAGGTGTAAACAAATTGATTCACACACTTCTGACTCAGGACACTTTTATTGCCCAGGTAGATATTTCTCCTTTACTTGAAGAGCACAGATTTCCTAATCTCCTTTCTTTGCTTAAAGCAATGATAAATATATAAAGTTAAAGAGGAATAGGTTCTCTTGTGTGGTATTAGCTAGACTCACAAAGGCCAGCTTTAGATAAGAGGACAAAGAAGGCTAAGCCTGTATTCAATAAGGCTCAAGGAAATGAGTGTCAAGAGTTGTCAATTTCTAACAGAATAATTCCCTATGGTCTTACTTACAGAATATTAATTTATCTAATTGATGATAATCTGGTCAATTTATTGTAGCATTAAAAATGCAAATTATTTACCATATCAAAATATTCACTAATGTGCCTGAGACTTTTTAAATTTTATTTTATTAGGTGATAATGGGAGGCATAATTGTTAATGTTTGATTCTGGCAAAATACAATTAGTTTCTGTGAAACACATTGTGCATTAATGATATCATTAAGATTAATGAATATAAATGAAAGAGCGGGGGATTTCAAACAGAACATAGTGACTTTTTATCAGTCTGTAAAACTTGAGATAGATTACCTTGATTTTTAAGGATAATGTGCTAGAGCTGCATTCTTACATAGACTACGGAGAAACTAAGAAATCAGCTGTCAGTAAGATCAAAGTTTTTAAACACTTATTGTTATTTTTTTGAGAATTTTAATTTTTGTTAAAGCCATTCCTTGGTCTTACTTGAAGAACTACTTTAAAGACAGTTTTTAATAGCAATTTCCAGGTCATTTATGTATAAAAGTGATGAATATTTTGGTGTTTAAAAAAAGTAAAAATAATGTGTCACTGTTCATTAAAATTAGATAGGACTTGGGGCTCCTGGGTGGCTCAGTGGGTTAAGCATCTGCCTTTGGCTCAGGTCATCATCCCAGGGTCCTGGGATCGAGCCCTATGTTGGGCTCCCTGCTAAGTGGGGAGCCTGCTTCTCCCTCTGCCTCTGCCTGCCATTTCCTTTGTTTGTGGTCTCTCTCAATCTCTCTGTGTCAAATAAATAAAATATTTAAGAAAATTAAATAGGACTTTATGGTGGTCTTGTGTACTACAAATGCTCTATAATAGAAATTAGTTATACTTATAATTTCGAAATATTAAGAAAGGTAGACAAGTGTTATTATTATTTTTTTTTGACAAGTGTTTATTTTTCTTGAGCTAAAAGAAGGAGAAGGGAGAAACAGGCTGTTCTTCAAGGTCTTTGGGTAGAGTCACGGACTAAGTGTGTGACATAATCCCAAGCATCACATGGTATTTTGACTATTAATGCATGACTTTATGTTCTTGGAGTGTAGAGGGACACTTAACTACTAAAAAATAAAAACAGAGTTTATCTATGACTAGTGCAGTTGAAATTTAAACCCTGTTTTCAACTTTGTTTTGCTGAACTAGATAAACATTACTATTGGGTCATCGGACAGTGCTTAATGTGACCTTTCCCTAAAGAATTTATCCTTGGTCTGACCTTCATTTAGTGCTTCTGTTTCTCCCTCTGTGTGTATACCAATGCATGGGTATGCACACATTAGTTTATTTGTGTATCTATCTGAAGGTTTGGCAGGGGAGCCCTTGCCCTTGAATTCCTGTTTAAAGGTCAGTGAGATGGACAGTGAAGGCAGATGAGGAAAGGGGGAGGTATTTTGGGACACGGCTGATGTCTGGGCCCTCATACCTGACCCAGAAGCCTGAATTCTTTTGTTTGCTTTGTGTTTTGTTTTGTTTGTTTTTAAACTGTTTTCATGACCTTGGACTCTTCTTTTAACCTCATGGTCTTACTTTACTTGTTGGTAAATTGGACCAGTCTCTTGCCTTGCTACTTTACAAGAAACTGATGAGGATTAATGAGCTTGACTTTGGAGCACATTTTGTTTCTCTGAAGAACACATTTAAGGGAAGCTAGAAGACAGGGTTTGTACTGTAGAGAAGCAGTGTCCTGTCACGTCGCCGTGTTACATGGCTGAGTCCCAAGGAGTCCTACTTGCCATTATTCAAAAAGGAGTGCTAGCAGCAGCCCCATGTCTGTTCACTTCTGAATTGAATGACATGTTAGTGCAGGGTGATGGAAAGAAAGGCCAACTCTAGGTGGGCATCAGTGGAATCACAGACAGGTTCCAAGGTCAGTGTCTGCCTTAGGTATGCTTGCCTGAAACACACCGAGTTGTTTTTTAAAATCCCTTTTGTATGTACCTCTTAGACTTATTTGGCTCCTCGGCATTTGTGGAAGAGTCACCAAAAGTGATTGGCTCTGAGTGCTTAATGCCAACAAGATCTAAAAGAGGTTCCCAGTCAAAACCTCGGAATTAACGTACACTGGTGTCTCAAGGTAGAGTAAGGCTCTAGACACGATTCTGTAGGGCTTAACACAATTACCTTGCATGCGGCTCTTCACATCTGTATTGTAAGCATGTCAGGTTAAACATATCTAAGTAGGAAGAGTGATGGACTACCGCAGGTATGCAATCCCGTCCTCATTTTATTTAGCATGCTGTCTTTGGACAATCAGATTTTCAATTCCAAGGTGACTAGCTTGGTTCCTCTCCTTAGAAGATTTTCCAGATGCTTCCCCCTGCCTGTGCTTGCTTTTTTTTTTTTTTTTAGGAAGTTTAGCTAGGTAGCAGTACAATTAACCCAGAACTTAACTACCTGTCAGTGTGAGATTTAAAAAAACTTTAATACTTGTGTATCCTGAAAGTGCTGTTGTGATCTCTGATTCAGCAGGTATAGTTGGAATAGAGATGATATAGTTGGAAATTTTGAAAAATTGTCTTCATCTTTTATCCCTGGGCATATCTCATCATTTTAGGAATAATTTTACGACTGTCTTTTTTTTTTCAGACGCTTATAAGATACTTAGTTGATACCAGGAGTGTTACTACTTCCGTATGTACCTATTGACTTACTCATTTCTAAGCCTCATGCAGTTGGTAGGCATCCTATTGTGGCAGGACTGCCAAAGTCACTTCGCTCATCTACTCTGATGTTGATAGATCTATTAATATGGAATACAGGAGTTCGCTAACTACTAGCTCACGATCCTAGTGTTAGCCGTGTATCATTTAGAGATGAAGGGACATAA
Source organism: Ailurus styani (assembly GCA_002007465.1). NCBI lineage: Eukaryota > Metazoa > Chordata > Mammalia > Carnivora > Ailuridae > Ailurus > Ailurus styani. The sequence continues at coordinate 2,463,216 of LNAC01000183.1, forward strand.
TTGAAAAAAATATATTGGAGCTATTTCCCATTGTCAGATCTTCATAAATGCTCTTGTATGAAAAGAATGAAGTTGTATTACCCAGTTTTATTAGAAATGCTGTATTTTGTTGGATCCGTGTGTTCGCAAACTAGAGAATATTTTCCTTGCCGTGATTGATGTTAGGGCATTTATGGGGATAGTCTGCTATATTTCATATGTATATGAGGATGTCATTGTTAAAATGTTCAAAAGAAAATTATGTATGTGATTTATATTTTATTATTTCCTCCTAGGATGTAATTTTTTCAATACCATGATTCCTGTCATATTGTCAGTAGTGATTTGATGGGTAATATGCCAGAAATAATTAGATAAAAAAAAGGTGATGCAAGCGTCAAGACAATATAGCTTTCTTGTGAAAAGCCTGAAGCAAAATCATGCATGTTACATTGTAGAAATCACCGATCGCATACATTTAAAGAGTCTTCAGGGTTACAGGCGGGATGGAAAATGGAGCTAAATGCGGGAAGCGTGGGATGCAGCATATTTCGTAGGCATATGCTTGCTACTGACCCCCACCTGCAACTTCTGCTAAATGAAACATGTGTTTGAGAAAATGCTACTCCTTGGACAAATTCAGACTGCGGTGTTTCGTCTATGGGAAGGTGTTAGATCCCTCCCTTTTCCTTTGAGTCGGAAAAATTCCATCTTTCTCTGGAAGGCAGGCAGCCCGTCCTTTGTTTTAGTCCTCTTCCTGACAGGTTTGAGCATTTTTCTTTGGGGAGAAAAAGACATACAGTATGAACTCTTTCTTTACCTTTGTTGACCTTAGAGATTAGAATGTTCCTTTAAAATTTCAAATGACTATTTTAAAATACAGGACAAGGTAATTGATGGTTTCGCTGTTGCCTCCTGAGTATAAGATCTCCTGGGACTTTAAATAGAATGGAACCTGTCTCCAAGTGTCTTTTTACTTTTGAGCATTTATGACACTGGTGATAAACATCAGGTCCACTTGTATGTTACTTCAACGAGTATCGGATATTTCTAAAGATTAGACACTAATAACTTTGACAATAATATAGTCCTGTTACAGTGTTAATATTAGGTAGGAATGAAGATGAATGTCAACTAGAGCCAAGTATGTGACCTGTCTTCAGAGTTAGTGTGCAGACGGCAGTATGTCTTTCCGCCTCCGCACTTCAGCCCACCCCTGGTGTCAGCATGCTCACTGCTTTGTGACTTGGGAGGATGGGGATGAGAAACAACTACTGGGAAACTGAGCTCTGTCTTCTGCCTCTCCCATGTTCCTGGGCAGACAAAGGAGCCTTGCAGTCAGAAAGTGGCTGATGTAGATACTCTGCAGGCTGATGTGGCCTGCAAAATAATGTAAAAGGAAGGAGAGGGCGGAGACAAGGCTCTGAGGCCAGGAGGGAGGGACCTGGTGTCCAGGGTGGACTGCTCTCTCCCGAAGGGCAGTGGAATCAGTTTCCCAATTTCCCAGCAAGTGGCCTCCTCCTCTTCCCCAGCTTCCTGGTGAAGTCCATAGTCAGATTTTCATTTTCTGTCATAGAAACCGAAGCTCAGGGAAGTTGAGGGACTTGCCCCAAGTTACCGGGTTCCTCTTTGGCACAGCCTGGACAGGGACGGCTCTCTGTGCCAGGGGCTTTCTCCTACAGATTCTGGGGAGTCATGACTTCCAGAAAATGAAGGGAGAAGTCTCAGCTCCATTGAGAACAGGGTGAGCAGCCTCGCCCTGAGTCATTTCACCTGAAAGCCAGGAGCCATTTAAGGAGTGCCCTCAGTGGTAAATTCCAGAGAAGATGAGACCGGGAAACGAGGAGCCGCCAAAAAGTCCCACAGGTGAATGGGGATGTATAGCATGTCTGGCACAACAACTGAAAAGGGTACCTTTGGTTTTATGGAATTTACATGTTGATAAAAAAAAATGACACTTTATTTGGAATCAATTGTTTCGGAGCAGTCAGAAAGGTGAGGTTGTTGACACTCAGAAGGAGTCTCTGGAGACCCAGAGACAGCTAGGAAGAAAGTAGAGACCATCCTCCATCAGTTATCTCTGGCTGCCTTCTGCTTCCTCCTGTGTCCCCAGGGGGCCTCTCTAGTTTCTGTCCTGAAGCTGTGGAGACCATGCTCCTTTGCTTTTTCGGAGACAGATGGCCGGTGGATTCTGGAATTCCTTATGCTCTCTCTGGTGTGTTTTGACCACTGACAACTTAGAATGTGGTAGTTTTTCCTTAGGAGCTTAAAAATACCTGACACCTTTCATGTGTTCCTTTCATTTGGAAAGCTCTTTTTCCTCCTCGTTGTAAACCCTAACAGGCAATAGGATGGTTAGCAACCAAAATTGGAAGAGTCAGCTGGAAAAAGTTGGTTCTGTCTGCCTTTCCTTGACTGTGTGACCTTAGGAAGTTGCATGACTTCTCTGAGGGTCAGTTTCCTCCTCTGTAAAATGGGGATTAAATCTTAATTCAAAGAGTTAGTGTGAGGATTAAATGAGATAAACTTCATAATATACTTAGAATAGGGATTGCCACATCGTGTGTGGTCAATAAATGCTGGCTGTTATTATTTAGAAGTAAAACATGGAGGAAAATAAAGTGCAAAAAAATGAGTTTCAGTGTAAATACAGAAATGTGTTTTTGAACAGATCTCATGACTACCTTGGTCTTTGGCATCTGAGTTTCTCTTTACCACTTACACTGTAGTATGATTATATTCCCTGTAATGGATACTTACGTGCATTCTCCAGAATGGTCTGTTTCTCCTTTGTAAGTTTTTATGATCTTGTTATTTCCTTTTCTTAAATACAACACAATCATTGGCCATTGGCGTTGAGCTTATGAGTAGAAAAAGTAATCAGATGGTGAATGGAAGATATGTCCACTTGGCCATGTAGACTTGCCTGGTCAATGAACATAAATAAAAGACATTTATGAATCCTTGGACTATTGTTTGAAAGTAACAGGGTAGAGTAGTGAATGCATTTTGTGGCTGTTTGTGTACGTTGCTCAAGCTGAAGTCGTGATTCCTGCCACACATGTGTGAGAATACACAATGGGGTGGTCCCACTGCAGACTGTGGTGATGGTCTAGAGATCCCATTCAGAGCATACTGACAACTCTTACTGGTGGGATAAGGGATGGATAACAAGAGTGTTCTTCTGACTCTCCTCCCTGTGGTTGATGGGGAGGGAGAAACCTCCACCTCTGCCCCAGAAACCGTTCTCACAGTCCTCTCTGATCTGGCTTCCCTTGTCTTGTAGGTGTGTTGTCCAGGAGCTAAGGCTGAGAGCTGCTGGTAGGGAGTGGACTAGGTCAGTGGGGGGCGGTGGGCAAGGTTAAGTCTGGAAGCTTACCCTATCTTTGTGTTTGTTTTTTTTTAAACAAAAACAACAACAAAAAAACGCCTCACAGTGTTCCTCACAGCAGCTCCTCAGTGAACATTCAGTTGCTGAAGAATGGGTGTATAATGGGAACGAATGTTTACTTTAGGGTAACCAGTGTGCAATCAGTGAAGAGAGGAAACTCCTTTTTAAATTTGTGAAAAATGCCTGACCAGGTAAATCAGATGGCAAACCTGTACCTTACACCAAACATAACTATGGACAGTAATTACAAAATGTTAGTGTACCCCCTTTGGTGAAAATGTGTGTAACCACATGCTTCCTCCACCCTGCCCCACCCACACTTTCCTCAGGATTTAGAATTGTTTTTGTTTCTGTGAGTCACTTATTGTAATAATGATTAAAATTTAAATTTTAGCATCCATGGATTTTGGGTGTTCTTTGTAGTAAATTATGACTATGATAGAGTATGCATCGGGTGTATCCATACAGATACTTTTAAAAAAAATCAAGTACCATGAAGCCCCTGGCTTTAGATAACAATTGATAAGAAAGCCTAAGAAATTTTATTTGAAGACAGATGTAANTAAAAAAATCAAGTACCATGAAACCCTGGCTTTAGATAACAATTGATAAGAAAGCCTAAGAAATTTTATTTGAAGACAGATGTAACAGCATTAAGCATTGAGGTTGGTATTTTTTGAGTTGACTCATGATACTGTGAACATATTCATGAAGGTATAAAATTGCAGAAAAAATGAGTTTATTAATGGAAATTAAGCTAGATCCTAATTATTACCTGTGAATAGTGTCATCACTTGAAGTTTTTATTGCATTTTAACACATGGCTTATCTTGATGAGAAAATATGTAGCAAAGGGTAAATGTAGCAATTTTCCTTTTACTATTCCCTCTGCTAAGTCATTATTGCTTGATGTTATTTTTCAGCAGCCTTTCATTTTGTCCCAAATGTTTTTGCCTCTGGCTGGTTTTATTTCTTTAAAACGTATGTATCACTTCTCAAAGTGATACATTTTGACAGGTAATCGATATTTTTTCATACTAGATTTGATGCTGCAATGGTTATAATCTTCATCTTAGACTTAGTTAATGGTTGAATACTAAACTAGATTTTTATCTCAAAATATTCTTTTGTTAAGAAGCATACTTTGCCTCTCCCCACCTCCCAAAACAAATTCCTCTTTATCACTCCCACCCACCAAATCTCTCTAGCTGCCACAGAGCCCGGGATGCATAAAGTCCACTTATCTGAGATACACATCTTTTTGACTTTTTGACAGTGTGTCCTCAAAATGTCTTAAGATAGCATTTCCAACTAGCTTACCCAATTGGTCACAGAAAAGGTACTTCTGGACTCTGCCTTTTTTTTTTTCTCCTTCCTCCTGGCAACCTGTGATCTTTATTTCAAGGGGAAAAATCTTTTCCCTTCCTTCTCTGTATTGAAAACTTGGTACCCTCCACTAGAACCCACTTTTTCTAAATGGACCAGCATAACGAGGATCCCAGCATTCAGAGCACAAGCCTGTGTAAGGACACCAAACTTGGCTTTTGCTTTGAAAGGTCAGAGCCTTAGGTCATGATTTTTTTTTTCTTTGTCTCAAACCAGCTAGGGCTTCCTTAGGCCTCTGTGTACGGATGACAGTGATAGTCTAAGCTGGTAAATATATTCTCACCTGCTGCCAAGGCCCTTCGTCTAAGATGGCCCTTCAAATTTCAGGCAACTGTCCATGCTCCTCTCTCAGGAGGGTGACTTGAGGGAGCAAGGTCAACAACTGTCATACCTTTTGTTTTCAGTGAAGGAAAAGGTCTCCCTTTTGTGGGAAAAGATGAAAGTCCAGGTGGGCCTGTCAAGAATGGGTATCTCTTTCCACCAGCTTTGCAGATCCCCCACAGATAGTAAGCCGACCTTATTCTCCTGGCTCTGAGACTTTTTCTTTAGGCTGTTCCTTCTTTGTTTTTGTTTTCGTTGTGTCCTTCCATGTAGACAAACACGTACAGTTTTTAAAAACATTTTTAAAAAGCGTTGTTTGTGCTAAAATTTGTTGGTCCCTTTGATCACTTAGGTGCTGTTTCTTTGCTTCTAGAGATTGTACTACTTCTGCATATGTAAGAGAGAACTAAAAACTCCCTGGGGCTTCCCTCCTTAAGTGGTATCAAATGAGCACATGTAAGTGGAAGAACACCCCAGCACCCGTCTCTGCTGGTGCCTCTGCTCGTGCTACTATTTCTTGACAAGGTTTCTTTCTCTCTGTATGTCTGACGGTACATGCAGACACTGTTGGGGAACATAAAATGCAATCAATTTTCCTCAGTGGTTAGATTCATAAATCCCCAAGCTATTTTTAATGACATAATCTAATCAATTGATAGCACTCCTAATAGTGTGTTGACAGCCAGAAAGAGACAGAAAGCTAGTAGAATAGCAGGGGGATGCGTAAGGAACCTCTAGACACTTTCTTCCCCACCCCCCGGATTAAGAAGTCAGATATCTGGATTAGGTAAAACCCAGGAAATGTGGATTTTTAAGAAAATATTGTGCCTGTCTTACTGACCTCCTTTCTTTCAAGAAAGAGACTGTCTAATGGATAGAGTGAAGGGGAATGTGGTTTTCAGACAAATCGCAGAGAATCCTAGAATCTACCTCAGAACCGAACTGTAATCGCAATTTAAATATCTCTGGAATAGAAATCAAGGGGGAATAATTTATTATAAATTGGTAGTATTGTATGTTGTTACTCCTGTGCCAGGCCAGTAATGAAAACTTAATATTCATCTCTTGGTTGCTTCGAATTGAAATAAGATGAGGACGAGCAGAGTAAACAGGCTGAAACAGACTGTGAAATTGCACATGATGGGAATCTTTTTTTTTTTAGCTGCTTATAGACTGTAAATAGGTTAATATTCCAACTAACGATGGCTCTTATGATTCCTTCTGCCTTTTTATATTTTGGTCAGGTATCAACAAAACTAAGTTACTACCAGGAGGGACATTAATATCTAAAATGTATCTATCTGAGGGCCAGGAATCTACTGGCAAGGTATTTATGTAAATGAATTGGCTTTCACACTGGGAGGTAGAAAGAGTTCTGCCAAGGCTGGAAGAGCAGCCACCCAGAGCCCTCTGTTTGCAGGGTTTCCAGACAGCGTGCGTGTTCTGCTACATTTTTTCTTTGATGCCATCAGAAAAGATGAGTGGCAGGCATGGTGGTGCTGCTTGGCTGACCAGCTGTGCCCTAGTTTTTCACCGTCCCATTCAGTCGCTGCCTTTTACAGAGGTGTCTGTCACCGCTGATTTACTTAGCCACTCTGACCTTCTGGTTGCTTCAGAAGGGGCTTGACCCAGAGCTCCTGACGAAAGCCACTCACGGGTCGTCTAGAATGCCAGAGGCCGCATTTTGAAGAAGGAAAACAGGGACCCCACGGTTTCCTGCCTAATAGCCAGAGCCCTCCTCCGCCTGGCTAAATGCATTAGGTACCTGAGCCCACTTGCTGCGCTCTCGCCCCGAACTGCAAGCCTCCGTGATCTCCGAAGTTGCTGGAGTGCATAACTAAGCGGGACCAGCTGACTCCGGGCTCCAATCAGCTAGAGCGTGATGTAAGTGTTCAGCAGCTGCCGGGCTCTGAATTAGCGTGCTCAAGTAGAGGTAGTACAGCATGGCTAGACTGTTGTGAGGCTCAGAGAAAGCGGAGGGGGAGATGGATGAGTCCAGCATTCTAAGACGAAGAGGGCTCCAGGTAGGAGATCCTTCCGTTCTTGCAATGTAGCATCCTCAGAGGTCTGCCCTTGAGGATTTCAAAGTTCCCCTTTCATTCCTTTACTGGGCACCGATAATGTGCACGGTTCTTCGTATCCCCTTGGCAATGGGATACGCTAAGTCTCTAGTTAACAGGGTTCAGTGACACATCACAGGGTTCAATGAGAAAGGCTCTTTTGTCAGAGACAATAGATAGGACTTTTACTCTGATACTTTGTGGGTTGTTTTTCTGCCGGTTGTTAAAGAATAGTTAAATTGTGGCTGGTGGTGACAGCTGATGAGCCAATTTGGCATTCTGTCAAGTGTCTGGGAAGTCTGTCGAGGGTGGCAACTCCGTTCAGTTCTGGGAACGCAGGACTCCGTTTTGTGTCAGGATCAACCTCCGAGCGGCGGCAGCATCTGTCTGATGGCCTTGCAGATGTGTGCAGCTGCTGAGAGTTTTCTCCTGTCAGGAAGATGAAAGTTTCTGCTGGCAGCTCAATCAAAGTTGACTGTAATTTGTTTACGTGGAGATGAGGAAAGATCCCCATCTTACTGCTTTGATTTTTGTGCCCAAGTTTCTCTAATTAAATTACTCTGACTTTAGTGTACAAATGTATTCCAAGTTAAAACTTGGCAAATCAGACAACTTGAAAAAAAACATCTGCTTAGCGATTTGTAAGTTTAAGGAAGCCAAAACCTAAGTATGTTCAAAATTAGTATGTTTAACTCTTTTGATAACTCTTTTTCCTGTGTATAAGTGGTATTTTTTTTTCCTGAAAGAATCTAGTGAGTAGCCATTGTTAAACTCTCATTCATTATTTTGGAAAAAAAAATTTGTCAAATGCATGCTTGACAGTACAGAATATATAGCACATTTTAGGAATGCTTCCAGACAGTCCTTAATAGGCTTTGACTTCCAGCTGGTCTAGTTGTCTGCTTTTTTGTTCTAAGTGTCCATTACTAATACTGTTATTATTCATATTATAATATTGTGGGTAAATTAAAGGATTATTTGCAGGTAAACAAAAGAAGGATTAAAGAAATTGGGGTTAAATGTCATGTATTGTTCCCAACCTAAGTAAACACCGCCTCTTTAATGATTTTCACTGTGGTCATTGTTTTGAATGTACAGTGCAGTTAGTCACTGCTGTGGATTTCCTTTTCTTTGTTTTCATCACATCTATAAAGTTCTGGTAATGCACAGCTGTTCATGGGGCTCCATGTCCTCTTTGGGGTCAGTGGTTAAATATGGAAAGTCTCTTTGTTAAAAAGATGATAAACTATTAAGCTCCCTTGTGGTTCAGCTTATTAATAAGTGGCAGTTAAGCTAACTTTTCTCTTTTCTTTCATGCATTTTAGATAATTGCTTAATGTATGTTTGATCAGAAACTCCTTTTTGTGGTTTATGTCTGTAATATATATTCTCAGCACTTTAGAGGATATACTTGAAACACACAGTGCTTTTGAGGAGTAGAGATCTCACAGAACTTTTAATTTTAGAAATAATGATTGTTGTTATTTAAAATACTGGAGATACTTTCTATCTAAAAGATTTGTAACAAAACAAAGGAAGCATAATGCATTGATATATTATTTGGAGTGCTAGATTGTTGCCATACTCAACAAACTTTTACCACACCTGCCACAATCTGCACAATAGATAAAGAATGTCTGATTTGTTTTGTGAATGAGATAAAAGCCTTCATTCTGTGAGAAGTAACAATACAAAAGTGTCTCAAAGTTCTGCCACCTCATGGCTACAACTTAACTTTTGCTCAAACAAAGCTTTTTTTTTTTACTCCCATTATACCTAATATTTTTTTAAAGCCACCGCTTACATAGAGTAGTTTTTTAAAGAAACTGCTGTATAAGGAATCTATTTATAAGCTATAAAATTTAAATATTTGTATTACAAAAGATGTCACTGTGGAGTTCATGGGAGTAACGCCACCTAGTGAATTTAAGAATTAAGTTAATTTTCAAATATGCACTATTTACACATATCAGCATGTCAATGAGATCCATCTGTAGAAGGGAAGGGAGGCTGAAACCTACACATTTTGTATTCATGATTCTGACCTTGTGTTTGGAAGGTAATCTTGAGCAAGTCCTCTACCCTCAGTATCTGTTTATTTTTCCATACACTATTTCAGATCAAGACCTTTGAGTATATTAAGTAGGAGACGGGTATAAATGAGGTCAAAAAAGTTAATGGCTATATAATAAATACACTAACATATAGTAGAGACTCAATAAATATGTTGTTGAAAAGAAAGGGTTAATTTTTATTTTTATAACATTATATATCACAACTAGCAAGGTGAAATAGTTACATCTTGATTCCATGCATGCTATTGGGAGTTTGTTTTTAAGTTAGGAGAATTAGCAGTAAAGACAGTATACTATTATTTATTTACAGGGTTCATTTTGACAGGGCTGTAGTATGTCATATAATAATAAGAGTCGGTTGGTGTGCCACACTGAATAGAGGCATGCTGGTGGAACAGACCAGTTCTTTAGATAACAAAAAGCCTAGCCAAAAATCTGGAGCACACAAATATTCTAATTCCATATAGTGTATTTGTATAATAATGTAGTATGTGTTCAGTGTAAAATAATGCGGTATGTATTTGGAATCTACTTTTAGAATTTCAGTACTTCTAGCTCTTAAAACACAGGAATATTAGTGGTATTTTTAAAATCTGGCCTTTGAGACATTTTTTAGTGGGAACATAAAATTTCTCAAGGAATGACTACCTTATAAAAGGGCAACACAAGTGAATTGTTCATCTTAAGTGACTCACTTTTCGATCTTTTCTGTGGACTCTATTAATATTTCTGGTACTACTGATAGCACTTCAATCACTGCCTTGAAAGGAGAATGAGAGAAAGAGGCCCCAGTGACTTCCTCTGTTAGAATCTGGGGAAGTTTTCACATTGCGTCTCAAAACACAGGAAATTCTGACGGATGGATGGGCTTGGGCAGACCTTGGACTTGGGGCAATTTGAATTTCTAGACAGGTCTAATTCATCAAAGGATAACTGGCTCCTTTCAGAGCTAATATTCCTCATACAAGGATCATATTTTTTAAATGTCAGGGAAATTAGTTGTTTCAGTGATTTTTGTTACATGTTTCCATTTTATTTGTTTTAATGGAAGTGTCCCTATCCCTAATGTGATAGCTCCCAAGGCTGGAGAAAGATGGACAGGCGTCATTAAAGTAGCAACAAATCACTAAAAGAGGGAGTAATCTCCCAGAGAGATGTCACAGGATTCCTTTCCTGTCCTCCTGTGGTATTTTGCTCTGCCTGCTATCATCTGTTGATTTCCCTCCTCCCCAGTAAGGTACTGGCATTCCAGTCCACTTCCAGATAATCACATGCAGCTAGCATGTAAATTTTTTTCCCTGTGTGATGCAGTTAATGACTAAATCTTTCAAATTTAGACTTCCAGATTTGTGTTAGGCTTTTTGTTTTCTTTGCTTTCCCTTGTACCTGACTTTGTCTCCCAGCCTTCAGTGAAACAACAACAAAAAGCTGAACATTATTACTTTGGTCTAGGCTCTGATTTTCCACTGGCCATTGTCTCAAATTCAATTTTAGTAAGCAAAGAAGCAGGCGGACTCTTCTGTTCTTAGTGGGTATCCAGCTACATCTGTTTTCTTCAATGCTTAAATGTGGGTCATTCAAGTCATAATGCCTCACTCAGTGTGCCTTCTCTGTCAACTTTAAAGTGATTTGGATGTGTTTATACTTGACCCAAAATTCCGTCACAGTATTATCGTATGGAACTATTACTCTGTCCTTAAGACTGTGTAGTTATAGGTAAGAACTCTAGTTAGAGGATGAATTTAATGAAAAGTTGTGATAATAATAGTTTGGCATAAAGGACTTTTGTTTTTCATAGTTTCCAGAAAGGCAAAGAGGCTTTTTTGGGACAGGAAGAATCAAGATAATAAATGAACTTTTTTTTTTTTTTTTGAAGCGAGAGAGCACAAGCTGGGGGAGGGGCAGAGGTAGAGGGAGAGAGAGAAAGAGAGACAGACAGACAGACAGACTCCCAAGCAGGCTTCCCTGGCATGGAGCCCAGTGGGTGGCTTGATCCTGCAGCCTTGAGATTATAACCTGACCCAAATTGAGAGTAGGAATCTTAACTGATTGAGCCACCCAGGTACCCTGATGGTAAGTGAACTTTTGGTAGTTACACATACCTAATTAATTAGACCAGGTGTGGCCATATCTGAAGTGGTATTTCTTAGCTGTTGAAGGAGTTCACTTTCTGTGTCTGAGATGAAAATAAAACGTTGTAGTTTCCTGATTCACAGAGGATAAGGATAGGATGCCCTCAAAAGCTTATGTTCCCTCAAATTTCTACTTTGTGCTTAAATAATTGTTTTTTCTTAACACCTTTTTGTAACAGTATAAAATAGACAAATTTGAATACTGGCTCCTCTTTTATACCTTCTTATTCTCTGATACAGCTGAAAAACCAGAAAATTGTCATCTCTGTTTTTTTGTCAATGAAGTACTAATTTTTCAAGTCATCTTGTTCCCACCTTTGATTTCTCCATCTGTTGCCTGCTGTCCCCAAGCCCTAATAATTCTACCATAAAAATATGTCCAGTGTCTAGGGCTACCCTCTTTCACCTCTGAATTTCTGAAATGTCTAGTATTCCTTTGTGTCCAGGCTCTTCTCCAGTCTATGCTAGTTGTCAGCCTGGATCCCCACACCAACCCCATCTTTAAAATTCCCGTGTGACTTATTATCTAACTCTGGATAGAGTTAAAAGATACCTGACTCTTTGTAATTTAACCTCTATTTTTTGGGTTTCATTGCCAAGTGTTTGCCTTCCAAAACCTTACCCCATCACCCCTTTTCCAGATGTCTTAGCGCCCCTTTACCTAAAATGTTCTTTCCTTATTTTCCCCAAATTCTTGCTGCTCATTAGGGACCACAGTAAATTCTCATTCTTTGATGAAATTTGCCTTAATTACTGCAGTCCATTCTGGACTTTGTAAGAGTTATCATCTGTTTTATTTGCATACCTTATCCTATTGCATGCTGCGTTGTCATAAAATTATTTGAATGTCTTACACTGAAATTAGAAACCCATCAAAGATTCATGGTTTTAGAGTAGGACATGTGTTCAGTGACAATGAATAGCTCTGTAACTTTAGACAAATTGCTTAACCACATCTGTAAAATAGAAATAATAAGGTATTTGACGATTGGAGGGGGTTGTAAATCATGTAAGTACTGTACCTGGCTTGCAGTACTTAATAAGCTAACCTTAGTACACTTGCCTCTGTATTGTCACAGAGCCTTGCATAGTGTGATTTTAAACAGTTAAATGCGGGTATCAGGCAGGGTCCAGGCAATAAAAAGATGGTATGCATAAGTTGGATGATTTGAGACGAGTTTAATGAAAGGGAAGGTGTAAAAGGTATAGGCAAGGTTTAAATAAAGTTGAAGGGATGGTGCAGTCCTAGAGGGTAGGAGCAAGGGGAAGCCATCGTCTTCACTAGGCCTGAAGGAGTGAGGGGGAGGGAGCAGCTGCAGAATGTTCAGACGGAGAAGGCAGGTGACAGGCGCCTTAGGTGAAGCTGCATAGCCAGCCTGTGGTGATTCTGCAGGGAGAGGCCAACGGGACAGTGCAACTTTATTGTCCTCCTTCCTTCTGAACTTTTGAAGGTGCTCCCCTTTGGCAAAATTCAGTCAGAAGGCAGAGGGGCAAGTGATTCCATATGTGTTGTCCAAGTAGTCAGATTGCAAGGCTGAGTACAGGGTAGAGGGTAGGTCTGGATGGGCAATGGAAGTACGCACAGTACAGCATATAATGAACACACGTTGAACTGCTCCTCACTCTCTTTGGGAACATTTTACCAGCCATGGTCAGTGTTCAGTTTTCCTAGTGCAGATCTCTGGAGCCTGAACTGAGTGCAAGCATTTGAACGGATGTAAAGCTGCTCTTTTGTGAGAAGCCCTGGCCCTCAACTGTTTCCTACTTGTATGTAATGATGTCTTCCTTCTAGTCAGGCTCTGAATCCTCTTGGGAAAATGTTCCTTCCCTTCCACTTTAGTGTCTGAAGCACATGGATCTCCTTTGAATCAATAATGCAGGACACCTCCACTTGAGATCCTGCAAGCAATCTCAAATTTTGAATTGCTCTGCTCCTGAGATCCAGGCTCAGAGAAGTGGGGTGCGAACATCCCAAGAGATCTCTTCCTGTTCGTCCCCCGGCTTCCCTGAGTTCTGCTCTGTCAGTCTGACTATCCATCTCTGCTCCCCTGGAAATCCTTTTACAGACTTATAACTTCACATCATGTCCTTGGCTCTTAGTGAGAATGGCTCGAAGAAATGGCTGTGATTGCCCATCTCTGTGCTTTCTGGAAAAGTCCCCTTTGAAACCCTATCCGTTATGATGTGCATCATCTCTTGCATTAGACCTGCATGATAAATTAGCTTAACGTTCACTACCACAAAGGTCCTTCCTCTCCAGGTGAACCGGTTTGCTTCTTTGAATCAGATAATGAGAGCTCTGTCTTGCCAGTTTTGTTTCAGCTGGTCAGAATGCTTGCATACTCAGCTGCAGTAACTTTTGAGATAAATGTAGCCACCACTTCTCCCCTGTTGGGTTCTTAGTTCCCTCTTTGAGGACTTGTGGGGTTTTATATATTATATCTTTGAAAAATCTTAAGTTGCCTGAAAAGATTTTTCAAAGTAGATAAGACCTGAAGATTTAATAATCTTGCACTTAGAGCAGTGAAATTATCTAAAGAATAATTTTAGAAAAAGACAAAAGGAGACTAAAAGACCAGCTAATCAATGAACTAGGTAAACTATAAAAACTGTGAATTACATGAACTTAGAAAGATCAATATTCACGCAGCCACCAATCATTTTATTGTTGACACCAGAGTGTAATGAGATTAGGGTGTTTGATTTTACTTGAAACTTGAATTGCAAATAAATTGTGAGCAATGGTAACGCTTTTTAAAAAGTCTTAGAAACTGTGTGTCTTGGAAGCAACCAAAAACATGGAGGTTGGCAAGTGACTACAGAGACATACATGTTAGAAGACAACATTGCTGGGGCGCCTGGGTGGCTCAGTTGGTTTGGCAGCTGCCTTCAACTCAGGTCATGATCCCAGAGTCCCGGGATCGAGTCCCACATTGGGCTCTCAGCTCCATGGGAAGTCTGCTTCTCTTTCTCCCCTCTCATTCACTCTCTCTCTCTCAAATAAATAAATCCTAAAAAAAAAAGAAAAAAGACAACATTGCCATTAAAATCATGCATTTGATGAATGTTTCGTGATGGGGAAGAAACTGATAATAATAATGAGAAGTGAAAAAGTAAAGTGTATACAAAAGGTGTGTATAAGTCTATAAAAATGCATAGCATATACCCACACATTGGTCTGTATGAGGCAGAGATGAGAAGTTGGGGGTGTTGGAAAGAAACAACAACAAAAAAAAATAACTCCTATCTCACATATATTAGGAACCTGTTTTTTCTTCATGGAAAATAACAGGAAGAAAAGCACTAAAAGGTTAATTATATCTTGATGGCGGGACCTAAGAATTTTTCTTTAACTATTCTATAGTAAGCATGTATTACTTGTACAATCAGTCAAAGTGCGATTTGGGAGCCTCTTTTTTTTTTTTTTTAAAAAAGATTTTATTTATTTATTTCACAGAGGGAGAGAGATCACAAGTAGGCAGAGAGGCAGGCAGAGAGAGGGGGGGAAGCAGGCTCCCTGCCGAGCAGAGAGCCCGATGCGGGCCTCGATCCCAGGACCCTGAGATCATGACCTGAGCCGAAAGCAGAGGCTTTAACCCACTGAGCCACCCAGGCGCCCTGGGAGCCTCTTTATGATTTTTTCCCTTTGTTGTCTAAGAAGAAGTTTTATACGCCTCACAAAGGTCAATGAAAAGCTCTTAAAGGTTGTTGTTTATTTTGTGTCTTTGTGAGATTGAGAAAGGTAAATCCGTTCTAATAGGATACATAGTTCCAGACCTTAGGACAGTGATTCAACAGAGGCTGTTCTTTTGAACCACCCCCAGAGCCTCTAAAGCCTGAGACCTAGATGCAGTCCCCATGGATTAAATCAGCATCTCTCAGTGGTGCAGCCGGGCTTGAGACCCACTGCTCCTGGGGGATTCCACGTCCAAGGAACCCAGAGGCATCGAGCCTCCTTCTTCTGTACCTCCAAATGCAAAGTTTGACAGCTTCCAAAAGGTGTATAGCAGCTTTCGCCTCCTTTCTTCCAGCAAGGCATGGGTTTGTTTTTATGGAGAAGAAGATGGAGGTGGATGTCCTCCTTGTATTTTTCTTGACTTCGTAAGTAATGGCCATGGTAGTAATGTGAGAGCATTAACAAACACACCTTCAGGGGGGCAGTTCTTAGACTGGGGTGGCTGGAGGCAGCCCTCGACCCTTAACCTGATAGGACCCAGGGCACTGCTGCTGTCCAGTTCCATTTTTACATTTTTTTTTTTAATTGCTGGCACATGCCCTGTAGTTTACGTCTAGAAACCACCTTGGGCATGGTAAGACGGTAGCTTTTTCCCTTGAAGCATTATCCTAACGCTGGCCATAACTGTTACGTGTGATTGGGAACTCTTACTGTATATCTTCTCCTGTAGTGCCCTTGCTTGAGTTCTCAAAACACTTGCTACTCATAGATTGTGAATGCAGATGATTTTGGTTCAGGCAGTCAAGGATACAACTCCATTCTTTGCCTTTCTTTCAATAAAAGTATAATCATAACGATAATAGCAGCAGCAGCAGCATTTTTGACCAGATGGGTGTCAGATGACTGAGTGTTGTGTCATAAGTATAAAGTATACACCATTGGACTTTTCATTGCTGGCTCCAGCAGCATAATAGGATTGGGATATAGCGTCCACTTGCAAGGGGCGCTCCAGTTCCAGCAGTTCCAGCAACAGCCAGGGCCGGGTCCCGCATTCGTCACAGTGCGGGGGGCACGGCGACAGTGCCAGGCTGTGCCACAGGAGGCAGACGGCTTTGTGCAGGTGGGGAGGTTGCTGCCAAGTGGTGATGGATGGCCAGGTGCAGGTGAGGCAAGAAGCAGGGTCCAGGCCAGGGAAGCAGCCGCACTTGCCAAGGTGGGGTGACCACATGGAGTGCACCCTCCTTTTGGAAGGAGCTACAGGTGGTGCCACAGTGAGAGGGAGGAAGGGACCAGCTGGAGACCCAAGAGCCATGCCTTGTTGAGGGATCTGGACAAGACTGTCCAACAATAGGAAGCCACTGAAAGACCTTAAGCGGGGCACAGCTGTCTTGTGCCAGCTGTCATCTGTTGTGTCACGTGTGAATGGGGAGTGCCCCCGGAGAGGCCAGGGACGGCTAGGAGGTTAGGAGGAAGGAGGTGAGCGGTGGCACTGCTGCCTCCAAGCCTGTGGCTACGGGCGTAGAGAAGAGGCAGCTCAGTATAATTAAGGTATGGTGAACTCTTGGAGTAGGTGGGGAAGGAGCTGGGAGAAGCTGCAGGTGACCTCCGGGTTCCAGACCATAGGACCAGCAACAGCTAGGGCCAGAAATGAAAATGATCTAGATGGTGAGAAGATGACTAATTCTGTGCATACAGTAATGGAAGCACCTTGTAGGTAGAAATGTTCGGTAAGCAACTGGACGTATGGGTTTAGACTTGCTTCCACACAGAGGTCAAGGCCAGTTATAGATTCTGAAGTCATCTGCTTTAAATAATTAATCGAAGTATATTATGAATAGGAAGAGAGGGCAATTTCTCACAGACTAATAGGTTTCTGTTAGAATAGCTTCCAAGAATTACTATTATGTGTATTTTAACACTTCTTTTGCAGGACTGGTTATAGTTATACCAAGAGCAGAGTGGTTTTATGCTTTAGTATCGGGTCTTGAAAATAATGTATGCAGTTTTGAAGATGTAGGCTTTTTGTGTGTGTTTTTGTGGTTTTGTGTGTGTGTGTGCACGTGTGTTTTTGTAAATTGCTTCCAACTTTGATGACTTGCCTACAAGTCTCATTTCAATACAATTTTGAAAAGGCAAAATGAAACATCTCAAACTAGAGCTGTAATGGAAAAAGCAATTCATTCTTAAATGAAGATGATGAGGTTGGTACCATATTGCTTGAAACAGTGAGTGAATTTAAAACCTGAGTGAGATTACATCAAATTCAGCCAAGATTTTTGTTCCTTTTGAATGGAATAGCTGTAATTGAAGATAGGGGGTTCAACCAAGAAAGACAGATGGCATGTGTACAATTTTATCAATTTTCTGACACATTGTTGCCAATTTGTGTATGTATACACAAAGACATTAAATCACATTGATAAAAAACTGAACCCTCTTGGGAGTTAGAGGTAGAATGTATTACAATGAGCAGGAAATGATTGTAAAAAACATTTAAGTGTTTTTTAATGGATTGTTTTAGCTTAGTGCTTATTGTTAGGTATCAGCTATGTCAAGAAATTTGTTTTATAGGATTTTCATCATAGTGATATTTTTCCTGATGAGAGGTGGTACTTTTGTATTTTCCAGTTATCTATTCTTTCAATTTTAGTATTATTCTGAAGGTGAAGGTGGAATAATACCATGGATTTGAATGTTTATGCTTTTTCATTAGAACTTTAAATATAAATTATTGAGCTCACAGATTCTTTTCCCATTAACTATTGAGCAATCTAACTAAAAGATATGGTAAATACAAATTGAATTTGGTCAGTGTGGTGGATACAACTACTCTCTTAATTTTTCACTCCTCTGTATACATTCACTCCCCTGCCCAGGCCTCATGGCTTCATAGCGGGCAGGGCTACTTCCCCTCGTTTGACTTTGGGCTCAGCTATGTGACCTGCTGGTGCTAATAAGCTGTCAGTGAATGTGTCACAAGCAGAGGCTTGAATTAAGTTTGTGGAGTTGGATTCACTGTATTGCGCTTTGATGATTTGCTGTGAGAAGAATACACCCTGAGTAGCTACTGGGTCCCAGAGCAAATGCTCATGGAATTGACCTACAGAATCCCGGAGCCAGGAGCCAAGACCAGCAGACTCATAGTCAACGTGTAGACCTGCAAACACGAGAATAAATGTTGATTGTTGTAAGTGCTAGTTTTGTTTGGGTTTGTGACCCAGTGTTATGGTGGCAGTGGTGACAATATAGGGGATGAGCTCGTGTTGTGGTTATGAGTGTAAGAGCAGTGGCATTGAAGTCTACTAGACTTCAGTGGGGGTGTTGATCGAGCACCTGTTGCCTTGATTATCCTGGGCATACTGCTCTCTTCTAAGCTTCAGTTTTGCTATCCATAAAATGGGGATACTACTCACCTGCCAGGAATGCTATAAAAATAATTAAGATGGGTGCACGTAAATTGCTTGGAAAGTGTCAGGCAGGTAGCAAGAACACAGTGTGTGATCATGGCCGTTGTTACTGTATTTCTAGATAGCTGAGCCTCTTTCCTCTTTCTTTCTCTGCTTCCCTTGGACTGTGTCACTTGCCACATCCCAGTTGTGTGATTCTGGAGCAGGTTAAAATTTTTATGTGCCTTGGGGTGTGTGTGTGTCTCTGTGTGTGTGTGTGTGTTTTCCTAAAATGTAAGGATACAAACATTTACCTAGCAGGCTTATTAGTGGACTACAGCAAAGTTAGGTAAATATCTAGTTGTCTTAGTTCGTGCTGCTATAACAAAATCCTATGGACAGTGTTCTTAAACAACAAACATATTTTTCACACTGCTGGAGCCTGGGAATGTCAAGGTCAGGGTGCTACAGATTGCATATCTGGTGAGAGTCCTCTTCCTGGCTTTCAGATGGCTACCTCCTGGCTCTGTCCTCACATGGTGGAGACAAATCTCATGTCTCTTCCTGTTTGTTTTTTTTTTAAGAGTATTAATCCTATTACTAGAGCCCCACCTTCATGACCTAGTCTCACCCTAATAATTTCTCAAAGGCCATACCTCTAGATCAATCATATTAGGGCTTCACCATCAGAATTTGCATTGGCAGGGGGAGGGGGACACAGACATTCAGCCTGTAGCACTAACCATGGCTGGGTGGGCAGGCACTTAGTAAAAGAAGCTCCATTATTTTTACTATCCACACATTGCCACCATTTCTTTAAATCAAGTATCCTTTCCTAGTTCTTGAATACCTCCTATGAGCCAAGCATAACACCCTGCACTTTGAGCACACCTCTGGATTTCTAAAATCTCTGCTTTGTTGAAAGGAAAGACAAAAGAGTAGAACATAGAAAAGGAAAGTCCAGAGGTGCTACAGTTGAAAAGGTATATTGATAACGTCATTCAAATATGTTATAGGTGTGTATTATACTTCTATTCCTGTGAGCATTACAGAGTAATTCCTTTGGAATAGGGGAATTTAGAAAGGGCAAAGAGTAGCTCATATGGTGCCAGTAATGGCTTTTAATGGGAAGAATGAAAAATTCTAATAAGGAGAGATTGGCCATTAGGGTTCATGGTTTGGGTGCAGTGTGAAATCTTAAGGGGGCCATATTTATAGCTTGTCCAGATTAACTAGCATAGCATAGCTGACATCTGAAATGCCTTTGTTTTAAATGGACAAAAATTGCTACACTTAACTTTTTGCCTACTGGAAAAATGTTTTGATGTGTTGGCTCTCGGTCTACAGACTTTTGTGTGTTCTTCTCTCTGTACAAATCTTGTTGTATACTGCCCCGTCTATTCCATTTCTGTGTGTGTGTCCCCTGGCCACATCAGCCATTAGCCCCTGGTTTTGCATGCTTCCTAACCAGAATTTGCTCCATGGAAAGGTTGTGTCCTCAAAATCCTTGCTTCGAAATTACTTTGATCTGTATCAGCTGAAATAGATTTTTGAGATGCTGGATTTTAACATCTGTATGCGACTTTCTCTAGAAGCTAATTGACTGATTGGGGATGGAGGAGAGATGAGAGTCTATACATTGGACCAATTTCACAGAGCTTACCTTGCAAGCCATTGAAATGCAAATACAGGCTACACTTAGAGACTCCAAGAACTCAGACGTTCAGTTCTTTGTTTTCTTCTGAAAAATAAGCATTCAAAATTCATGCACCTTCTATTATTCATGTGGTTTATATTTAGGTTCCGCGTGTATGCCTAGATAAATCTTATCACCATTATTTAAAATTTCATGAATGAAACTTTGCATCTCTAATGCCACACTAGCCTAGACACCTTTAACCAATCACAATAATTTGAAATGCAGTCCTTAAATGAGTTCTTGTGTGTGTCCGTGTAAATGCATTTACATATGTCATTGCTTTATCTATAGCTGTTTTTATTTAAATCCATTCTGTGTGAAGTGGGTGTGAATTCAAAACCACTTATTTGGTTTGTCCCAGAATACCCTGGATTTTTAGTGTGTGGTATTTATAAGGCTTCCATGAGATGGAGTGTTGATGTCACAGCACTTGTCTTTGTTGGATGGCTGTCACATTTGTGGTCCTGAAACAGAACACCTTTTCTTGTACTGTTCATTCACCTGCATTTTCAAGGCCATCACTGGCCACCTTTCATCTGTCAGGTGCTTTAAAAGAACATGGCATGTCAGCAAGGCAGTTTCTTTGTCATTCAGTATGCTCTCCAACTTAGCTTTCCTTGAACACTTAATGCCTTCAGGAATCCTTTTTTTCCTGAGCTGTGGTCACTTCACCTGTATCAGAGGGGAGAATAATTTTCCTAGCCAGGTCCAGAGCCCTCCCACCCAACTTCCTGCTGGTGCTGGCACTAACTTTTTCTGCTGAGGGCTTCAGTACATGAGAGGCTGACTAGCCAGTGTTATGTGTGTAAGAAGAAACACAGGCTTCAGTAAAATCCTTTGTTAAGTCTTGGGTCCTCATAGAGTAGTACCGGTGATGGTTTGAATGAAGCTTTCTGTTATCTTCTGGGAGCCATGTGGAAATGTGTCCGTTCTCTTTGCCCTCTTGTAGGTTCTGTAATTTCCAAGTTGGATAAGTTGTTCTGGGAAGATAATATATGTTCACAGGAATTTTGATATAAAATAGAGCCAGGGTATATCTGTGCTCATGCTTAGAACAGAAAAGAGTAGCACAAATTATTGTGCCTGGGCACTCTTTGGTTTGGGAGTCATCTCAGTTGTGAGTCTTTTCTTTTTTTCTTTCTGGGCCCTCAAATGTGTTTCAGTGGATATGTCGTGGTAGGGAGTGGTAGTGGTGACCAGTGGCTGCATCATTTCCTGCCCCCTCACGCTAGGAGGGTGTCTCTCATTATTATAGTCCTTCCTGTCATTGTCAGATGCTTTCCTTAAGTTGTTCTCAGCTGAAAAGTGGTGTGAAGTCTGGCATTCATCATTAACATCTGGTCCCAGCCAAGGGTGTGTGTGTGAGCACTTGGGGGTGTATGTTGGTTATGAGCTGTTGGTTTCTGCTTTCCACAATTTACTCCCCCCAGTTTTCGCAGTTATAGACTATGACCTTTTAAACCTTCGGGCACACATATAATCTTCTTTCCATCTTTATGAAAAATAGTCTTGCTTTGGATGTAGTATAAGAATGTTGATTTGATTTGAGAAAGTATCTTTGGATTTTATATATGCACTGAAAACAGTGAACAGCTACATTCTTCTAGTACCTTCTGTCTTCTGTTCCTGCTATTAACATACCATTTATAGGACATATTTTTAGCTCTTTATCATCAGTCCAGTCTCATGGGAACATTCATTCCCTCACCCACCAGGTTTTTTATCATGTGTTTTTACTTTATGCAAAGCTGGTGATACAGGGACCAACACGATCCAATTCCTGTCATCTTATGACCCAGAAGTAGAGAAGGCAGACTAGTAAGTAGACAATTGAGTGCTGAATTATGCATGTTATGATGGTTAGCTGATCAGAGAGTAGATGCTCTGTGGATGGAAGGATGGATAGTTGAATAGGGTAATATACAATAGGGTGCCATGGGGGCACATAAGAGGACGTTTACCCAGTGATGGGGTTATCAGAAGCATGACATTAATGATGGAGGTTGGCAATTGATTTCTATTCATTTCTCTTCTGATATTCTGTTCTGTTTATGTTCCTCATATTCAAGGGGAGATATCTAATAGACAAGATGGTATGTATGAGCTTGGAGAGATAAGGACAGAAATGTCCCAGAGATAGAGATTTATGTGGCATAATCCTGTGGGTGATGGCTGAAGCCATGGTAGTGGATGGAATCACCCAGTGAGAGTTTGAGGCATGAGAAAAAAGAAGGACCTAGAAAATAACTCAGATCCATTAGCATTGCTAAGCTTTAGGAACACTTTATGAAGGACCAAATTAATACATAAAAAAGAGTGATATCAAAGTATTAACTGAGTCTGTGCTCTTGGACCAGCTGTGGTAATTGGCATAAACATAACATTTATTGAGCTTCTATGTGCCAGGCATTTTTCTGAGTGGTTTACGTGTGTCTGCTCATTTTACCTCTCCAGTGGCCCCTTGAGAAAGGTCGGGTGGACATCAGTTTTCAGAGGGAAAAACTGGGGAGTGAACTAACCTTTCCAGGTCTCAGAATTCATTTAGTTAGCAAATGGCAGAGCCTGGCTTCAAAACCTAGAGGCCTAGATTCAAATCCAGGTGGTTTGAGTACATTTCTAATGGTCTTATGACTTTTTTGCTTCCCTGAAGTGGATAAGACAAGTAGCCCAACTGATAATTATCATCCATTATGACAGGTTCAGTAGAAGTTGTATCTAGGATAATATGGAAGCTCAGAGATGGGGTGGTAGTTTGTCCATGTAAAGGTTGTAAGTTGGGTATGAGATAGTAATGAATTCCCTCATTCATACTCCTCCAGTGGCCTTGAGCAGCTAAAGCTGTGTTGTATTTTTGCAACAGTAGGCCTCAATATTAGTTCTGAATAGTTTTTCATGGAAGGCCGGGTGAAATAATGTGCACTACCCTAAGAGGCAAGAGGGCTTGGTCTTTGGAAGGGCAGCTAGTTTTTTGATGACTTGGGTCCTAGAGAAAATAGACCTAGTCCAGAATTGTAACTTATAAATGGTGTAATTGTATCGTAAGAGGTATATTATGGTTTAAAAATCTCCGGACCATTCTCTCGAAGCCTGGAAGGATTTTGAAAACTAGTTGACATGTGGAGAGCAGTGCTAATAAACAGAAGCGAATAAGGCCAAAAAAAAAAAAAAAAAGATTTTTAAATTGATTGTACTTGCTATTTAGGGTAATTTTAGTTCTTGGAAAATAGGAGTAAAGACAGCCAAGGACCTTTGGAGATCAAATGGTTTCTAGGAATAGGTATTACTTTTATTATGAAAAATAACTTTGAGCTGAAGCTTATGACTTGCCTGACTTAACCAAATTGAGATCTAAGTTAGAAGATGTGGTCCCTTAAGGCTGAATAGTTCCCTGGTATTCATTCCCCCTTTGCCCCTTCCCAGCACCCCCTGATTGCCATTTGGGGGAATCCATGTGGTTTTGGACTTGGGTCTTGATCGAGGCAGGCGGGTGGTGTAGGTGGGCAGGTGGTATAGATGGGGCTGATGAGCATCTTTGCTTCCTTAGACCACAGTGATGGCGGCGATGGCACGTAGACCACACTGAGTCTGGCAGAGTGAACTTCTGTCCCTTTACTGGGAAGGCTGATGCCAAGAGGCTCTTTCTTTTGCTGGACGTTAGTTAGGAAATACATAAGCTCAAGAGTAACTGAAAAATATTTTGGGTGTATGAAGAAAGCCTGCTGTAGGAAACGGCAATGCCATGAAAAAGCAGGACCAAAGGATTCCAAATAAACCAGGTCCTTAACAATGGAAGCTGCTGAGTCAAAGCTGGTCTGAAGCAAATCCTCTCACGGGGCTTGGCAGTTATACCACTGGGTGAATCCTTTATTTTGTTGGAGCCACTTCGAATTGGGTATTTTGTTACATGGGACAGAAATCACTCTATTTTGTGGTTTTCATTTAGTTATTTGCTTAAGATAGATATTTTTCCTTTAAATATTTAGACATTTTTATTTTAATGCCAAAATAGATTGACTGTGTTTCCCCCTAAACTATTTCACATTTTTTCTTTACAAAGGTGTCTTAATTTTATTTTACAATGTAAATAGGTTTTAATGTATGAGGGTTTTGTTGATGGAGAGGTTAGAGGAAGCACAAAAATGTGATTATTAAGGAATGAAAATTTATTTCAGTGATATTTGCAATAAAAATGATAAAATATTTTCTTCTTTGAAGGATTAGTGGTTTGTGCTCTTACTCTGCTAACCTCTTAAAAGGAGGCCATTATTTGTTTGTTTAGCAAGTAAAGAATTCCTAGGCTTGACTTCACCAATGATAAGTTAGCCTAAGTTATTATAATTTTATCCTAAATGATTTGACAGTGATAAATAGCTGATGTGGCACATCAGCATGAAGCCTCATATTGTTACTGCCTTTTATCATTTCTGCTCTAAATAACTGTTCACATCTGTCAGCTTTCCGATGGAGCTGTGTGAGGATTTGGGCGTGTCGAACCGGAAATCCGGGGTAGGGATTTTTTTTTTCAATCATCTGTTTCTTTTCTGTCTTTTCTTCTCAGGTTTTTTTTTTTCTCCTTTCCAGGACATTGACTTTATGCAGTATTCTCTTTATGTAATGCTATGCCCACAGTGGGAAGGTCCTGTTCCACAGATGCTCTGGCAAACCACAGGTCCACAGCGGCGTTTGTTCACCTGGATGAACGGAAGGCTACTTGGAAGTCTGGCCTGCTCCTGGCAGAAAGCTGCCTCAGACTCCTGGAGGCAGTTGACATACATACTACCCTCCGGATCTCTGCTCTGCCCTTCCCTCTCTCTTGCCCTCCCTCTCTTCCTCTTGCCCTCCTCCCTCTTCCTCTGCCCTGCCTCTGTCTTTTCTTCCCATGTTCTTTCTCATTTACTCACGCCCTGCTCTTTCTTGAGTTTACTTGGACATACTTTTGCCCAGAGCAGCAGTTTTCCACTCTGAACCCCCAAGCCTGGGTAAGGCCCCTATCAGACCACCTCTTAATTGTCTGTTCTCTTGTCTCTCTCCACCTCAGGAGTCTTAAGCTTTGTGAAATGAAGAAAATTATCTTATTGCCTGTTAGAGCCCAAATGTGTGGTCAGATGTGGTAAATAATCAATAAAGCTGGTTATTGTCAAGGGCTAGGTTCCAGGTGATCTTAACTCTGAGTGTTTGAGCCATTCTCTTACAAATTTATTTTATGTGTGTGTGGTTTTTTTTTTTTTATGTGTTTTGATAATCAGGATAGAAAGCTTAAAAAGTAAAGAGTGAAAAAGCTCTGTGTGAAATAAAGGAGACTCTTGCAAGGTCCATTCAGTTGTTAATGAGGTCTTTGGCAAGGAGCATATTACCTCACAGACATGAGGCAATTATTTGCAGTGGTTACATCAGCCAGAATAAAGATGATAAATTTAAGATTCTTGTCCCTGCACATCCTCTGACTCACCGCAGAATTCCAGGTAAAGAATTTGCCTGATTTGCTTTTCTTTGTTGCTGTGAGTCCTCCAGGGTCCAGGTTTTGAGCTTTTCTGAAAGGAAGGTGTCCCTTTTTCTTCAACAGCTAATGTCTGAGATACTGAGAATGAAAGAAGCACAGAATTTTAAGTCCAAGAGAGAAAACTTAGATCTAATCTGGCTTAATTCCTTCATCTTTCAGCCAAGAACACTGAATTTCAGGGAAATAAAGTGACTGAACTCCACTTATCAAAATAGTGAATATCAGAATCAAAGTGTTCGCATTCATAGTCTTCACTCTGCCCTCCTATGCACAGCAAATGCTTGAGTTCTTTTGTGTGGTGATATTGAATATTATTAACTTTTTAAATAAGAAAGGGGTGCTTGTTTAACAAAGGATCCCATATCAGAAAGTTCGTTAAGATCCTTGAGTGAATCTTCTGATTTAACTTAATTGCAAAAGCCTGTCCCATATTGTTGCCCCCTATCATTTTTTGGATTTTGAATAAATATTGTTTTTCATTGTATGTTTTAAGACTGTGAAGTCAAACAAAAATATCTTGAGGGGCTAGAGGCATAAGATACATGTGTAAAGCCAACTAGGGGCACAATAGGGAGTGGTAGGGACTGTGGCTAAACTGAGAATGTATGTCATGCTTTAAGGGTATTCAAATTCCATTTTTATTGGAAACTCCAAACATAACTGTAACCTTTGAACCTTGTGTTTGTGACTCCTTTCAAATCTAGGCCCTCAAAAAAAATATATATATATGTATATGAAGAATACATTTTAAGCCCCCCCCCTTTTGTTTTGAAAAACACCTTGCAAAATTGCATCCCAAGGGGTAAGAATCTTCTCTTGAAATGGTGAGGGTTTCTCTTGCCCATAGAGGCAGTGTCTCTCAATGCATGCCGTACATTGGTAATCTCCATCTTCTGTAATTTAGAATGGTTTAAAATAATTGTAAAAACAAATGAGAGACTACAGCGGAGTATTCCATCTTGGCCCTATTTTTTCATGTATAAGAACCATAATCTTACCTACTTATCTTGCTATCTACCTACGTAAAGACTCCGAAGAAATCCTGGGAGTAGAGAAAGGAGTCTAATACAGCATCGTCTTAAGTAGGGTTTAATAGAAGAGCAGGCAGGGGCAGCAGTGTAATCGAGTAGGCTGCCAGGCAATTTGAATCAACCCGTTCGTTACAAATTTTTGTTACGCAAAATTTAACACTCATGGCATGAGCCGGGAGGATACTGCAAGTAGCCTCTGATGCATTCTTTTTGTGTTGGCCATTGCTCTTAGAGGACAGTTTAATTTGTGTGAGATACTGTTCCAGCTTGCTGTCTCTTTCATTTCTTGGGAAATGACTCTTTAGAGTCACCATTTTCTTAATGTGTTAAAAACCTGTGGTACATATCTAAAACCCTCTTTGTTTTTATTAGCACCACATATCACTGGATTATTATAGTGTGTGCTCCACTCCTCTCTGTTGGGTCTCTCTCTGTGTTAGCAGTGTCTTGGTGCAGATTTCCTTCTGAAGGGGAGCAGTAATTAATGGCAGAAAAATTCTTTGTAAGAACAGTTTCTGTCTATACCATTCCTTTTGACTGTTGACAGATTTGCCAAGTGGTACCTGATTTTACTGCATTGTTGATTTAGAGCTAGCTTCTGGAGGATCACCTCCTCTGATCTCCCTATTGTGGATCCCAGTGACGTTATCTGACACTAGCTAAGCTCCTGTTATTTTAATGAATAACAAGTTCCATTAATCATTCTAGTATTGGGCTCAGTGTGGTGAAATATTTTGGAAATACATAATAATAATAACCTTCCATAATGTAATGGATCCCTACTAAATATTAGATGTTCTGCTCGACACTGTAGGTATATTAGCCCTAATTCTCAAAATGACCTGGCTAGGCATTATTAAGGCCATTTTATGGAAGAGGAAAATGAACCACAGACCCATTCAGTAAACTGTTGGGACATCATCGGTCTGGTCTGTGTGAATATAAACCTGTATTTCTTTGCCGCTGCAGCTTGTACCTAACCCCTTTACCATGATCTGGTCCTTCCTTACTGTGGAGTGATTTGGTGAGAGGGAGTGGGCTGAGAAACATTTTGCCTAGCTGACAGCCATTAATTCGCATTACATTTTTTCCTCCAAATTAGAAACATGGCTAAATCTTCTAGATGAAAGTATGATTGTGGCCTAGATGTTCAAAGCTCAGTTGTGTGCAGTAAGTTTACAAAAGTTGCATGGATATCTCTTGGTATTCTACAGAGGACACCCTAATAAAGTATAAATGACTTTCCCTCCCTGAACAGAATTCCCATTATATTCCTGCTTGGTGAGTGAGGACAGGGGTGTGTGGAAAATATGAGGAGATGAACAGTACAGTACCGCCACATTTGAAATTGAAAAACAAAGTTGGGTGACATCCTCTTCTTAACAGTGTCATGGAGGGTGGTGTCTTCTGGTTGAAGCCCACAGCAACTCTAACAGAGGATGGTTAATAAATGTCAAGTTCTTCTGTGATCTACCCTCCCCCACCCACCCTATTCTGGTTCCTTTGTTCCATGGCCTTACTCCCAGACTGGTGGAAGGTCAAGGTATCACTTCTGGTGCAAGTTAACATCTGTGAAAGCCGTGGCTGGTTAAAGTCAGCTGTAGGGATGAGAAAGGTAGTAAGCGTGTTTGATAAGGCTGCATGACCAGTGTGATAATTCAGTCACCTTCCAAGAGATAAACCTAGGATAAATTCAGTTTTTCTAGTCATGTGGTTTTGAGAGATCTGAGTGTGCCTCTGTATAAATTTTTCACTGAAAAATCATTTCCCCTTATCTTTCTTTTTCTCTTTTGTCCAAATGGTTGTATTTCTTTTAAGTATACCCTGAGCTATGTTTGTGATGCTATGGGAAAGCTGATGGGATTTTTAAAAATAAACAAATAGGGCTCAAGAAATATTTTATGGGGAAGGAAGAGAATGCTCCTACTTGTATCAGTTTGTTCTTTCTAGTTGGTGTCACGTGAAGGCGAAAAGTTTCCATCACAAAAGATAAAGGTCTCATGTATGTAATATTGTTAAGAAATGTTTAAATATTTGTCCCGAGTTTGCACAGTGGTTCCTGAGTCGCATCAGAGACTTAGAGGAGACTGTAGACATCCAAGTATTCAATTTGGAAAATGTTACAGAATGTTTGGACATAAAGTTTTCCAGCTCACTGCTTCGTGGGCTTTTCTGCCTGTGGGAATAGGTTTTTGAATGAATGGAAGGAAAAGGCCTGATTCCTGTAAGAATTTTTGTGGAGAAGATCAGAACTCTTTTCTAAATATATATCTTATGTTTTGAGCAGATGGAACAGACCCTTAGGTATATTGCACTGAGCACAAAGTACATTAATATAGCAAAGACACTTAATTATATATTTAATAAACTGCCTACAGAGTCAGCAGAAATTAAACATTTATAACAAGTCATAGTTTAAAATAAGCTACTGAAGTTGCATAAATAGGTTTACCAGAAATTTTGCAAGCTTGCCTTTTTCCCAGAAGGTAGGGACAGTATCTTTTTAAAGTTATAAAGACCGTTTGTGTCTACACGGTCTAGCACATAGTAAATGCTTATTTAATGAATGTGGGTAGGACCTAGAATTAGACATCAGACATGCTCTGTCTAGACTATATCCATATCAGTGGTGACTTTTAATTGTGGTTGGTGTGTGTGTTGCTTAGCCATAGCTGCATAGCACATCTTCCTAAAATGTAGCTGCCTCGAACAAACATTACATCGTAGTTTTTGTGACCAGGAATCCAGATGCAGCTTCACTGAGGGATCTGTCTCATGGTCTCTCACAAGACTAAAATGAGGATACTGGCTAGAGCCACAGTTACTTGAAGGCTCGACTAGAGGAGGACCTGCTTCTGGCCACTCAGTGGTTGTTGGTAAGACTGAGCTCCTTGAGGGTTGTTGGAGCCAGGGTCTCCATTCCTAGCTGGGTGTGGTTGGGAGCCTGTCTCCTGCTCCTTGTGACGTGGCCCTGCCCGTAGGGCAGCTCACAACATGACAACTCACTCCTATCAGAGTGAGCAAGTGAGAGAACAAGAGAGGACAATATGACAGGAGTCACAGTATTCTGTAACCCAACCTCAGAAATGATGCCTCATCACTTTTTGTCAGACTCTAGTCTTGAGGAAAGAATCACTAAGCTCCACACGCAGGGGGAAGTGGTTTCAAAATGGTATGCACAGCAGGCACTGAGATCACTGGGAGCCATTGCAGAGGCTGCTTACCAGCATTGGAAAAGGGGACGTGTATGACCAGGAGCATCTCCACCGGCAGGGCCAACCGCTCTGACTTCAGGACATGGTTATCTTCTATGTGCCTTGACATTGGCTCCTGTCACAGTTACTGTGTGTGTGTGTGTGTGTGTGTGTGTGTGTGTTCTCCCT
The DNA here is from genome assembly GCA_002007465.1 of Ailurus styani. Classification (NCBI taxonomy): domain Eukaryota; kingdom Metazoa; phylum Chordata; class Mammalia; order Carnivora; family Ailuridae; genus Ailurus; species Ailurus styani. Next base: position 2,493,235 of record LNAC01000183.1, read on the forward strand.
TACAAGACTGTAAGTTCCCTGATGACTGAGGTCTTACCTTGTTTATTTCTGTGTCTGCAGTACATATATTCTTTGGCACTTAAATATTTAAAAAAAGAGTAGAATCCATGAATTAGAAAAAAGGCATTCAGAACTGGACTAGATGGTTCTCTTTATTTGCCTTCTCTGGGAAGCAGAGCTGGGTACAAGGTTATGAGAGCATACAGGAGGCATATGGAAGAAAGCCAATCTAAGATTGCAGCAATGGGCACTGGAAATGTCATTCCATGGGGACCTCCTAAGATACACATTGAAAGAACCCTCCTGGAATCTTCCATTTGAAGGACTCTTTACAGGAAGCTGGAGTATTTACCTACCACCAGCCCCTGTGTCCCACGGATTGAAGGTTGTCCCTGAGGAATTATCTCCTCCCCACTGTGGGCCCACCAAGGCTACCATGGTCTTGGAGAGTGGCTGGATCAGAATTAGAAAAATGCACTGTGTGTGTGTGTGTGTGTGTGTGTGTGTGTGTTTGAGACGAATACTGTTAGCATCAGGTAAGTCTGAGCTTGCTCTGAATCTGCACTGCAGCAGAGACTAAAATCAGAAAGAATGTAGGACAACTTCAGGGACATGGTGCAAGCCAGCTCTGGTGTCTGCTGCATGTGCAGTGGGAGTGAGGCCTGGTGGCAAGCAGATCAGAGGTAGCCCTTGATGGTCAGGGTGGGAAAGTGCAGGAGATCACTCTTTGACCTGTACCTAGAATTGGAAGGGATAAATCCTTTTGTGTGGTAGTTTCTCAAAGTTCTGTGCTACTTTATTTTACTCTTTTCACTTGAACATAAGGAAAAGTAAGATACCGATCTCAGTTTTGAAGGGTTATTAATTGCCCTCACATGTGCCAGTCAATGTCAGTGCTGTCTGGAGGAAAAGATTAGAAATTCCTGTGTGTTGTCTTTATCAGGAAGACACATACTGACTGATTGCCTTTCTGATTTTAAATCTGATTTTCTTCTTATCTGATTATGAATCAAAGGCTGTGCATTGCACAAAGACAGTCCTTATACCCATTTATCGTAGGAAGATCTTTGGATTGTGCTTTGTATGAAATTGGAATGTCCTTGTTTTAAATATTGACCTAGACAAGAGTCACGGTTACATGACCAACAATCATCTGTGCTCTTTTAAAAAAAATGGAAGAGTTCTTAAAACACTGCAAAGAATAGAGAATGATATTACACTTCTATACCAGACATCTAGAAGTAAGAAATGTGTACATTTTGTCCTTTTTTTCAGATAGTAGTTATAATAAAAGTAATTGAGCATTATAACAAAAAAATAAATGTTCAAACATCCATAACGTGACTGAAAAGTCCTTCCCAAGGCCTTTGTTTCTTTTTTTTTTTTTTTAAAGATTTTATTTATTCATTTGACACACAGAGAGAGATTACAAGTAGGCAGAGAGGCAGGCAGAGAGAGAGGAGAGAGGAGGAAGCAGGCTCCCCGCTGAGCAGAGAGCCCGATGTGGGCCTCGATCCCAGGACCCTGGGATCATGACCTGAGCCGAAGGCAGCGGCTTTAACCCACTGAGCCACCCAGGCGCCCAGGCCTTTGTTTCTTTATCTACCCTCCTTCCCAGAAGTAGCCCCCCTCGTAAATTTGGTGTGTGTATTACCAGTTTTTTTTTCTCATCTATATTTTGCAACCTTTTTTCACTCATTTTTTGGGATAGATTTACGTTGATTCACATAGATTTAGTTCATCCATTTTAAATACTAGCATTTCATCTTAGGAATAGGGCACAGTCTTTTCTGTCCTTTCCCTTAATAATAGACATGTCACTTGTTTCTAAGTTTCCCATTACAAGAATGCTTCAGTGGACATCTGTGTATGGATTTCTTGCTTCGTGTGTAAGAATGATCTAAGGGCGTATGCCACGGAGCAAAATTACTGGTTTCTATTAGATATACATTTTCACCTTGAATAGATATTGCTGAAACTTTTGTCTACGTGTTTGAACCAAGGCACACATCTACACCAGATTGTGGTTTTCTTTCGTACTCACTGCTGCACCTGCAGTTTTGAGACTTTTTTTGACTTTTGCTTTTCTCCTGGGTGACAAGTGATTATTTTGCTCTTTTTAAAAAGAATTACACTAAAAGAGGCATATGCATCTTTTCATATGTCTAGTGGCCTTTTTGGGTTTCACCTTCTCTAATTTGTTAGGCCCTATCTTTTGCCCATTATTGTTTTTTTTAATTAACTCCTATATTTTATGCATTAGGAATATCTTGTTTCAGTTTGCCTCTTTCTTTAAAACATCATTCTGTCCTATAGAAGACTATAATTATGATGAAGTCCAATTTATTGATATTTTTTCATGCGTTTTACCTTTCATACCTGTTGAGGAATATGTGTTCCTATTCATAGATTAAAAAATATCTCCCACTTCACTTTTTCTTGGAAAATATTTGAAGTTGTGTTTTGACATTAACTTTCTCATTCATCTGATTTTTTTTTAAGTATGGCTTGTGGCATGGATTAAATTCATATATTTTTCCAGGTGGGAAGTGAGTTTTTACTGTATCACTTACTGAATTGGTGTATCTTTTCTTCGTTGAGTACTCTGTCTCTATTTTTACTATATTCCCATCTGTGCAAGGGTCTGTTTTTGGGTCCTTTAGTTGCCCCAGTCTGTTTGTTTATTCTTTAGTGAGCATCACACGATTCATTAGTACGGTTTTAAAATAAAGCTTGACTTCTGGGAGGCGCCTGGGTGGCTCAGTGGGTTAAAGCCTCTGCCTTTGGCTCAGGTCATGATCTGAGGGTCCTGGGATCGAGTCCTGCATCGGGCTCTCTGCTCAGTGGGGAGCCTGCTTCCCCCTCTCTCTCTGCCTGCCTCGCTGCCTATTTGTAATCTCTCTCTCTCTCTGTCAAATAAATAAATAAAATCTTAAAAAAAAAAACTTCTGTAGGTTAAGTCCTTTATTTTGGGCCTTCTTGTATTCCAAATGGATTTGGATATTTTTGACTATTTAGGCGTTAAAGTAATTCTTAGAAAAATTTGTCTAATCCCACCAAAACAAATCGACTTGGAACTTTGATTAGAATGCCAATGGCTCTTCAAATTAATTGGGGTATCTACGAGTCTTCCCGACTATTTGTGACTTACGTCTCCATTAGTTCTGGTACTCATTTGTACCCATTAAACTGTTTTTACATTTTGCACTGTATAGATCTTGTTTATCTTTTTGTTTTGTTTTACAATGTTTTCTGGACATTTATTCTACTGATAAGTAACATTGTATTAATTTAAGGGGTACCACATAATGATTTGATATATGTTTGTGTTATGAAATGATCACTACAGGTTTACTTAATATCCATTACCTCATGTAGTTTTGTTTTTTGTGTGTGTGTGTGTGAGATGAGAACTTGTAAGACATAATCTCTTAGGAACTTTCAAATATATAATATGGTGTTGTTCAGTAGTCTCTATGCTGTTCCTTACATCCCCAGAACTTCCTCATCTTCTGTCTGGAAATTTGTACCTTCTGACCACCTTCACCCGTTTTGACCACCCCCTCACCCCTTTCCTCTGGCAATACCAAATTGTTCTCTGTATCTATAAGTTTGTTTGTTTGATTTGGATTCCATATACAAGTATATTACACAATATTTGTCTAGATGTCTGATTTATTTCACTTAGCCTAATGCCCTCAAGATCCATCCATGTTGTAGGAAATGGCAGGATGTCCCTTTTTGTAGCTTAGTAATATTTAATTCCACATTTTCTTTGTCATTCATCTGTCATTAGACACTTAGATCTTGTCCATGTTTTGGCTATTGTAAATAATATTCAGTGAACATGGAAGTGCAGAGCCTCTGTGAGTTAGTGATTTTGTTTTCTGTGGATATATCTCCAGAAATGGAATTGCTGGGTCATATAGTAGTTCTATATTTAATTTCTGGAGGAACTTCCATACTGTTTTCTGTAGTGGCTGCACCAGTTGGCATTTTCACTGTGCTACATTTAAGTAACAGAATAATGGAGTTGATGTTGGTGTCCTACCTTTATTTAAGACACAGGTCAGTGGCTTCCCTGATTCTTGGTTCTCTCTGCTAGCCGCTTTGTCCTTCTTTCCCTCCCCCCTTCCCCACCCCTGGTACCTTCCCCATAAACCCTCTCCTCACACAACAATAGGACCAAATTAGAGAGCTTTGTCTTGGCTAACTTTTAGTTCATTGACATCTTTAGACTACATTACAGTTTTCTAAGGGGCATTTTTATCTTACCATCTATTTTTTTTTTTTAAAGATTTTATTTATTTATTTGACAGAGAGAGAGAGATCACAAGTAGGCAGAGAGGCAGGCAGAGAGAGAGGAGGAAGCAGGCTCCCTGCCGAGCAGAGAGCCCGATGTGGGCCTCGATCCCAGGACCCTGAGACCATGACCTGAGCCGAAGGCAGAGGTTTTAACCCACTGAGCCACCCAGGCGCCCTTACCATCTATTTTTATCAAATTCAGAGATAATTAAAAAGCAGTGATACTAAGGAATGAATTAAATGTTGCCACTGGGAGCCAGCTGAAGGCTGGTCACTCGGTGTGATGTCACATGAAATGAATGATTTAAATACGAGGAGACTATCTCATGGAGACAGCATAGTCTGTGAGCATCTCACATGCTTGGAGTGTGAGTGGCCTCAGTGGTGGCAGGGAGTGTACAGTTCTGCCCTGCGTACAGGCTCTTTCCCCTGGAAACCAGGGTGTTGCTGAGATTGCAGGGCATGTTGTTTTAGGACTGTCCTAGAATTGAACTTGCCATTGAGCAGTAAGGTTTTGGTTTTAAGAGGTATTTGTGTGTCGTTTATAAAACATATCGGAGTACTTGAGGTCACTGAACTTAAAAAAAGCCAAACTGATTAATTCATACTACTTTGAGTAAGTGCTCTGATACATCTAGTTACTGATGGATTGTGACCCGCGAGAGTTTCCTCGGTGGCAGCGGTTGAGGGCACAGGCTCTGTGGCCCATCTGTCTGCCTTTGAATCCCAGCCCCACTTCTTAGCAGCTCTGTGCCTTCAGGCACATTTTTTAAACCTCTCCATGCCTTATGTTGTCATCTGTAAAATGGGGATACTCACACTGCCAATTCATAAAGCTGTTATGAGGAATAATGTAATTAATACACGTCATGTCCAACAGAACCTTGCACACAGTAAGTGTTAGGTGTAACGGTTAAGTATTTAGAAACTCAGGTTCATAAGAATATTTATTCGCTTCTATGGACTTTGCATATGGACCCTAATTGAGGCAATCAAATACATGATGCTGGTTTTTTGTTGTTGTGCTTGTGCAAGAAGAGAAGGTCCCCATTTGGAGAGCTGTCACTCGTGGCTGTAAGTGATGGAGTAACCCTTACTCCTTCAAGAGAGCTTGCAGAAAGTATTCCCTCAGAATTAAGTGTTAAGGAGTTAGAGACAAAAGTCTTACAACGTTTCTTTAAATATCTGTTTCAGCTGCATAAGATTAGCACATTTTTCTTGGCAGAGAACACCTTTTCCTTTTTTTGCTGGAGTTTTTTTTTTTTTTTTCCATCCACGGCCTTTCTTGTTTTTCTTCCTCAAACACTTCCTCTAAGGCTTCTGTCTTTCTGTCATCTGCCCTGTTGTCTGCCCCATGCTTCAGCCCTTCCCTCCCACCACTTCCCATCGTCTGACTGTAAAAAAAAAAAAAATATATATATATCTATCTCTAATGTAAGAGAGTAAGTTGGTATTTTTGCAGATATGTGCATGAAAAATAAAGCCCCAGGCTATTTTGAATTTTAGGTAAGAGTGAGGATAGTTGCTTTTTAAATGTTCAGATCTACTCAGAAAAGGGTTTTATTAAATTACTGTTTCTTTTTATAGATATGATTATGNCCAAACTTGTTCATGGATTGTTTAGCATGTTTCCTTCCTCTTTTGCATTCCCGTGGGTGTCTGGGACAATCAGACTGGAAGTGCCCTCAAAGCATGGGAAAGTCACTTCGTCACTGGGGATGGACGTCGCTTTTAGAGTGCAGGCAGGACACGTGATGGTTGGAGTCCCCAGACACAGTGCCTGGATCTGGTGCTCGGAAAGCAGGCCAGGAAGCCATCTGCTTCTCTTCTCTCATCACTGCTCAGTTATTTCCAAAGAGGTTAGTGAGCTCAAGATTGGCCTTATCTGAGATCACTGGACATATGTATTGTCTGCTGTCACCCTGTAGGATTTCTTTATGTGAGGACAGGGAAATGAGTCATCCATGGTCTCTGCAAAGCCTGGAACTCTTGGGTCTAAGCTCTGTTGCTTTCCTTACTCACAAATGGAGAAAATACCCAAAGTCCTCCCAAAATCAGTTACATCAAGTTTATAACTAGAAGTGAGCTGCGTGGATGTTAGAGGCACTACACAGTTACCGCCTGCCCCCATAGGACCTTGAATGGCCAGCATTTATGTCGCTGACTCATGCCAGGCGTGTGCTGAAGCTGTCACATCCCTTATTCTCACACCCTGTGGGAGGCAGCTGTTGTCCCATTTGACAGATGCAAACGTGTGGGTGTTTTGGACCTTTTTCACCGTGACACAGTGCCTTTCACATCTGCTTTATGCACCTCACAGGCCAGAGTGCAGCAAGGAACTATGAGTAAAGAAGCCAAAATGCAATTTTTTTTTTAATATTCTCCAGATCAAAGACCGTTCTGATTACAAAATTGAAGGTGGAATTACAGCACTGTGAGTTGAACTTGAGGATCCTTCTGTTTGTACCTGTTTAAAAGTTCATGTCTTCTAAGCAACCAGAGCCTTCTTAACGAGAGGGAGTGACAAGATGACCTTTTATTCATATCTCCACTCAAGGATTTGTAGCAAGGACACTTGGGGTAAAAGACGCAGTTGTCATTGTGTTACGGCTTAGCAGTTAGATCAGGTGTTCAGTGTTGTAATTATGATCGGGGTGGGTACGTAGGCCCTTAATCTGTGTCACGTATGAATCTTTGAGGTAAGCAACTGCCAGGGGTGTCAGTGGAATGCCATCGTACCTCAGTCTGCAAAGCCGGGCTGTTTTTCCGTGCCTGGGCCCCTGGCCATTCTGCCCATCCCCGCCAGAACAGATGAAACAAATCAAAACAGCTTTGAGGAGTCTGGTGCATCCCCCTGCTTAATTTAAACCCCAATCGAGTCTAATTATCAGAGCCATATTACTTGCTGGCAATAATTTGCTTTGGGTACAACTCAGAGCTACGTTGGAAATTTTATTTTGCCTTCAGAAAATTGGTTTACCTTTAAATTTTTTCCCCCAGATTTCCCTGTGGAAAATTGGTTCTCTTAATTTAGGTATCTCGTAATTTTTCTCATTAAAAAATGTGTGGCATGTGATAGCGTTAGATTTTTTTTCTAAATTGAAGTGACTTAAGTGGGTTGACATATGTGCTGTGGTATAATTGTGCTGTGTTCTTGGAGCTCAAGACAGTAATTACATCCATAAACTTATTGTCTATGGTAAAATATGTTAACTGGTCGTTGACATAAAATTCATTAATTTGAATCAATATATAATGTTCTGAAATGCTCTAACAAAGGATCCTTGACTGATGGGTAGAATACAGGCAGAGACCCAGACATTCCTCTGTGAACAGCAGTAAACGTAAACATTTCTAAATAGCAAGTCAATACTGTGATTCCCAAAACACACATAGCACGAAGCCTACAAGAAATTTGAACTATGACAGGAGCCCAGTAATTGAATTTACTTGCTTTTCAAACAGGGTCTCCTGTATATTTTTGATCTGTACCATACTGAGCTCATGTTCCTAGAGGATCTTGGAATTTCAAACCTTCACATGCATCACACTTGGTGACAGGTGTGGGCGCTGAGGCCCAGCAGGGCTCAGTGACTGGGACTGACTTCCCAACCGGGGTGGGAGGAGCCTGGCCCTCAGAGTGCCTGAGCCCCCTTCTGCAAAGAATGTTAGGGAATTCAGGGCAGACTGGCTTTTCTCCTTTCCTAAGCTTGAATAACTTTAAAAGGCAAACTGAAGTGTACTTGGGCTGGGAAGTAATTTTGGATTCAAAGTAAGAATTTCCTCAGGAATCCAATCCCAGGATTTTCTTTTGACTTGAGACTGCAGACCTCAGAATAACATATTTATGTAAAACCTGTTGACAAAAGCAAAACCCCCGCCATAAGATACGTGGTGCTTTACAGATAATACCGAGTTCACCCCTTCAGTATTTCTCGGAGGAAGAGCCAGAGAAGAAAAGTACCACTTGGATTCTCTGCTGAAATCGTTTGCCTCCAGTCCCTGCAAACACACAGGCACATCTGTAGTGAATTGGTGCTAATGCATGTACTGTCTGCAGTTAGACAACGGCAGTTTTTTGTTGTTGTTGTTTTTTTAATGGGTAGTGGTCTTTTTTCCTAATTCCAGTATAGTTAACATACATTGTTGTATTAGTTTCACGTGTTCAGTATGGTGATTCAACAATTGTATACGTGACTCAGTGCTCATCAGGATAAGTGTGCTTATCCTTAATCCCCTTCACCTACTTTCCCTGTCCCTCTGGCAACCATCCACTTGTTCTCTGTAGTGAAGTGTCTGTTTTTGGTTTGTCTCTTTGTTCTGTTGCTTAAATTTCACTTGTGAGTGAAATCATATGGCATTTGTCTTTCTCTGACTGACTTATTTCACTTAGCGTGAAATTAGCTTATTTCTCTAGCTCCATCCATGTTGTTGGAGATGACAAGAGTTCATTCTTTTTTATGGCTGAGTAATATTCCACTGTGTGTGTGTGTGTGTGTGTGTGTGTGTGTGTGTGTGTGTGTGTGTGAGAGAGAGAGTGAGAGAGAGAGAGAGAGAGAGAGAGAGATATCACATCTTTTTTATGCATTTATCTATCAGTGGATACTTTGACTGGTTCCATATTTTGGCTTTGTAAGTATTGCTGCCATAAACATAGGGGTATATGTCCTTTTCCATTAGTGTTTTTGTGTTCTTTGGGTAAATACCCAGTAGTGGGATTACTGGATCATATGGTAGTTTATTTTTAACTTTTGGAGGAACCTCCACACTGTTTCCCACAGTGGCTGTTCTGGTTTGCACTCCCACCAACAGTGTACAAGGGTTCCTTTTTCTCCATATCCTCGCCAACACTCGTTGTTTCTTGTGTTTCTAATTTTAGCCTTTCTGACAGGTGTGAGGCGATGTCACATTGTGTTTTTCATTTATATTTCCCTGATGATGAGTAACGTTGAGTGTTTTTTCTCTTGTGTCTGTTGGCCATCTGTATGTCTTCTTTGGAGAAATGTCTGTTCATGTCTTCTGTCCATTTTTTAATAGGGTTTTTTTTTGTGGGGGTGTTCAGTTGCATAAGTTCTTTATATACTTTGAATACTAACCTTTTGTCAGATGTTATTTAGCAAGGGAAATTTTTCTTTCTTTTTTTAAAGATTTTATTTTTACTTATGAGAGAGACAGAAAGAGAGAGCCCAAGCAGGGGGAGGGGCAGGGGGACAAGGAGACTCCCACTGACCAGGGAGCCCAACACTCAACTCAATCCCAGGACCTAGGGATCATGACCTGAGCCGAAGGCAGATGCTTAACCAACTAAGCCACCCCAGTGCCCCTAGCAAGGGCAGTTTTAAAGGTGGAACAACGTAGGCTGTTTCAGTCAGGACTGGGCAGGGAAGAGAGAAAGGAGGAAGTCCCTATGCTTACTGGTGTTACTTTTGGCTCATTTGCCCTAGGGTTACTTTATAGCTTCTCTTTGACTTCCAAATCAGTTTGTAACTCTCTGCCTTCCTTTCTCCTCTTTCTCTTCTTCTTCTGCACTCTCCCTTTCTCTCCCACTCTATCCCTTTCCCCACTTCTCTTCCTTTTACCTCCTCTGTCTTCTCCCTCCCTACCTCTCCATTTTCTTTTTTTTCCTTCCTTCCTTCCTCTTCCTCCCTCCCTCCCTTTATTTTTTCTTTCTTTTCTTTCCTTCCTGCCTCCTCCTCCCTTCCTCCCTTTCTTTCTTTCTTTTCTTTCCTCTTTCTCTCTTTCTCCCTCCCTCCCTATCTACCTCCCTCTCTTTCTCTTTCTTTCTTTCTTTTGCTCTTCCCACTACCCATCTCCCCTGCAGACTTGCATCAAAGGGCTCAAAGCCCTTTGGTGTCCGGTTGCCTTAGGCCCAGTGGACAGGAGCTTTGGAAGCAAGGAGGGGAAATAGAGAATACAATAGAAGCCATTCTCTGGCTCCCTTCCTGTGGCCTTAGCCCAGGCTGACTGAATGGTCTTCTGAAAGTAAGGGCACTTGTCCAGTGACCCTCTGTACAGCTCTATCCTACCCTGGAAGCAGCTGTTTCCCTTTGCCTCTTCTGGCCTAGGTGAGGAAGGAGCCCTACTCCTTTTACTTCTTATAAATAATTGCACTATCAGTTTTTGTTTCAAACTACCTCGTCTGTGTTATGCACTCTTTTTGCTGCAGGAACCCTGGCTGAAACATTGGGTATGAGTGAGCTGGTATAATTGTGCATCACGTATATAAATTTGCTTCATTTCTTGGTTTGATAATTATCTATCCAGCATCCATCAAGTGCCAGGCAGAGAGAGAATAGATGAGACCAAACTCCGGGCCTTGTGGAACTTAGAGGGAAAAGAAAGATGAAGACATACATGTCCAATATAATGTTACATAGTAGTAACTGCTGGGAAGTAAAGGAGAAGAAGGGGAAAGGGAGGGAGGGGTGTGGTCTTTTAGGGGAAGGGCTATTTGAGCATTCCTGAATGCAGTGAATGGGCAAGCCTTGCACTAATACTCATAGGAGTGTTTTCTAGTGAAGGGAATCAGAGGGAACATGAGTTGAGACTGTGCTTGAAGAGCTCTAGAAACAGCACAGAGACCAGTGTGGCCAGAGCGGAGTGGGGGTTGGGGTGGGGCGGGGAGCATGGGATCCAGACAAGTACCCAGGGCTGGCCCTCAAAGGACTTGGCGTGAGCAGAAGGGAAATACACTGGAGGGCTTGGAGAAAATGAATATTGCATATGTTGCGTATGTTGTACAGGGTGGGTTTGTCTGCTGCTGAGAGCGTAGACCCTAAGACCCTACAACAGCAAAAAGAGCAGAAGGGATGTGAAGTATTGCTGGATTCTGAATGACTTGGATGGTGGTATGTGTTGAATTGTTTGTTGTCAAATACGTGGAAGCCCTAGCCCCTGTATTTCAGAATGTGACGTTGTTTGGAGACAGGGTCTTTACAGAGGTAATCAAGTCAAAAGAAAGTTGTTAGGGTGGTCCCTGATCGCGTGTAATGGTGTCCTTATAATAAGGGGAAATTTGGGGACAGAGGCAGACCTGCATGGAGAAAAGAGCATTTAGAGACACAGGAAGAGTAGGGCCATCTAGAGGTCAAGGAGTGAGGCTGGGACAGATCCTTCCCTCACAGCCCTCAGACCTTGCTGACCACTCGATCTCAGACTTGGGGCCTCCAGAACTGTGAGAAAGTGTCTTTTGTTTAAGCCACCCAGTTTGTGGTAATTTCTTAAGGCAGCCCTGCAGATGATGCAGATAAGTGGCTTGGATGGCGTGGATAATGGTAAATAAGAACGGTTAAATTTGAAGTATGTTATGAAATGAAAACCGATGGGATTTGCTGATGGGTTAAATATGGGGGAGTGGGGGTTGGTATCTGGCCCATGGGAACTGAGATTACAAATGAGACAGCAAGGTTGATGCTAGGTCATTGGTTAGAGCAGCTGGGTGAATGTGGGAGATAAGGGAAGATGGAGAAGAGGGCCACCGAAGAGAGCAGATTTGGGGGGCAGTGGTCAAGAATTGGGTCATGGGCTTATAAAATTTGCAGTTTTGCAATTTGCTTAACATCTCAGAGTAGTTAGTTGGGGTTGAGGGGGAGATGTTAGGGTAGGGTTGTAAATGCCCCTTTGTGGTCACCACCTACCCTGCCCTCCAGATAACCCCTGCAGAGCCTGGGCTGCTCCCTGCCACCTGAGGTTGTGTAGTCACCACTGGTTGCACACAGATGAGTGTAGTCAGTACTCAGGTATTTTTACGTAGTGTTCAATATAGTTATCTTAATATATATTAGAAAAAAATGTAGCTGGGGCGCCTGGGTGGCTCAGTCTGTGAAGCGTCTGCCTTAGGCTGAAGTCATGATCCCAGAGTCCTGGGATCAATTCCCCTCAGGGAGCCTGTTTGTCTATCTCCCCACCTCAGCTTGTGCTCTCTCTCTTCAATAAATAAATAAACAAATGTAACTGGAACAACAAAGCCAAGGTTTCAAGATATTATTACTTAGGCCATCATTAAAAATTGAAGTATTTCATTTTTTTTTAAATGGAGCTGTCTTTCAAAATAATTAAAAGAATAGCATACATAGTAGATGTAATAGTAGACAAAGTCCATGGTTATGGGAAAATTACTAAGTGAATGATTGAAGTTTGGAACACAACCTAAAGCATCAGGGTCTAAAAATTCTTGTCTTCCAGTCTAAGAACCACTTCCTTGCTGTGCTTTTGAACTGTAGGTCAAATCCATCCGATGTGGTAGCTAGAGCCCGGCATTTGTTTAAAAAGGAACTAGACTAGATGAGCAAACAAAGTGCATTGCTGGTGGTATCATCATATGTTGTTGAATGATGGGAAATACATTTCTCGCTGAGTATCACAGTGACAAAAGTTAGCCATGGTGTTAGGGTTTGCTCTCACAGGTGGGAGTATCCCTCCCACTACCCCATTTTGGTGACTCTTAACTCGAGCCAAAATTAAAAAAAAAATTTTTTTTTATTATTATTTGCCCCAGGGGTACAGGTCTGTGAATCATCAGTCTTACACAACAAAGCACTCACCATAGCACAAACCCTCCCCAATGTCCATAACCCATCCACCCTATCCCTACCCTCCCCACTCCCCAGTAACCCTCAGTTTGTTTTGTGAGATTAAGAGTCTCTTCTGGTGTCTCCCTCCGGATCCCATCTTGCTTCATTTTTTCCCTCCCTACCCCCCACAACGCCCCCTGCCCTGCCCCTCAAATTCCTCAGAGAGATCATATAATAGTTGTCTTTCTCTGATTGATTTATTTTGCTTAGCGTAATACCCTCTAGTTCCATCCACGTCATTGCAAACGTGGAGCCAAAAGTTTGAAAGAAAAGCAAATGAGGTACTTTCATCTTTACAAGGTTATTAATTATGGAGATTTTCATAAAGTGTAGTGGGATTAATTCCATGGGTTTTAGAATTGTACAATGGCCTCATCGAAAATGTGTTCTCATTTCTAAATGGCACATTTCTTGCGTGTTCATTTGGGTTTTTGATCCTTATTTTGATATGCTTGGTAATTTGAATCAATCTGTTTTCAGGGAGTTTCTTGACTTTGTGTGGTCCTGGATTGCTTGATAGACATGAAGGGGGTCCTTTACTAGTGACTCTTTGCAGGGGCATTGTTGTATTTTAGTCAGCTGTTTAGAAAGAACTTCAGTTGGGGGTGAAATATATTCATCACAGACAAAAGGAGATCTCTGAGTTTGGTGAAAAACTTTGTTACCTGAGAACACATGTGATTCTTTCCAGAGTTAAAATTGTCTTGAGTGGACTTTTAAGAAGTTCTTTGAATGGACTTTTAAGAAGTTGTCTGGAACCCTTGAAACCATTATATTTATTTTGGTTGTTAACTTATATTAAAATATCTAGGCTGGAAATGTCCAATGATAGATTTTTTTTTTTACAATAATGGGATTAATGCCAAAATTACAGATACACTGGGTTTAGAACTTTTCTTGTGGCTCTAATTTTGAGATAGAGTACCTTATACATGACGTGAAGAACCAGTTACTTTAATAATCCGATGCCAGCCACTAAATTCACTGGACACCCATTATTTCATGCCTAATAAATTGTTATCCACAAAGTATTCTTTTAAGTGCATTTGTGTGATGCAAATTAGGCTAAAGTACTATGCTATCAGATCTGTAACGTTTAGGGAGCAATAATTTCTTTAAAAAGTTTGATCTGCAGTGCTAAGGGATGTTTATAATTTCTAAAATGACTTAACAGGAGAAGGCTTGATGAAGGCATTTAGCAAGGAGATGAAATATGTCTTGTTCAGTTTCCAGATTATGCACATGTCAACACTTCCTTTGTCATTTTTAATAGTTTATTTACATAACCAAGGGCTGCTCCTTTTATTAGTGGTGATCACAGCAAAAGGATTTTGGTTACGTTGACCTAAGTAATACAATGTATTTCCGTTTCCACAAAACTGATGATGAGGCTTCCATCACTCCTCCTGCTCCTTCCTCTGGTAGTAAAGAGCCCCTATTTACATATGTAAATAAGCTGCTCCTTGGAGAGCCCCCTGGGCCACCTAGGTCCAATCTGTTATTTTGCTGATGTTGATGGAATTAGCCAGAAGGTAAATGCTACCGGGAGACTGATGTCTCAGTCTGGAATGACAGATACCAGAGTCTGAAGGCTGTCATTTTGGAGGAAAAATAGCTTCTTGGGATTAAAAGTTTGGGAAAAGAAAATGAAGTCACATATTTTGTATTTAACGTTAGCCTGAATGATAGAATTCCACTTTTCTTGAGCATGGAAAACTGTATGTACAATTTTTTTATATAAGATGTTGATTTCCTGCATTACCGTTAATAAGAGCCCTGTTTGCTTTTTTAAAAATGTCAAATATTTCATAATTGACTTTATACAACTGCTTGTGCTCCAAAATGCATTGTTTGTACTTACCCTGGTTGTGTCAGGGCATCTGGCCGATAACAAGACTGGAAAAAGGAAAGAACACCCTTTTAAATGAAGGTGTCCCTAAAGTGAAGAAGCAGGAGTGTCTAGCTTCTAATGTGTTAGATTCTTCTTAAAAGTTTTTATCCAGTACCTAGCTGTGTACATCTTTCCACAAAGCCTCAGTATCGGGGCACCTGGGTGGCTCAGTTGGTTGGGCCGCTGCCTTCGGCTCGGGTCATGGTCCCGGGATCCTGGGATAGAGCCCTGCATTGGGCTCCAGCTGGGCTAGGAGCCTGCTTCTCCCTCTCCCTCTGCTTGCTGCTCTATTTGTGCTCTCTCTGTAGCTCTCTGTCAAATAAATAAATAAATAAAATCTTTAAAAAAAAAAAAAAAAGCCTCAGTATCGAACTGATTCCAGAATATGTGAGTAACTGACCATGACTTTTTTTTTTCCCGTGGTAGAATACAATGCGACTATTCTATTGAAAATTAAGATTAGTTTAAGATATGAGTCATAGGAAGGAAAAACTTGGTGTGAGCTGTTCACAGTTCCTTTATTTTCTCTCCATATGCAATTCATTAAAATGACATCAATCCTCCAGGCTGTTCTTTGGTTTCTATTAAGATGTATTACTAGAATCTGTATACATGTATTGATTATTTCATACATGTATTTGTTCATTGCAAGCAGACCATTGTCACAGATTCATTGTACTTGATGATAAATGAGATAAAATGGAAATCAGGCTTCAAAAACCTGTCTTCCCCTCCACCCCTGTCCTGGAAGGATGTGCTTACTCTCTTTCAACTGGCCTTCCACAGGGGAGGGAGTTTAAGATTCAGATTCTAGTTTTAATATCAACATCTGCCCCCTGCTGAGTTCACGGTGCAATTAGCTAATTAAAAAAAAAAACAACATTTTCACCTTGCAGTGAGAAGAAGAGCAATAAACCGCAGGCCTAGGATTTAGTTAATTTGCGCATTGACTGTAATTGTATATTTAACGCCAAGATTAATTTTTTTCCTCCTAAGTGGAAGCCTGGCACTGTGCACTGGAACTCTTCAATCAGTTGTAATCATTTCATAGGGAAGTTAATAAGGGCAGATAGATCTCTAGATATATTAATGAGGCTATTTATTTATTTCTATCGAATGACTTTTTTTTAGGAAGAGAAAACTTAAAACCACTTTATGATAAGCCATTAAATTTAAAGGAGAGTTTTCAAATCTAGCTAAATAAATAATCTCGTGATTTAAAAAACAAAGCGTAGGGGCGCCTGGGTGGCTCAGTCCATTAAGCTTCTGCCTTCTGCTCAGATCATGATCCCAGGGTCCTAGGATCTGGTCCTGAGAGGTAAGGCTCTCTGCTCAGAGGGCCTCCCTCCTCCTGTCCCTCTGCTTCCCTCCCCCCCCCGCCCCCTGTGCTCTCTCTCTCTCTCTCAAATAATAAGTAAAATCTTTTTTTAAAAAAGGCATAAAGCTATTTCTCCTGCAAAACTATTGATTGTTTTGAGTGGGAAGTCATACTCAGTTTTTTGTTTGTTTTTGTTTTGCCAAATATACAGTGCATTAATGAGCATCATTTTTGCTGTTAAAACTCTGGTATATTTTCTAGGTCAGCTGAGATTTAAAACTATTTCTTTGGATTCTTTCAGAGGAGAGTAGGGAAAGAATGCATGTTGGCAGAGCAGTTACTAGGAAAAACATAATTCTGACTTGCGGTCTGCTACTTAATGACATTTCCTTTTTGAAAGGTAAGCATTATACTTTGGACACTGAAGTAGTGATTGTTGGCATTTCAAGTGGATGTGATTGATCCACGTGTTAAAAGTAATAGAGCTGTTATTCCTAGAAGAAAAAGAATTCTGAAGTATTGTAATGGAGACACTGCATTCTCACTTAAGTAGAAGGCCTTGTACTCTGCTCTGTCGACAGAGCTGAGCTGACACTAACACTCATGGGAGGGGTGTCCTGCTCCCTGTGTCTCTCACTCCCGAACCAGGGATTTTTTGAGACCTTGTCTCTGTTGCTTTCATCTCCCCGTTGCTGAAGTTGGTGCTCAGAGTGGATCGATCATGTTTGCTTCTTAAATTCTTGAAAGAATGGAGAAGCGAAACTCTGTACGATTTATGTGGACCCCTATTCTAAGCTTGCCCTTTAAAATATAATTTCTTGGAATTTTTTTTTGGAGGGTGTATGTGTTCAGCATGGGATAAACAATGGGGAAGTGTTAAGTCTTTCTGTGGGATCCATGTGTCCTCTATATATACAAGAGCATTAATGGGACTGGTCAAAGGAAAGACCACCCTTCTACGTAGATTAAATTATTAAGTTAATGCTCACAGTCTCTATTGGTGCCAATAAAATGTAATTGCATTCAGGGGCAGAAATTTTGATGGCTGCCAGGCACCAGCAATTCTGCCAGGTTGGTACAGAGAAGCGGGAGATTTTTCATGTTTTTGAGGAAGACTATGATTCGCATGTCATTTTGGTGATACCCACATGGGTGCCAAGTCTAACCCTTAAGAGTGCTCCTTTAATGCCTTTTGTTATTCCAGGAAGATTGACTTCATGTTCAGGGAAACTGGGTTCCAGTTCTCCTTAGTATCCTTAAAATATGATGAGAGACAGTATCAGATAAGGGAAGAATGAAGGTTTGTTGGGAAATGTCTGGATACTGGGCTGTGTTCATAACCTTATTACTCGCGTGTTTATGTAAGGTCGTGTTTAACAAAAGGACTTAGAATTAAGTGTGGCATGTGTTTCTGTGGGGGAAAACGTCGTGTTTTTATTATTGAATATCAGCTGAAAGAAACCAGTACAGTGCCGTTAAACGTTGTCCCTCTCCCTTTTCTGACCATTTCCCGTCATCCCATGCTCCACCTGCTCCCCTTCCCATCTCTTGTTCACACCCCATCTTCCATTCACTGTCAGGAAGGGCAGCCTCCGAAGAGCCATTTCAACTCAGCCCGACATCGGCAGAGACTAGTGGACCCAGCTGCTTCAAAAGTGAGTGTGTCCCGTCGCCCCGGCGGCACGTGTGCATGGCGGTGTGGTTCCTCTGTACAAAAGGAGTTTGTGGGTTTTTATATACGCTGGCGTATTTGAAGGTCTTGGAGGAATCAAAGTCTGCTCTAGTAATTCAAGACCATCCATACCGGAGGAGTTCTGGGTTTAACAACCAGCCCTGGGAAAAACAGAGCTCTCGTTGGTAGCATTTGCTGGGGTCCGGGGCTACTCCCACCGCAGTCAATTTCAAGAACCACTGTGATACAACTGACCTCACAGTGGGAAAGAGATGCCTCGTGGAGCACTATTAACGTGGTTCATCTACCATACCGATGAAACTGACATCAACCCTAGTGAAATATAACAACCCAGTTAGGAAGTGAGTCAGTTTTGAGTCTTTTACAGTTGTTTTCAATGTAATATACTTAACTCTACGTTTAGATATTTTAAAATCGTAGTAACGGCTGCGTTTAACAACTGACTTGTGCGACTCCTGAAAACTTACAGCTTGGCGAGGGTGGGCTCCAGGGCCGCAGTTATGTGTTATGTATGTGTTGGGAACAGTCTTAAGCCGATGCAGACATGCGCAGCTCTTCACTTGATCGTAGTCAAAAGGCCAAGAGGCATTGGGTCATGCTCCATTTGTGGGTGAGGTTTAGGGTGAAGTCTTACTAATCTCACACACCTCAAGTAAGTCACGGGCCGATTCTGCTGTACACAGACTTTCATTGAACACACACGTATGAGCAGATAGGCACAAAGCATTCCTGCAGCCTCCTGTTGTTTAAACCCAGAGAAATCCCTGCTCGCTGGCCTTTTAAGGGCTCCAGCCAAATCTTTTTGGAGAAGTTCCACTCAAGGCCAATGACATGACAACTTCCTGCAGGCAGGATTCTCTCCCCTTTGTAGCAGGCATCAAGCAACAGGGCTCCTGTAACCCGGCTCCTGGACAGAACGCAGTTGCGTATTCGGTCTTCCCATGCCAGTCCTGGGGTACAAGTTATAGGGTTCCCTAGAGTCGTAAGTCCTGCTCGTGCAAGGGTAAAGAACGTCTCTAGATGGATTTTGCCCACTTAAATACTGAGAGTTTCAACAATGACAGCCTGTTTGTACCATCCATTATGCCAACCAGGAAGCCACTGATTTTGAGTTCAGCAATGAAAACCTCTTTCATGATGCCATTTGACAAACTGTCTAGTGTTGACTGAAATGTTGATACCTCTTATCTAAGACTAGTTGACCACTCTGGGGGCAGTAAATTGTGGTCAGGGCCACTGACTGTGTATAGGGGATGATTTTAACTGATACCTAAAATTATACTACCTATGGTGAATATTTGGAAATGAACTCCGGATGTCATAACTCTGTTAGACATATTCAGTGCCTAGGGTACCCCATCCCCGTGCTCCTCCAGACAATTCATTTTGGCTCATAATCCTTGTGATGGAGTCATGGAAGTTCTCTTGGTGTGTGAGGGGTAAAAATAAACCAGCTTTGAAGAAGTTGGTCGGTATCATCATGCAAGAGGTGAATTTTGCTGGAGTAGAGCACAGTTCTGGAGTATACCTGGTCTTTCCTGGGCCACACCTAAGAGTTTTTTTTTTTTAATTAATTAATTTATTTGACAGAGAGAGAGAGATCAGATCACAAGTAGGCAGAGAGGCAGGCAGAGAGAGGAGGAAGCAGGCTCCCTGCTTGAGCAGAGAGCCCGATGCGGGCCTCGATCCCAGGACCCTGAGATCATGACCTGAGCCGAAAGCAGAGGCCCCCAACCCACTGAGCCACCCAGGCGCCTCACACCTAAGAGTTTTAACTAATGAGGTACTGAAGCATCATGTTATACATGGCAGGGACTTCCTGGTCAGTGGTGTTCTAAGAACTCCACTTAGCATGTACTTTGGTTCCTCTTTCTTTTTTGTGTATTCATTTCATTCCCCGTTGGCGGTTTCAGAAATACTGTGCCTCGCCATGTAGTGCATTATAAATTACACTGTAAGTTAGTGGATTTTCTCTTAATGGTAGTGAGAGTTTTTTTGTTGTTTTGTTTTGAGCAAGGATCATGGCTTTTTTTTTTTTTCCTGATAGACTTTAGGAGGAAGTCATTAAACTCCTGTGGAGAAGTTATCTGGTGCTTTGCTGTGCATGTGAATAGGTTCAGCCCATGTTACCAAGTAGGTTTTAAAGGTCAACTCCTTTTTTCCCCAAAACACTGCAGTAGTAGAAATTTTAGAAAGGCCTAAAAGTCTTTTCTAATGTTAAGAAGTGATAGGGGAAGCCACTGTTAGCTGTGTGGGTGTGTTACTTGGACAATAAATAGCAAATGGAAATGTGCATCTGTGTAGCTGGTGACCTTTCATTAGAAGCACATTGCTTTAGAATCTGCACTGTATCATTTTCAATTCAATAACCCGAGCTATAGTAAAAAACTCTTGCAAATTATAGGTGCCTGTGTCGTGGGGGTCAGAAACAATTTATGGTAAACCAGCTGCCAAATCTTCTGAGGGCATTGATTTTGTTCTGAGTTGGTGTTGTGTAATCTCGAAAGAAGTGTGATCAGGTAGAAATGTTTAGTTTCCCTGTAGCAGTATGGAATGGAGGGAGACTAAACTAGATTGTGTAGTTCACTGAGTGTGCCATCCACCGGCTCTTGGTAGCCACTTAACACAGAGCCTCCATGGATTATTTAAATGAGAATATATGAAATGTTCTCTTAATCAAATTAAGCAATTATTTTTCTTTTCCCTCAAGGCCATTTATAACGTCACTTTACCATTTAGTGTGAGATTTTTGAATGGCATTTCTCAAAACTAAAATCCCTCCACAAATGACATCATTCCTCATTACTTGCAAAGCATTATTATTAGGTAGTCTTCTATCACTGTCTTCAGTGGAAGTTAATTTTTAGAACAGAATTACATTAAAGCTATGGGGAAAATATGGACCAGACATAAGGGACTCATTGTCTGCTCAAGGAGTTGGCTTTTTTTCTCTTTTTCTCTGTAGGCTGGATTTTTTTTCTCTTAGTCTTAGAAAGCCTTTTGTGCTTTAAGTATAGGAAAACAAGCTTTTAAATCTGTTTTATTTGAATAAGAGTAAAGGGTTAGGAAGAAATCAAAGGTAAGTAATGTGCCTCTGATTGGCTAAGCTCATCCACTGGGAATTTCTAAATAGGCTTTCACTTTGAGAATATGCTCACCTGTCTGTCCTCCAGTATGAGTGCTGTAACACAGTAAATGAACAAAGAATGAAGCAAAACGAGCAATAGGGATAATAGTTCAAAGACCACAGAGCAGTTATTTGTGGAGCTGGTAAAGGCCTCTGTTAAATAAAAATCAATTTGATATAGAAGCATCAGGGACACGATGTGGGCAGACGGGAGGTACACAAGGAAAGAACACAGGAGAGTACAGAGGATTACTTTTCAAATCCTCCGGCATTTCCGCACAAAAGGATGATGAAGATTTATTCTAGATGAGCTGTCATTTTCCATCAGAACCTTTGCTGATCCAGAATAAATAGGTTCAAAAAGATTGTATTTAAAATTGGAGCATGTGAGAGTAAATAGTGGTGGGCACAGCATCTGAAAAATTTCAAACCCAGAAGGTATTGTAACATTGTATCTTCCTTTAAAAAACAAACCAAGTGACCTGCACAGACTGACTACTATTCAACTACCAGTAACCCGCCTGTAATTCTAAACTACATTGTTTTAGTCTGCTCTAGGGCCTGAAAATCCTTTCTACTAATTCCCAGCTATTTTTCTACCTTTTCCTAATGAGAGTAAGGTTTATAAAACCTGGGCTCCCCTGCTGAGAAAATCAGCCCAGAGCTCTCTCAGAGCAGATGGTCTTCTTTTCTCATGATCATAACATTTTAGGATTGATCCTTTTCTTCATTTTTTTACCTATCTGAAGAGTAAATGTCTTTGAGACCTTAGAAACCCACTGTTCAGAGAGGACAAGAAGCTACACTGACCAGAGTTCACAGTTGCAGAGATGAAGTGGAATGATAGCAGTGGAAATCGGGGCATTGTGTTCTTGTCTGTAATAGCAGAAGAAAATAGGTTGATTTTTGAGCACTATGGGATTTGGTTTTAAAATGTCTACATCTTGAGCTTTATTATGCATTGAGTTTCTGGATGGTAATTAACACTTTCCTAGTCCAGGAATTTCAAGTGTTAAAGAATAATTTCTTTTTGGGGGGATATAGTACTTGTTACTCTATTTAAGGATGTTGGAAGAGGGAGAAGGGGTTGAGAAGACTAGGTGCCATAATTATTCTTAGAGTATTTTAGTCACATAAAGTGCTGTATTATGCAAATTTTTTTTAAACCAAGGCTTTTGGAGGTGGTAGATTTCTATCAGAAAATTTTGAGGCTGTTTATAGTTTTTGTTCATTTGTTTTGACATCAATCATCCACAAATCACCTTTGGTCCCAGTTAAAAGGTACACGATTCCATATCTGAAACTTACTAGCTATGACTTTGGGCCAGTTACTTGACTCATCCAAGGAAAGGCCTCAGTTTCCTCATCTGAAAATGGGGGAACAAAATAATATCCATCTTACCAGATTGTTTCGAGGAGTAAATGAGATCGTGGATGAAAAGTTTTTCCCATACAGCCGGGTAAGGAATATCAGACAAATTAGAGCTTTCCTTTAAATTATGATTACTGTTACCATGATTATTAGTTAATAATTATTCAACTAGAATTTTTCTCTTATTTTGTAAAATAAGGGGTTAGGACTAGATGATTGTTTGAGGTAAAATGTCTGCGTTATTAAAACTACGTGCTACTTACGAACGTACTCAGCAGTTAGGCTTGGAGGAATAGAACTTGCACGTTTGGGTGCTTTCCTTCAAGAATGTCATAAAATTAGCAAACAAAGCCAAGACAATAACAAATTGTATGGCAAACAGTATTGGTGTGGTATTGGGCACGGGTTCTGAATTGAGGGAAATCTGTGAGTGGCAGTCAGAAAGGATTTCCTAGAGCTCGTGAGTTTTCATCTGGTTCTTGAAGGAGGAACAGGACATTGAAAATAGCATGAATGTAGAGGCGGACACCCCATAAGGCACATAGGAAAGCTCTCTGCTGTCCTGGAAGGTGACGTGGAAGGTATGCCCTTGATGTTGACCCCCCATGATGGGATGCACGGAGACTTTGAGATCAGGCGGACCTGTACTAGCTGTAACTGACAAGTCTCTTCTTTCCTCTGCAGTACCCTCATGAAGAAGGTTGTGGGACTAAAATGTCTGGTGCAGCCATTCCACAGAACGATAAGGCTGTTTGGGGAGTAAAATGGCAGCTCTTAGTTAGACTGGGCATGGCCTGCCCTGTGACCCTGACATTTCCATCTGGAAAAAGTGGGCTGTGTCCAAGGACGTGTGCACAGATGCCTCTTGCCGCACTGTTGCTGCTCCAGAAAGTTCAGGGGTATTGTGGGTGTAGACAGTTGAGAGAATGGCTGGGAAAATAGGGTGGCTGCCTCCCTGGAACTTCCAGCAGGTAGAAGCAGCAGCCCGGAGGCGTGCAGCAATGAGGACAGAGCGGAAAACATGTCACTGTGTGAACACAAGTTTAGAAGTTCAGTTCTGTAGTACCACACTTGTGTCATCAATTAAAAATACACGTACACGAGGGGCGCCTGGGCAGCTCTGTCAGTTAAGCATCTGACTCTTGATCTCAATCCAGGTCTTGTTCTTGGGGTCGTGAGTTCAAGCCCCATGTTGGATTCCACAATGGGCATGGAATCAACTTAAAAAAAAAAAAAAGAAAGAAAGAAAATAGATGCACACCATATAATCAACATTTTTCAGGAGCTGATGCAAATAGCTGAGTATCCATCCAGGGCATTAGGAGGGTTGCTTGGAGTCAGGGAAAGTGTGGGGGCTGGGGACACTGAAGTAGAAAATATTGTAAAGTAAATAAGCCGATGGGTGGCAAGCATATGCTCCGGGCTGAGCAGTATGATTAACTCTGTCCCATCCTCTACACTTGAATCTCCCCAAGCAAAAGTAGATAGGCCAGCAGATGGGCTATAAGGAAGACTTGATGCTGTAGAAGTGGGGGCAGCCTGGTGTAAGAGGAGTACCGCTACTGCAGATCACAGAAGAGCTAACATGCAGCCCGGGCATGTGCCCCACATGGTTCCCCATGCTTTGCACACCGGACTGACTTCTTTCCTCCCAGCAACCTGAGGAGAGTGGTACTGTGAGCCTCACCCAGCAGATGAGGAAACTGAAGCATGGTGAAGTTAAGTTGCCTGCACACAAGATCCCACAGCGAGTGACACAGAAGCCAGTGTTCAAACCCACTCACCCTGGCTTGGAGTCCCTGTTCTTCAGCAGGAAGTCTGGCTGCCTCATGATGGACATAGCTGAAGTGGTGAGGGATGAGTAGACACTTTCCCAAACACGGTGCCCGGGGCACATGCCAGGCACTTGCAACTTTGTGGACAGAGTGTTTTGTTTTTTTAATAGTGTGTGGTTGGGGTGTCCATGTATATAGTAGTACTTTTTATTGAAATATCTACTCAGAAGTGTACAGCTTGATGAATTTCCACAGACTGAACAATCTCGAGCAGCGAGCTCCCAGATCAAGAAACAGAACGGGATGGGCAACCCTGTTAACACAAAAACTTTTGTCATTTTTACTGGGCACTAAGTTACGATGCTGGAAAGCAGCACCGTGAAAGCTATAAGCCTCTAAAAGCAAGAACAATAGAAATATAAAACATTCCAAAAAGTTGCTACAGCTCTTGAGTGTTTCTAAAGAATAGGAAAAAAAACCCCAAAAAACAAAAAACAACCCCTACATTTCCATTGATTTTACCACAGTTAGTGGCTTGTGTTAAGACAGGTTGAGGGGCATAGACAAGTCATGAAGGAAAGGAGGGAAGTCTCTTGGTGAGTTTCAGTCAAACCCCTGTTATCACAGCATATAACAGACTGGGCAGCAGATGTCGGTTAGACTTAAGTAGATAGGTAAAGGCTGTTATGGTTTGGATCATAAGGAAGACCCTGCAATTGGCAGATCAATGGTATTTTCATCTCTCCCCTCCTACTTTTTTAACTCAACTGGACGACTATCTCTGATGACCATTCTCAACTCCTGTGGGCTCCGTGTGCCAGTTGACAGGGCGCAGCTATGACAATAAACATCACACACAAAGCATGTCTTCCCACATGAAAAATGATTAATTCCCTTTCTTCGTGGCCAGGAAGAATCTCATATTGAATTTTGGGACCACGCTTATACGGTGATCTTCCGCCTGGCAATCTGTGCCGAATTTTTCACTGCCTTTGGCAGGATGGCACAGAGAGGTTACCTAACTTATCCAAGGTCACAGAGCTAGTACAAGGTGAAGCCAAGACTCACACCCGGTTATTCCCTGTGATGGCCTCCATGTTTATGTGCTTTGCCACCACCATCTTTATAAAGAGGGACCGTGCCTCTTTCGTAGGGGATGCCCTGTACTAGTCAGTATTGCTCAGGGTTCACAAGGAAGGCAGCCACTATCCTTCAGGTGATGTTGTTTTTGCCTCAAGTGTCAGATACAGCCTTTGGCCTCCATACCACTCTCTTCCCCCTGATAGCACACTACTCTGAATCTCTGTATGGCTGCAACGCTGTCTGAAAAGTGTTTATTCTCCTTATGGTTCCTAAGTGTGTTTATCCTAATTTATAAGGATTTTGACTTTAACAGAATTCCACGCTCCTAACAATTCAATCAAAAAAGGGGCAAAAGGCACCCCATTTTTTTCAGCCTAACATCTCTCTACTTAGACGCATACAAGAGTTCTAAGGAAAGTGGATTCCCATTACTTCTTCTCTGTGATGCTGTAAGGTGTGACATAAATCCGGTACTAAAGCATTCAGAATTATAGTGCTAAAACATGTCTGTCAGAATTCGGTTCCAGTAGAATATGCTTACTGTTTTGTAGTCAGGCACTGGGATTTAGTGCCCGTATTTGAAGGTGAGTACAGCCTGCTGCCTTTTGAAGAATTCCTACCTAGTCTTCTAAAAACATATTTTTACTGAGATATAACACATATTTTAAGCTTGTTATTGTCCCACAGATCTTAGACACTAATTCTTCTTCTGTAAGAATAACACAAAATCAAAATGCAGATGTCAGTGAACTTTTATGCACTGACTGTATGCATGTAACAGCCTCCCAAAAACAACCACAAAAAAACCAGCATTACCAACACCCCAGAGGACCCCCCCAAGCTTTCAGAATGTTTTAAATTTCTATTTTTTGTTGTCAAAGTCTTATGTCTTTCCTCATACTGGTTTCCAACATCAGATTTATTATCCAGTAAATGGTATTTGGTTTTATTTCCCTTTGATTTTAAGAAAAAGATGGGATTGGGCTTCAAAACACAGGTGAAAGGAACAAGCCACAATCACTGTGGCTTTCAGAATTTCGGTTGCTAGAATTTCTACTTCAAGTCTTCTTGTGTGTTGCGACTGAAACCATGAAGGAGGAAAGAGTATTTAGTTTGGCCCGTCCCTTTTCTCAAACATAGGTTCTTAGGTCATGGTGTGTCTCCATTTTTTTTCTAGCTGGCAAAGGTTAAGCATGAATAGGTGCCTTGATTGGTTGTAGCTCAGCCTCTTTTGTCCTTATGTGGATTCCCCTCCCCACAAAGGGCTTTAAAAAAGTCCTGAATTACATTTGTGGACTTTTCTCAGAGTCATCAGAGTTGTACTTTACACAGGTGTGTATAGGTAATTGGCCAAAATGAGATTAGCAATTTATTTGGAGGATGGGTGTAGGAAAACTTTTTACTTTAGAGGTGAAGAGATTACAGAATGGGTTAAGTACAGGGTACCCAATTTGGCTCTAGATTTATGAGCATTTACTGAAATCATCCCTTTGCCTTCAAGGATTTCTGTATTCTCTGTGCCTCTGTATCCCCTGGCCCTCAGGCAAAAAGAAAAACAGATCAAAACATAAACAGCAACTCTGAAAAAGTAATGTAGGGACGCCTGGGTGGCTCAGTGGGTTAAAGCTTCTGCCTTGGGCTCAGGTCATGATCTCAGGGCCCTGGGATCAAGTCCCACATTGGGCTCTCTGCTCAGCAGGGAGCCTGCTTCCTCCTCTCTCTCTGCCTGCCTCTCTGCCTAATTGTAATCTGATCTCTCTCTGTGTGTCAAATAAATAAATAAAATCTTAAAAAAAAAAAAAGAAAAGAAAAAGTAATGTAGACATTTAGCCAGGTGACTCCGACCTTGACACTGGGGATTCTGTGGATCCTGGTGAGGTTTTGGAAGGAGTGTGTTTCTTAGCAATACTTGGGAAGAGCGTTCTCAGCAGCTCAGACACATTCGCAGGCTAATGCTCACAGACCATGATATCTTTTGGTAGCTGGATTGCTAATCTAGCTAACTCTGTTGCTTGTGTTAACATTTTTTTTTTAAAGATTTTATTTATTTATTTGACAGAGAGGTAGAGAGCACAAGTAGGCAGAGCAGCAGGCAGAGGGGAGAGGGAGAAGCAGGCTCTCCACCGAGCAGAGAGCCTGATGCGGAACTCGATCCCAGGACCCTGGGATCATGACCTGAGCTGAAGGCAGCCCTTAACCAACTGAGCCACCCAGGTGCCCTTAACATTTTTTTTTATTTATTAATTAAGATTTTATTAATTTATTTGACACAGAGAGAGATCACAAGTAGGCAGAGCAGCAGGCAGAGAGAGAGGAGGAAGCAGGCTCCCTGCTGAGCAGAGAGCCCGATGTGGGGCTCGATCCCAGGACCCTGAGATCATGACCTGAGCTGAAGGCAGAGGCTTTAACCCACTGAGCCACCCAGGTGCCCCAACATTTTTTTTTAAAGATTTTATTTTTTTTAAAGATTTTATTTATTTAAAGATTTTATTTTTTTAAAGAATTTATTTATAAATTAAAGATTTATTTGAGAGAGAGAGTGCACAGAGGGAGAGGGAGAAGCAGGCTCCCCACTGAGCAGGGAGCCCGATGCGGGTCTCAATTCCAGGACCCTGGGATCATGACCTGAGCCAAAGGCAGGCACTTAACCAACTGAGCCACCCAGGCGCCCCTGTGTTAATATTTTTACATTAATTGGGGGGGGGGCGGAATTCCCTTGCCATTCCCATTACCTACTTTCTGCCTGAAAAAGAGATTTAACTGTGATGTGCCCGAGTATGACTTTCTTTGTATTTATTCTGCTCAGGATTCACTGAGCCTCTTGGATATGTGGATAGATGCCTTCCATCCTTTTTTTGGAAAGTCCTAGGCCTGTGTCTTTTCACATAATTGTATCTTCTACCTCATCTCTCTGCTCCTTCCAAGACTCCGTGTATACCTATGTAAGCTGTCTCATACTGTCCCGTGGGTCTTAGATACTCCTTTTAGCCTTTGGTTTTGTTTTGTTTTGCTTCTTCTGATGACTCATTTTGGAAAATATCTGTTGTTTTGACTTAAACTTTCCTTTGCTTTGCCCAGTCAGCTGGTAAGTCCATTTCATTCCGGTGTCCTGTCTTTCAACCTCAGTTTCCCCTTTTCTTCATTATTACTGCAGTTTTTACCTCTGTACAGAAATTTCCTATGTCATCATGTTGTCACGCATGTGCACCACTCTATCCTTTAGCATAGTTCTTTTTGAGTCTTGGTCTGATGACACCCGATCTTGGTTATCTGTGCATCTTTTTGCACTGCCTGTTTCTCCTCTTATCTGTGGGTCACAGCCGTGCCCAGACCCAGCTCTAGTGGAGAGCAGAATGAATCAGCACCCTTGCTCAGTGGTGTGACATTGAAGAGACGCACTTTTTCTGGGCCTAAATATTATTTACCCCAGTTTCTACTGATTTATTAAAAAAGTTTGACCTAAAAAAATTAGGGACTCACAAAGAAGTAAAATCTCCTATTTCTCAGGCTTCCTTTTCTGCTTGGGAATATAGACAATGACAAGAGACTGTTGCTGTTACCTTAACAATCAAAATCAGCTAGGTCAGCTACAATGTTGTAGTTTAAGAAAATAATAATTTAAAAAGCTAAGGGCACAAGTAAACCTAAAAAGAAAAGCAAATTCCAGAAAGTGATAACCTCTTGAAGCAAGAGGCCCACAGCTAGCTCTCAACCATGGTGGAATGGCGGGAGAGGGAGGAAGCAGCCAAACTTCCACTTTTCATTTCGTGGTTTTCTTCGTATCTTTATTCATGTTGTTGAGAGTAATGGTCTCTTGTGATTGTCTACATCCTAAGTGGAAGTCCAAGTCTCAGAAATAGGAAATTTGTTCAGGGAGATCAGGAAATCTCCCAGTAGTGGAAAGAGAACAAAGATAAGTCGTGCTCATTGATAAATAGGGGCCCAGCTCTGTTATTCCATTGCTATTATAAACACATGGATGTAGTAATAGTTTTTATGTACTGGGTTTGTCTGGCACACGAACTCTAGGCCTATGGAATAGTTGTGTTTTTATGCTTTGTGTTTCATTCTTTAGAGATCTGATCACTGTGATGCACCAGGGATTTGTTTGTGTAGCTCTTGTTTGCAGTCTCCTCTTGGATTAGTTGTGCAGTCTTGCAAGGCATAGTAGGGGACACTTGATTTAATTACAGTGTAGGTCACCTCGTGGTTCCATCATAGTGCAATATAAGACTGTGAAATTCAAAGCTACTGACTGCAGTAACTGGCATATTACGTAGCAGTAATTTGGTCTCTGCTTTTCTTATGGTCGTCCTACCATTGTACTAAAATGAGGGCATGGTTAAACCTGCATTTCTCAAAGCATGTTCCGTGCACTTGCCTTAGGTGGGGTATCCCCCCCCAAAGTGTTCCGTGGACCCATTATTTTGGGGAGCATTGTTGACCGTGCCCCTTGCTCTGGTTACGGAAAATGCTAATAATGGGGACAATCTTACATCAAGTCAATGCTCTGCCTTGTATGTAATTATGTGCTTCTCCAGCTTAAGTGAATACAGAGCCTATTGTCCAGAAATTTTGAGTTTTTCTTGTCAAGCGAGACCCATTAACCATGTTCTTTGGGAAATGTGAAGTTATGTGGACCTTTTTGCTCTTTATTTCAAGGACTGTGAATAATTCATATTGACTACCATTCTGTAACCTGGAAAACCTCCTCGCCACTGCTTTCTGATAAGGAAGCTTTCATTTTTGGAGGAAAGAAGAGCTCTAACCCAGAAGGCTATCTTATGACGGCATTATTGTTTAGGGTTTCCCACTTACAACAGTGTTAGTGTTGTAGTGCTATGTCATTGTAGGGTATTCTGGTCTCGGCTGCCTAACTTGTCCAAGGACTGTCCTAGTTTGCTAATCCAAGAAAATAAGCTAGGTCAGCTGTCATATCCCTCCAAATGAAAAAAGACAGCTAGCTGCCTGGACTGCAATTGGAAGGAAAGGTCAATCAATATATTACCTTTCCTTCGGTGTGTTCCTTGCCTGCCGGCTGAGTTGTGCCTTCTCAGTAGTGGTGGTAATCTCTTCTGGTAAATTTTATTTTAACCTTGCAAATAGGTTAAAGGAAGGGCACAGTTAATAACGTCTTCTCTTAGACACCTCTGAACATATTATTTGGGCTGAACCTTGGTCCCCACCCCCTCCCCCTCGCCCCAAGCCCAGCACCGTCTTGTTTAGATGGAGAGTTATGCGGGTAGCTGGTTTTATTTATTGTGGGAATTTCTCCTGGAGCTCGGTCATGCTCTTGCACAGGCAGAATGCAAACATTTTTGTGATTTTTGACAGTAGCTGGGATCTATGTGGAATAGGGATTTTTCAAAACATTTCTCAGTCAATATGTTTACTCTCCTTCACCAGCCATGCGGTGTGACACGGTGCATCACCAACACTTGAAATAGACTGCAACAGGAGGTCAGAATGGAGCATAGATTTTCCAACACAGCATGTTAGATGAAATGATTTTGTGTACTTTGAAGTGGAAAATTCAATCAGAATTTTCCACACTTTTTAGTTAAAGTAACACTGTTATTTACTGATGAAAGATAGGCTAAGAAAAATACAGAATGCAGAGTAGACAACAAATCTAGCCTTATTCCCAGTCATAGCAAGAAATACCTTTTCACCTGTGATTTAATGAAACCTACCCATGGTAAAAAGGGTCTGCTTAAAATATGCACAATAGAGTGCTTGGAACATATGCCAACTTGTTTAGCATGTGTGGGGATAAAAATGGAATCTGGCTTTTTTAGAAAGTTTGGTTTCCATTGAGATGGACTTCATGCTTGATAAAGGGCATTTACAACTGTGAGGTAATCTGTTTTGGTTTAGTTTTAAAGGAGCAGAGCTCATTTGAAAGCACCTGAGTATCTATAAGAAATGCAAAGATAGATTTGTTAAGGTTTCATTTAAACAGGCTTAGAGGATATTTAAATTTATTACTGGTTTTCATCTGTCCTTTGGTGCACAGAAGATACATCAACATAACTACCTATTATGTAGATGAACACTTTATACTTTTAAATTGCAAAACCTTAAGGTTGTAGTGTCAGATTTGCACATGAATATTTAAAATAGAATAATAACCTAATATGAGCATGCTCGATGTATGCCAATCACTTTTCTAGGTACTTTATGTGTATTATTTCATTGAATCCTTAGAATAACACTGTGAGCTATTATTACCTGTAATTTCCAGTGAGAGAAGAAGCCACAGAGAAGTTAAGTACTTTGCCCAAGGCGGAACTCCTAAGCCAGTGTTCTTTTATTACTTTTTTTAAAGATTTATTTATTTGAGACAGAGCCAGGGGTGGGGCAGAGGGAGAGGGAGACAAAAGCAGCCTCCCCACAGAGCAGGGAGCCCGATACAATAAGGGGCTCAATGCAGAGCTTGATCCTAGGATCCTGAGATCATGAACTGAGCTGAAATCAAGATTTGGTCGCTTAACCAACTGAGCCACCCAGGTGCCCCTGCGAAGCCAAGTATTCTGAGCCACCTTGCCTGGCTGCCTCTCTGAGGCTCTGGCACTTAAACACATTCATCCTGGTGGACCAAGGCATGTGTGGGTTATTATCAACTTGATTCATTTAGTGTGTGTGTAATATTTAGCGGGAGGATTTTTGTATTTACGTTCTTTCTTTAAAAGAGACCTATAATCTCTTCTGTGTGAAATCTAGGAAAACCCAAACTCGAAGAAACAGAAGCATGGTGGTTACCAGGGGGTAGGGTGTGAAGAGATGTGGTTCAAGAGCCCATACTTGAAACTAGTAGATCAGTAAGTCCTGGGCATCTAATATACAGTGCTTATAGACCATTAAACTGTATTGTAAACACGGGGCTCACTAAGAGACCAGAGCTTAATTGTTCCTACCAGAAGAAGAGATAGTAATAATGGGACACAGTAGAATATGGCAACCATATTGCAACATAATGTATCAAATCTATATGTTGCATGCCTTAAACTTAAGCAATGTTTTATGTTAATTATATCTCAATAAAAAAAGATCTAATTCTTTTTTTTTTAAAGATTTTATTTATGCATTTGACACACAGAGAGAGATTACAAGTAGGCAGAGAGGCAGTCAGAGAGAGAGGAGAGAGGAGGAAGCAGGCTCCCTGCTGAGCAGAGAGCCCCATGTGGGCCTCGATCCCAGGACCCTGGGATCATGACCTGAGCCGAAGACAGCGGCTTTAACCCACTGAGCCACCCAGGCGCCCAAAAGATCTAATTCTTTAACAGTCTGTTTTACTTAGGTCCTATTTTTTTTGTTTGATAAATAATTGAATTCAGTATAATTAAGTATACTTTTTTTTAACTAGCATTTAAAAGTGATAAAACCCTTTAAAAGCATTAGTGTAAATTCATCAGCTTGTCTAAAAGATAGTTGAAAGATAGTTCAACTGTGACTTTGTATTCTTTAATGATCTAAAGTTGATTCCCTATCTTTGTTCATGATATTGTTTAGTATCTTCAGTTGTTTTTTCTTTTTAAATTTATTCACTGTAGTTTCAATGAGATAAGCATACGACTGTTTCAATATCCTACACATATGTCTTCTCAGCTTTTACTGTTATTGTTGCTTGCTTTTCTTCAAGAGACAGTGAGTCCAAAATCAACCGTCAGTTTCAGGTTTCCAGGTAATCCAGTGTAATCCATCCTGAGAACACAGAGCTTCTGTGTGATAGAGTAAGCATATCAGTACGGTAAGGTCTATTTCGCTTCTGATTTTTCAAAGGAAGAACCTAATTAGTATAATAGAAACCAAAATGGAAACCACTTCAGTTTACCCTTGTATTACAAATGGCGACATTCACATATTATAAAGGAAAAATCTTCCTGCTTGGAAATTGCTTTATTTTTTCACTCAACAAAAATGAGAAGGCCACCTTATGAAAACTTTCTTAGGTCTCAAATTTAAATATCCATCCATTTTGTAGTCCTTGTGATCCAAAAACATCACAAGGGATCGTTTTGACTTTGAGGGAAGGATTCTATCTTTGCATTAGAACAGAATTCAGTCTTTGGGAAGAAGCAATTAAAAACCCAAAGCCTTTTATTGCTTTTGATGCCTTTTTTTTTTAAAGGCAAAAACTTCACTGCACTGTAATATTTTCTGCTAATTAACTGTCACAAATGTGATGCCATTAAGTTTGGAGTCTCTTTAGTTAACTTCAAAGTCATTAACACACACTGTGCAGCCCTCGCAAATCTGTTTTGAAAAAAGGAACCACATCGACAGATCTGTAATCAATGTTGTCAAAATTTTTGTTTCTCATAGAATCTAATCTTAATTTCAAGAATATTTGGTCATTTTTGGGGGGTACTAAACACCAGTCCTACTAATGCTCATAATTGGTGGTGCCAGGATTGTCTTGATGCTGAGTGTGCTTTTGGATACCCTGCTCCAAAGGTAACTTGAAAAGTTCTCTATGAACTCTTTTTGGAGAGTATGAGGAATATATTTAGCTGCAAATAACAGAAAACTAATAGCCATTTAAATAAATGAGGATTTATTATTTTTCCCATAAAAACGTTCTCCAGTTGAATGTCCACGGCTGGTGCGGTATGGAAACAGGATCCCGTAGCCCACTTTTGTCTTTGCTCTGCTGTCCTTCATCTGAGGCCTCTGACCTTGAGCAAATCACAGTGTAACTTTTCCAAAACTCGGTTTCCCATCAGAAGAAGTGGTGGTAGCGCTCTCTGTAATTGCGGGGCTGGAGTGAGTCTCCTGTGAAATCCTGTAGAGAAAACATGGAGCACAGCGCCTGGCACTTACCAGGGCAGAGCTGATGGGTGGACATTGTGGTGGCAGGCAGAGCAGTGCCAGTTTTCTTGGTGGTTTTGTAGGGGGAGGTTCATAATAGGAAATTGGAAACACCTTAACTCATGTTCGTCAGTCTTGGGGCTCCCAAATCCAGCATCTTCCAGGTGCTGTTCCTTGAAATAGCGCATTGGGGAAAATAATTTTAAAAGTCAGCTACCGTGCCCTTTAACAAATAGGACCTATTACTTACTAAGTAAAATATATCCCCCGCAAGCCAATTGTTTATTTTATTCTGCGACCTCCTTACAATAAATTTCAGTACCATTAAAGGCTTAAGTCACATTATTGATTATTTGAATATGTGTGTCATTAATCTTCCATCACCCTTGTACATTTTATATGTACATTTTAAGTGTCGTCTTTTGCATTTAGATGGAGAAGAGTGTCCGAAGAAAGCAGACTTGTGGGTATTAGCTTCATACAGCACTTCAAGAGCTCCCTGGAGCTGATTTGCCAGTAAATTTCTACACTAAAATGGGCTTTCAGAAGAGTGACTGCTAGATAAACTCTAAGGGGTCCTTAGTAAATAAAAATGATTAATCTAAGCTGAATAAATTCTCTATCACTGGTCAGATAGTCTCATCCAATTCTGGTTCCTGGTTCTATAAAAAGCCCTTTTCTTTTTGTATTATGGTTGTCTATAATTTTAATGGAACCTGTGAATTATTATCTGATTTTTAAAAATTGGTTCATAAAAGGATATTGATTCTTTGAATTAGGGGCAGTTGAAATATTGTTTATGGGCAAACTGGCCTCCTTTGATCAAACCTGGAAGCTACTGTCAAGAAAGCTTATCTTAAATCGGTGTTAAGATATACTTTTTAAAAAATGATCACAACTGTTAATAATCGCCTCTGGGTTGGACATTGACATCAGTGTGGGAATGCAAGGGAACTAAAAGGTTAAAGTGAAGATCCATTAAGTGGGGTTCTAATTGCTTAATTTTTATTCCTGGTCACAGATATGTTTTCCTGGGTAATGAGAAGATTTTAAAATCAAATGAAACTTTTGAACATTGAACATGTTTGCCAGCCACTGTTCTATTGAAGAATCCTATAGATTTATACTGATCCTAAGAGGTGTCTCATATCCACTATATTAACTAGCTTTTTAGAAGCTTATGAACATTGTAGCTTTTATTGATTCCAGGGAATTGTACCCAGCAATAAGCAATAAAAGTCGATGGTAACTTTCTTCCCATGGAGGGGTGTGCAGATCAATATTTTGAATTTACTATAATTTGCGGGTAAAGGATGGAAGAACTGAAAAAATTGCCAAGCCTTGTGGGGCACAGCTGTGTGGTGTTGCCTTTTTATCTAAGCTCACTGTAGGTCACAGGCTTCCCCGAGTAACAAGAAACATAGTTAAGTGGCAGGGCCGATACGCGTATTTATCAAGATCTTCGTAAGACTCTTCTAAGGGCAAAAAGAAAATGACAAAACTTATCCACAGTGACCTTAATTTTATAGTCCTGAAGAGTCTCTAAACTCGCACTGTCTTAAAGGCAATTAAAATTCTAAATATCTAGCCTTTGCGTTTGATCTCCTGTTACAGGCATTTTCCTGATGATTAGTAACAGTGTATGATTTCACTGACGCCTGATTGGCTTCGAATCTTCCAGGTGGTTCCCAGAACAGTTGCCGGGTTCCACATTGAGAGAGGAAGAGGAGAGGGGTCTTTTGTGCTCCTTCTTTGATTTCCCCCCATTTCTGTTTCTTGGAGCTCTTCCCTTGTGCCCTGGGTGCCTTGTCCAATGTGAGAAGCCTGCTAACATACCAATAGCTGACATTTAGGGAGTGCTCATGTTTGAGACCTGGGCTTAATGCAGGACCTGTATTCTCATTCTCATTTCTAACGTTGACTTAGAGTAGAATATAAGTGTATGTGAATCTAGACCTTGTCCATTTAATCATTATGGAGTATATAATTGGCTTAAATAAAGATTTTTTTTTAGCCTAAAGTTTGGCTGATCTGGTATGTTTACTTGTTTAGCTTCTTTTGTTGTGAAGGACTGTGACTCTTCTAATTAAATCTAAAGGAGTTTCTTTAAGTTCAAAAAGGACACACTTTCTCTTGAAAGAAACAGTCCTTTGTTCTTAGAGAACAAAATAAGTACATAAAATAAAATTTGACTGTGCTGGAAGCTACTAACCATGAGGAAATAAGATGCCCTTCACTTTAGTATGTAGTAAACAGTCAGTAAATGGAGATGTTACAAATATAAGTACTAGCTGTTATTCAGCAACCCATGTAGGAAGTGTAAAATTTGACTTAGAAGATTTCCTGTATATAATACTAAATTGGAAGGCAGTGTGGCTACAAATATCTGATTCCCAAGCCTGATTTCTTGAAGTCAAAGGTGTAACGTGTTAGGAAACGTCAGGAACCATTGTAATTGGCTGGTAAAAGAAGCTTGTTTCATTTGCTCATTTACTTGGGGTTAGCTGGATATTTGACTTGTTACGCTTTTTTTCTACTTTAAAAGGTCTGTGTTAAAAGTAACGTGTTTTCAAGGTTTTGCTTCAAATGCAGTCTGTAAGAAATAATTTGTGTGAAATTTGCTTAGAAAGAGCTGCAAAATTCTGTAACACCCCTTTCTGAGAGTAATTGCCAGTGTGTTATCAACTATGAATACACCTTGATAGCCTACAGGAGACAGGGTCCCAGTGCAGACAGACCAAGTCTTCTTTGGGGATGGAAAATAATTAAACTGCTCTGGACTCTGGCTGATGTGTATTCAAAGACAGGCTAAGCCATTTACCAGCTCTGTGACCGTGTGTAAGCTACTTAACCTGTCTCTGTCTCGGTTCTGTAAAATGGAAATGGTGGTGAAGATGAAATGAGATAGCGTACATCAGCACACGGTTGATGGGAGCTGCTGTTCTTAAGTGGACGGAGTAGATGAGCATAGTAAAGAAAAACCACTTCTGCCCTGTGTGTACAAATCATAAAGCGGAAAAGGGGTTTTGTGATGATTGATGCGTAACTTTCATGTAAGAAAGACCCAGGATGTTGACCCTTGCTCCTACGTTACTCTGGAACTTTATCTCATGTTCCTGCCCATCAGGCACCCTGTGGTCTAACTTAAATGGTTTTTCTATCCCCTCATCCATTCAGATTTCTTTTATTTAACTTCTGAAAGGTTCTCTGTGCTTTGGGATGGCCCTTTTTCCTGAGCTCTGCATGGTACCCTGCCCTTAGCTCCTAAGGTTCTAAACCTTCCCATTAGTTAAGCATTTATTCTCAACACCTTATAGATCCTGTACACATTTCTGTCTTGAATCTGCTCCTCTCGGACCTCCTCACTATCTCTTCCTTGGTCCCTACTCCACCATTCTTCCCAGACAACTTCATAAGGTACCTAATTCCATTCCTGTTTGTCCTTAATAAGCCATTTGACACCCTGATGGCAAAGTGATCTTTTTTAATATGCAGACTTCATCATTTTTTTTTCTTCTATTTAAAATGTTATAGGGGTACCTGGGTGGCTCAGTCGGTTAAGTGTCTGCCTAAGGCTCGGGTTATGATCTTGGGCTCTTATGATCAAGCCCAGTGCCTGGCTCCCTGCTCAGCGGGGAGTCTGCTTCTCTCTCTCCCTTTGCCCCTTCCCCCAACTTGTGCTCACTGTCTCTCTCTTTCTCTCAAATAAATCAATAAAATCTTAAAAAAAAAGTTATAGGAATTTCTCCAATTGCCACTAGCATAACGGCAGACTTTTCCAAAAACTTTGTGATTTGACCCTTTCTCTGCCTCCATTTTCTTGTCCTGTTGGCTTTTTCTTCCCACTTTCAGTTCCAGCCATTCTGAATTTACTAAGAGCTGTGTACTCTTTTACTCCACCCGGCTTTGCTACATCTCTTCCTTTTTCTGGAATACCTCTTTTCTCGCCCACTCCTGAGGATACCCAGCCAACTCCCAGTTGATGCTGAAAAAGAACCAGACGCAAGTAGTGTGTCACTTGAGACGCAAGTAGTGGGTCGCTTGAGAATATTTGAACTGCAAGGAACAGAACGCACAAGTGAAACTGGTTAAAACAAAGGGAATGGAATGGCTCATGTCTCATGTATAGAAGATATCATCCGATACCCAGTTTTTAGCTGTCTGTCTTGTCTGCCACCTTCCTCGTCTGTCTACCCTATGGCTGCCATTAGCTTCTTGGGGTTAGTGTGCCTTCCTTCCTGCTAGCTCGCTTGGAAAAGGGAGGTAGTTCTTTCCCAGGATCCTGGAACACACATTGCTTTGCATCTTGTTTTCCCAGATTGAATCACATGCCATCTTTGAACCGACTTCCTTTGGCCAAAGCAAATGAACTTTGTCATTAGCTTTACTGAACCTGAGCTAAACCTTGAGGTTGAGAGTAGTTCGAGTTCCACAAGGTTTTGTTGTCACAAATAACAGGTAGCATCCTTGGGCGACAAGCAGTACTGACCCTCCCTGCAGAAAACTGATCACCTCCTCCCTTGGTCCTATTGCACACTTTAAAAAGGTCTCTATTCCAGGTTTTTCAACCTTAAAGTTTACAGCAAATGGAATCCTTTATCCCCAGAGCCTGGTGTAGCACCTCCTACAGTGGCCCTTATTAAAAAGTGTGTGCTAGAATAAAGGACCCCCATTTGCTTGCTTTAGTCCCTCCATGTGCCCCTTGGGTTCATCCTTAGCAGAAGATTGTGATTTATGCGTTTCTGAAATTACAGACCTCCAAGTAAATGGCTTCACTCCGACTTTGCTCTTCTTTAAAAGGTACCTACCTGTTCACAACCTGTACTTTTCTTCCTCTTTAGAGAAGGGGCTGCCCTCTTTGGTTATTGATTCCAGCCCTCTCTGCATGTGTACTCATTCAGGACCCCTCTCGGTGGCTCACACCTCCACTCTGCCCCGTCTGGCATTTTCACAGCGCACTGTAGGGAGAACAAATTGGAACTGGATGACATTGGTTCAGATTTTGTTGCCAGCATCTCCTGGCTTTGTGACTGTGGGGCAATTACTAGTCTCCCCTGGGCTTTCAGTGGGAAGACTTGAGGGTCCTGGCGGACATCTGGGTGATTATGTTGTAAAATTCTTAGACTGAGTTTTCGATGAGAGCTTCTAAAACCAAAAGAGACAGATAGCCATATTGCGACTTAGATTGTCTGTGGAAAGAGCCCGTGAACCTAATGCCAAGTCATGAGGATGATAGGTGATGACTTGGGTTCACAGCAGAAAAAAAGCCAACCTGGAAAGAAAACAAAATGGTAGCCACTTTCTTCTTTTATTAAAAGAAAGTGAGGATGTGGTTTTTGATCAAGGAAAATGGCTATGAAAACCCAGCATTTTGTGTATACCTTTTATGGTTGACTGTGTTGGACTTTACTACCACAGATAAATTTATTTAAGTGTTTATAGATACAAAAATAGAATGAAATTGAACCTGAAGAAAGGGGAGATCTTTTGGGATTCCCCACACATCTCACATTCCCCCTGAGGGATTTTACTGATGTTTTACAGGTTAAATGGTATGAATGTCCAAGCAGATCTTCAGAAGTTGACCTGCTGCTTTTCTAGCCGTACTCTACAGGCTTTTAATGCAGAAAACCAATTACTTTATGGGCCGTTCACTGGAGTTTTCAAGTGTTGTTTGCACATAAGCTGCTGTTGACCGCCGCTCTGATTCTAAAACAAGTGTCATGTAAGGTCTGGTTCTGTAGAGTGAACTTGCCTGACTGTGCTTCTGCCTTCACACGTGACCCTCAGAAACGGAGGCCAGAAAAATGGGGCCCAAATCCCTTCTCTACAAGGAACAAATCCCTCCTCCACAAGGTCTGTACTCCCAGATGAATCTGTACACCTCGCTAATACCAGGTAGAGGGAGTTCCAAGGGGTACCTTCCCTTGCCCTCCAGTTCACTCGCATAGGAAATAACTAGATACTTAAAAATTCACTATTGTCATGATGGCAGGAAAACTAATATTTCATAAAGAAAAAAATCCAAAGGCAAATGATCTATGCATATTCATTGTCCTTAAGGTGACTTAAAAGAATTAGGGCATCTGGGTGGCTCAGTTGGTTAAGGGTCTGACTCTTGGTTTCCACTCACGTCGTGATCTCAGGGTGATGAGTTCAAGTCCATGCCCCAGTGTGGAGCCTGCTTAAGATTCTCTCTCTCCCTTTGCCCCCCCACCCCCAGCTCTCTGTCTCTCAGAATAAATGAATAAGCACTAACTTGCACCAAACAACTTAACACAAATCACTCTCCTTCAAGATCTCCAGGGGTGGGGTTCAGGCATTGGTATTTTTAAAAGCTCCCTAGGTGTCTAATTAATGTGTCACCTGGCTGCATTCAGACTCACTGCCTGAGCTGAATTATCTCATTCCCTTTTATTTTCTGTCCACTGTGAGCATTTTCGTGTTCAGGTAAGACTGCATAGTCTCATACCTTGGGGTGTCTCTTTTCTTGTGTGCGTATGCCTTTCTCCAGCTAGCTTTATTTATTATTTTTTTAAGAGTTTATTTATTGGTCAGAGACTGATAGAGAGTATACAAGCAGGGGAAGTGGCAGGCGGAGGGAGAGGCAGGCTCCCCACTGAGCAAGAAGCCAGAGGCGGGACTCCATCCCAGGACCCTGAGATCGTGAACCGAGTGGAAGGCAGGTGCTTAACCGACTGAGCCACCCAGGAGTCCCCATCCCTTCCCACCACCCCCCGCCTCGCCCCCTAGCTAATGTTTAAATGTAATATTTTGTTTCCTCCTTAGGTGCACCCAAACAGTGCCTGATACATTGCTCTGCATATCTTGGCTGTTTGAACTCTCTCCCTAAATTAATGGTTTGTCTGTAAGTGTAGAGTAGTTGTCACTCTCAATGACATGGTGAGTTTACCAATGACTATTTCTCCCACTATGCTGGTGAAGGGATCTAGCATTTTTCTCGGCTCCGTGACAGCTGAAGCAGAGACCCAGGTGTGATGATACTAACACTCTCAAAGAAGAGGAACCTGCTAGGAGTGGTGAGGGAAAGGTGCACAGGCAGTTAAGTTACCCTCCCTGGAGGCTGGGCTTGAGTTAAGTGTTCAGTTGTGGGGATGTCCTGCGTGTGGCCATGTTGTCTGGGGTTTAATTTCCTGGATCCTGTCCTTTTCCTGGTCTGTGTCTGTGTCATCTCCTGGTCTCCTGTCATCTGTGTGAGAGCTGGTATCTACCCAATACTTTTTGGTTTGTTTGCTGCCTTTCTCAATTTCTTGGTTAAGAACCTTGTTTGCTGTATTCTGCAATGCACCATTTAACAACATGTTGCAAGATTCTTCCTACTTAAAGATTTGAAATGTTGAGGTGCCCATGACGATGCATAAGGGTGCGCCTCTTTCTTCCTGTTCTTTTCCTGTCTCAGCCAGCCCAGGGCTTTATATGCCAACGTATAGGGTAATAACTGCAAAGTCTTTTTCCAGCCCCGACCTCTTTCCTGAATCCAGGCTTGTAGAAGTCCAGCCACCTATTTGGAAATTTCTATTTGGAATTCTTAGAGTCATTTTGGATGAAACGTGTCCAAACAAAACTCTTCTGTCCTCAAACTGTTTTCGCTCAGGCAGAAAACTTCAGACTCTGCCTTGATTCCTCTGCTATTCCACACACAGTTCTTTCACAGATTCTATAAAAAATGTCTCTCAAATCTGATTGCTTCTCGCCATCTTCATGGATGGACCTAACCAAGTCTTCTCTCACATAAATGACTTGTATAACCTCCTAAAAATTGGGGTTAAACGTTTCCTTAAAATAAGCTTAGAATATTTAGGTATTGATTTGTTTCATCCCATCCACCCTCCCCACTAGTTTTACTTTCTCCCTCCCTCTCTCTCTTCTCCTGTGTGAGAACTTTTTAAATTTTTTTGAAATAATTTTATATTTATAGAAGAGTTTTAAGACTTTAGATAATTTCTGTATACTTTTCCACTGTGTTTTCTTCTTTTTTTCTTTAAGATTTTATTTATTTATTGAGAGAGAGAGAGAGAGAGAGAGCATGAGCAGAGAAGCGAAGGAGGAGAAGATCCCCCGTTGAGCAAGGAGCCTGACTTGGGTCTCGATCCCAGGACCCAGAGATCATGATCCGAGCTGAAGACAGATGCTTAACCAACTGAGCCACCCAGGCGCCCCATCCACTATGTTAATATGTAGTCTGAATACATTTGTCAATACCATGAAATTAACACTGGTCCATTACTATTAACTAAACTCAGACTTTATTTGGATATCAGCAGGTTTCCCACTTTCTATGATCCAGAAACCAGCTCAGGATCCTACATAGATTACATTTAGTCATCTCTCCCTCCTGCTTTGATCTCTGACAGTTTCTCAAATGTTCCCTGTTTTTCACAGTCCTGACAGTTTTGAAGAGTACTGGTCAGGTGTTATGTAGAATGACCCTCGAATAGGGTTTACCTGATGTTTCTCTGTGATTAGACTGGACTTAAGGATTTTTAGCAAGAAAACCATAGAGGTGAAGCCCCTTCTCATCACATCATATCAGGGACACAAGGCAGCAACATAACTTGCCAGGTGGCGTTAACCTGGATCACTTGGTTAAGACCTTGTCTGTCAGGTTTCTCCACTGAAAAGTTGTTATTTTCCCTTTCTCTATTCTAGTTTTGGAAATGAGTCACTAAATCCAGCCAATCTCAGGGGGAGAGAATTAAGCTCCACCTCTTAGAGAGGGGGTTATCTACATACATTATTTGTAATATAATCAAATCTCCTTTCTCTTTTAAATCACAGAATGACCCATAAGTTAAAAAGAATAGCTCAAAGATTCCCTAAACAGGGACACCTGGGTGGCTCAGTCATTGAGCATCTGCCTTCAGCTCAGGTCATGATCCCAGGGTCCTGGGATTGAGCCCTGCATCAGATTCCCTGCTCAGAGGGGAGCCTGCTTCTCCCTCTCTCACTCCCCTGCTTGTGTGTCCCTCTCTCACTGTGTTTCTCTCTGTCAAATAAATAAATAAAATCTTAAAAAAAAAAAAAAGATTCCCTAAACATTTGTGGCCATATTGTTCTATTTGTGTATGTATAACTGTTAAAAACGTATTAAGGGCGCCTGGGTGGCTCAGTGGGTTAAAGCCTCTGCCTTCGGCTCAGGTCATGATCTCAGGGTCTTGGGATCAAGGCCCGCATCGGGCTCTCTGCTCAGCAGGGAGCCTGCTTCCTCCTCTCTCCTCTCTCTCTGCCTTCCTCTCTGCCTACTTGTGATCTCTCTCTGTGTGTCAAATAAATAAATAAAATCTTTAAAAAAAACGTATTAAATAGTATATTCTTTTAAAATTACCATTGTGGAAATTGCCTGTGCATATGAAACATTGCAGTTTTCTCTCTTGCCTTCATGAATAAAACTAGTTATTTTCTCCTTTTGAGCCCAGGGTTGATGGGGGCAGGGTGGAAGGGTTGGAGGGAAGAAGCTGAATCATTTGTTAGGGCTCCCGGACTATCTGGGAATTCTCTTACTGGGTTTGAGGGACCCTTGTTTGTCCTCTCCTCACTCTTATCCAGGAATCACAAGAAGGTAACAGTGTTCTCAGACAAGATTAACTTTGCTTCACCCTTATTTTCAGCATCTATATAAGCAAGTGAGCACTTTTAGAAAGGGGGCAAAGGAAATTGTACTGTCGAGGAAGTAAGGATACACTGCAATTCTAAAAAGATGTTAGAAGTCACTGAGAAATCAGTATCAATGAAAACCATTTAAAAAATTTTAATGGTCTTGGGGCACCTGGGTGGCTCAGTCAGTTAAGTGTCTGCCTTCAGCTCAGGTCATGATCTCAGGGTCCTGGGATCAAGCCCTGCCCTGCTCAGCAGGTTGCCCTCTCCCTCAGCTTGCCACTCTGGCCACTAGTGCTCTCTCTCTAGCTCTCTGTCAAATAAATAATAAAATCTTTTTAAAAAATTTAATGTTCTTGAATGTGTTCTTAGGAGTGTCTTTAATCCTGTGATGATTAATAGTTCCAATTTGTTTAGTTCAGGTTGATACTTCCTGACCTTTACTCACTTTGCTCCATGCTTCTTCCCTCCCCTAATTCTTACCGGATGCTAAATTATTAAAGTGCGGTCCAGATCTACTAGGCAGAAGCTTTGGTTTATGACCCGGACTGATACCATATGTCTTATCTAATTATCTACGTATGTGTTAGTGACCTTCACCTGACATTAAGAAAATAAAATGAAGACACACGCACACTGTACTACAGGGCCTCGGCAGTAAATGCCTTGCTGCCGCTCGCTGACTTCTGCGGGGTGCAGATCGATCAGCGTGTGGTCCCCACGCCTGATTCACCCCTTGCTCCGTCTGCAATTGCTTAGTCCTCCTGGTATCTGCCACCTTTTGCAGCCACTGTTCACAAGGTCTTGGCCACAGCGCATTCATTTCTCTCACTTTATTACCATCACATCTGATTCCAATTTGCTCCCAAATTGAGTTTCCAGTGCCAAGTCTGACATTCAAACCGTCAGCTGGATTAGCGTGGAAGCTTCAGGTCACTCGACAGTGGCCGATTAAACGTCCTCTGCTCCTTGGCCTGGAGGCTCGGCTGTCCCGTG
This sequence comes from Ailurus styani, assembly GCA_002007465.1. NCBI lineage: Eukaryota > Metazoa > Chordata > Mammalia > Carnivora > Ailuridae > Ailurus > Ailurus styani. The sequence continues at coordinate 2,537,794 of LNAC01000183.1, forward strand.
GAGCAGCAGTACCAGGTTACCCACCGCAACCTTTCTTCTTGTTTGGAGCTCATCATGCCAGACCTACTGGAAAGGCTTCTGATTAAAAACGGGGTTGGTTTTTATCCCTTATCTTGCTGTTTCAGCAGGGGTTTTTTTTGTTGTTTTTTTGTGTTTTTTTTGCAGAGCAGAGCAGCCAGCTTATGGTTGGGTCATTTGGTGGACTATGATTGATTGAACTATTTGGGGATCATTCATTTGGACCTTTGCCTCTCATTATCTGAGTGATCTATTTGCATATGGAGTTGAAATAACACCTGACTTACTGTGTTATTAATGATAACCCATCAGCCCTCCCTCCTTTTCTTGCTGTGCTGTTGTCAGACCAACTCACAGGACCACGGTGTTTCCTTTCTGGAGCTCTAGGCCTTTGCTCTGCAGCGGGCTTCCATAATTCCTTTCTAATAGACACACAGTCCGGTGAACGATTGCTTCTGTGGAGTTCTTCTCTTCCTTCTTTTCTCTTTTTAACCTGAATGCAAAACACAGGTCTCGGTGCTTGTCATCACCAAAGATAGACATAGAGGGACTTGCTCATTGGTTTTCTGTTTACATTTCAGTTTGCAAGGTAAACAGGCTTGGTCAGAGACTTTTCTTTGTCCTTAGGGGTTTTAGTAAATGAAGGTGTACTTAGGTTTCACAATCAGACATCCAAGTTGAGCAAGCACTGCAATTTCTTGGAGATAATCAAGGATTCAAGAAAAAAGCGAAACAAAACAAAAACACAGCATTTCATCCCTGAACCCTCAGGCCCTTGAGAGGAGGAAGATCTCCTGCTTCTAAAATGGTTCCTTGTTTCTTCTTGTAATTAAACAGTGATAGGATTATTATAACTGTATCAGAATATATTTGCCAGTTAATAAGTAAGGCGTGTTACATTTAAAGCAACATCCTCCCCTTGGTCTGCTCCTTTCACAGCCCTGTTCTGTAAGCTGTGCTGGGATAAATTGCACTGTTTAGAAGTTAGATCTGCGGCCACTGTCTGTGACACACATTAAAGGATCCAATAAAAATAGGGGACAGGAAAGGTGAATTTGAAGGCAAGGGGGAAACACCTTTCAAAAAATAATGCTCAAGCCCCTGGAAGGCAAGAAAAAAGAAAAAAAAAGGTAATTATGGGAATGAAAAACTAAATTTAGTCAAGTCTTTGAAATTTATACAATTTTTTTCCTTTTTTTAGTTTAAATAGCCTGATGACTCATGGCTTCCTGTCTTTAATTATTGTTATCAAGTAATCATTCCTGAGGACCCAGGCTTCTGAAATCTTCGTGGGTGGAGATATTTCTGTATCCCTTTTTGTTTACTTGTTTGGTTGGCTTTTTTTGTTTGTTTTCACAGTCTCCCCTATAGTTACGTGGATAGTGATCTTAATTTGTGATAAGTGTGAGAATGCCCTTTTGAAGACTTTAAAGCACTCTATTGTTGCTGTCTGGTTACCATTTGAGAGATTCATTAACCTACTTTTAAATAACCGAAGTCCTAAATTGCATTTACGTTAAGAAATAAAACCAGAAGGAAACCTTTTGCTTTATTTAAGAAAATCATAATAAAGTGTGATCTTTGGTATGCACAGTGTCTTGCATGAGTTTATTTCTGTTGGGGGTAAATAGTCTGATTTTACTGCTTTTTTTTTATTTCACCTTTCGTTTAATTATAATCCTGTAATATATATAATCCTATAACTATAATCTTGCTCCTCCTCCTACCCCTTTTCTCTTTGGATAAGTAAGTCTTTTGGTTCCTCCAGTTTTCCCCATGCTCAATTTTAGGGCCGTGGAGCTCAACTTACTATTGTATTGTTCTTGCTTTGAGAGGATTAATGTCTTTTCTGTTTTGGAATTTAGATGAACTATGTTTGTACTTTCAACACAGCATGTAAAGAGAACAATGTTAAGGGATCCAGCATAAAATCAGGACATTAATATCTTTTCATTGTGGAAAATGCTAAATCAAGTATAATGATGAATGGTACATTTTAGGCTATCTATTCGGTGCCTTACTAAGCTAAGGTTAATGTGACCTCTCATATAGATGTTTTGTTTTGTTTTTCTTTTGCAGAAGGAACTGAGTCTCCCCAGAAGAGGAAGTTTGTAAGTAGCCTAATTTTGTTTCCTTACTATTACTATATTGTATAGTTCGTAATGTGATTATTCTCTGACTTGTTAGGATTTTCAGGCAAATGGAGGATTAATGATAATCAACTGAATTGAGAAAACAGACCCTTTGCCTTTACTTATAAATGTCACATATTCATGATTTCAGATTAACTTGAAGAAAATTTCTAGATTTTGTCCTCATGGGCATTATAAGCCAAAATGCTTACTTATTCTTGGGACAATCTTAATTTTTAAAAAAAAGATTCTCTTAGGTAATCAAGCAAAAACATTATTTGGTCTGCAGATGGTATAAGTGGATCTGAGTCAAGAATTAGTGTTTTCCTATATGTTTGGGAAATCTGTGATTGTTTTTTATGCTATGGATTTTATGAAAAATAAATGATAAACTTTTGCCATGACGATGAAGACATCAGCTAAACTTTCTGTTAGATCTAGGTCTTATTGCATTGAATTATGTCATGGTCTTGTTTTAAAATAGCAGATTTATGAACCTTAACTTGATTTCTTCATAGTTTGTTTCAACCTTTTGTTTTGAAGGCTAATAATATATTTGCATAAATCATAGCTTTTTTTTTTTTTACCATTAGCAAGTTGCAGAAGGAGATTAATTACCTTTAATGTTCCACTAAATTTAGGATAGATTTGTTACCAACAAGTGTCGTGTAAGGGCTAGTCTAGAAATACTGAGATTTGGTATCTGCGTTACAGAATTAAGTGAATGGGGCAATATCCTTTTTACAGAATAAGTATAATATTTCAGGTAGGTTGATGCAGATCTCAACTTGGAGTATTAGAATTGTATGTGATAATTGTTGGAAGATAGTATTCATTTGGTTACCAGTTTTTGGATTATGTCAGCCTTTGCATCTGAGAACCAAAACTTCATCTGCTATGAACATTTCAATACTATCTATTTTGGTTCTTAACATTTTACAGCTTTAGGCTGCCTGGAGGATAGGAGATCATTGTTTTTGAAGAATGTGTCTGGATAAATTTTCACTGGCTTCCAGCTTTCATCTCTGTGTCCTAGAGGTTAATGGCCTAAAAGTTGGCCATAGGAAATGCCTTTAGAATAAAAAACTTGGTTTCTGAATTGTAATTAGGACTCTCACCTAGACTTGGAAAAGTTCAAACATTTTGGTTTTTCTAATCAAGATGAAAAATAAGAAATAAGAAAACCCAAAGTAAAACTACATGAAATATCTTACTAGGAAAAAATCACTTTTCCCTTGTACCTTTATTTGATGCTTAAGTATCCTTGTCTTTAATACTTTATTTGAAAACTTCAGAATTTCAGTCAATCTTCTTTTGGCCTTTGTAATAGGTCACATTTTTTTTTCCAGTTTTTGAGTTAGTATGTTTCCTGTTAATTTTTACTATGGTCATGGTAATTACAAATTAGATTCCCCATGTCTATTTAAGGGCCACATCTCCTTTTACAGTGTTTCCTTATCTCATATCTCCTTGTATAAGTCTGTTAACGTTAGCTGATAGCTGTGGGTTGGTGGCAGAAATAGAAGATATATTTAAATTTTTTGACTTGGGAGCATAGAATCTTTGATGAATAAAAAGGATGATGGCATAAGTTTCTTTGGCATCCATGCTTTGAAAACTTACTAAGAGAAACAGAATTATATTTAAGTCATTTAAAATCTCATCCTTAATAAAAGTCGACTGATATATCAATCAGATGATAGAAGTAAAACTTGGCATGTATGTCAACATAAATCTACCTTTTCCTTTTTTAGCGAATTCTGTGGAAATTAATATTCCAAGTAAAAAACAAAAAATGAAGATGTTCCTCTGTATTTTTTATTAAATACAAATATTCCCAAAAGAATTAATCGTGTATTACAGAGATGTTCTGGGAGTTAACACCACTCAGCATTTTCATTGACCCCCATACAGAATGTTGGTAATTTATTTCCTCATGCAGGGTTGGTTGTTTTTATGACTTGGAGAAAAAGAAAATATTTTTAAAAATAATTGCTCGAGTGATTTTAATACAAATCTAATGAAGAAGGGCACAAGTCGTGCTAGCTGACGTAACCGTTTCTGGTTATTAAAACCTGTTAACACTTTGTCCTTGTATTTACTGGTTAAATGCCTCTGGCATGAGTGTTTTCAGATCTTTTAGTATCTTTTCCCAGAGAGATTGAGGATTTGATCCCGCTCTTCTGTTGAATCTTTTTTCCGTGTTAACAGTAAGCAACTACACAGGGTGATGGATTCCTCATTGTGTGTAGTTATAAAGTGATGTGATTGAATGTGTGTGGGGGGGAGGTTAAGGGGTTTAGGGGGTGGGGGGAGTGTGCCTTCAGAAAGGCTGTGCTCCTGGAAGAAGGTGCCTGATTTTGTTACATCTGCAGCTTCAAGTTTGTATGTCTTGAAGGATGATATTTTTAAAATGCATTGTCATCATTCAAGAACTTAGGGATTTATCAGATTTTTAAAAAGATTTAGTATTGTCTTACAGATAATTTTGATGTCTAGAATCACAATAACCTATGTTTTATATATGTAAAAGTTAAAGCTCTTATGAAAGATCACAGAAAATAGGTTTTTCTTTTTATTACTATCTTAAAGTATAAAAAAAGCAAACTGTCTTCTGTCCAGAAAATAATCCAGTTCCTCAGTAGTTTGTAAAATATCATTTTCTCAAGAAATCACTTGAAATCTGTGTCATTTCGTATATGTTTTAAAAGGTTGCAAAGGCAATGATTGTGACTTTTTTTTGTGTGGTGCAAAGGGCAACAGAGAAGTCAAAGGAACTGCCTTCCAGGCAAGATGTTACTAAAGAACCAAGTGACTCCAGATCAGTTTTCCAGAGGCTTTCCTAGTTCTTTATCAAGTTAGGAGTCCCAGATGTCCTCTCACTCTGACTCCCTGGATAGCTGGACTTCAGCTAGTTGTCTTCCTCCTTTCAAGAGTAGCCACACGCTGAGACTTGATCCTAGATTCTTCCAGCACTTTCTGTCTCTTTCTCTTTGGAACTAAAGATGTGATACTCTCTGCTCTTTCTCCTCTCAGCTACCTGTCAAAAACTAGAGACTCTTCGAATAAATCATGATATAATCATACAATGAAATACTACATAGCAGGTAGAATGAACGAACTGGAACATATGTAGCAACACATAATAGTATCAAAAATATGCAGAACAAAAGCTAAAAGTAAATTGCATATACAAGAAAGTATATGATAAAATTTTAAAATATGCAAAATGAGACATTCATTTGTTGGTGAATGCAAGCATGTGCAGTAAAAATATAAAAACATGCGTGGGCAACAAATTTATAGTAAAGTTTGTCAGTGGAGGGAATGAAAGAAATGGAATTCGAGAGGACTCTACAGGGGGTTTCATGTGTCTGAGTAATGTGGTAGGTACATGGATGTTTACAGTATACCCTCTACATTTTGGTACTCTTGAACTATTTTATTTAAAATACCCAATAATTACATGAAAGTAAGATTTCAGACTGTTTTCAAGATATGTATGGAGATTTAACAATGATTTGAAGGAAAAAAATTAGATAAATTTTATCTGTTTCAAATGAAAGGGTGTGCCAAACCTGTATTTATTTTTGTTTCACTCTTTTGTTTTTTTGTGACTTGAACATCGGCTCAAATGAGTACAGTTTTATAGTCGTTGGAATATCTGCTGTGGCAGGTACCTTACTAGTTAATGGCAAAGCATCGTAATAGATTTTGGTACTCGTGGAGGAAGGAGGCACATGAGATGACATCTAAAATGGGACATTATGACATTTAGCTGCAGAATTAGATTTGTTTTCTTGCATTTTCAGCCCTTTAAGAGAAGTGACTGACTGCAGAGGGCCCAGTAAGGTCACGTACAGAGTGTGGGTGTTGGGAGATGACCCTCACGTCTGTCTCCTCCAGCCAGATGGTGAGCCTCCCAGCAGAGTGAACTGACCTGGTTTTGCTCTGAGTTCCTACCACAGTGTGTTGAGGACCAACAGTGATTCCGTGGCTGGTCGGCTCATACCAGATCTTTCTTGGTTTAAATTCAGTGTGCGATACATAGGCTCTCTTGACATTTTTTTTTTTAAAGATTTTATTGATTTGAGAGAGAGAGAGAGCGCACAAGTGGGGAAAGGGGCAGAGGGAGAGGGAGAAGCAGACCCCCAGTTAACAGGGAGCCTGATGCGGGGCTCGATCCCTGGACCCCAGGATCATGACCTGAGCTGAAGGCAGATGTGCAATTGACTGAGCCACCCAGGTGCCCCAGACATTCTTCTTCGAATAACGACGAATCTGAACTGTCTGTATTTGTGTAAGTGCTCATAGTGTTGTGGGTCCCTTATCTAGTCTTTACCCATAGTTAAATCTTTGGTTCTGAAATGACATTTCCAAGTAGCAAAACTGGGAGGTGTTTGTTTTCAGACAGGGAAAGTGGTAAAAACCCAAGATGTGAACTAATATGTGGTGAGAAGCGAGGCCAGGGTGGCCCGGGCAACTACATTTTATTTTTAAAGAACCCCTTTGTGTTTTGTTAATTGCCCAAATAAACATTTCTCCGGGACAGAGAGAACCTATCTTTTCGTAGAATTCCCTGGGGAGAGGTGCAGGAAATGGGCTGGAGGCCGGTCCCTCTCCTCCTCCAAGGTTGTTTTTCAGTTATCTTTCAGATTTCTTTACACAGAGAGGGAAACTGCACTACCTATTCTTAGCAAGGAAATTCTCTTTGCTACTTAAATAGTGTGTCTTCTTTGTCTTTTAATCATGAGCATATAGTGCATCGTTTTATGGAGCCCGGTTGGTGTAGAATTCATAAAACTATATGAATAGTTATCACTTGATTAGAGTAGAAACAGTGATTGACACTTGGCCAGTTCTTTGGCTAGACACGTTTTAAAGTAGCATCCAGCAGCTGAAACCAAGCTCCTGGTGTGCACAGAGGTCCTAAAAAAGTGTGTTTCTGCATGCCCAGCCATCACTGGGAGTATTGAAATGCCTAAAAGTCACCTTAGGAGTCTTGGCTTATTTTAATTTCTTGATATAGCAACAGTACTAGTATCCCTCTCCCTGGAGTCTTGTCCCCTCTCCCTTCACGCTTTCCTTTTGTTATCTCCGTGTTCTGGAGGCGGCTGGGGGCTAGCAGGGCTGGGCATGGCACCTGTAGCTAGCTGTCTGTTGGCGTCCAGCTCTTTCAGGTCTGCTGGGAAGCCCGCCTCCCTATCTACAGAGAAGACAGGCATCTTAAATATATCTGCCACAGTGCCAGACATCCTCGTACCAGAAATCCATTCCGTCAGAGCTCAGGGATGTTTTCTCTTCGGTGTCTCATGGACTTGGGCATAGCTTCGGGCAGCGGATCACTGTGCTGCATTTAGCACAGCAGCAAACGGTTCCTTACCGGAATGCGTCTGCTGGACGGGTGGGACATGAGGCCACCAGAGAGGGGAGCAGCTGTCAAGAACTGTTTTGCCCCACGTGTAAGTGAATAAACGTATGCATGGGTGGCAGACTGACTTCACATCTTTCTAATTTTGTCTCTCTGGGGCAGGGGCAGGGGCAGGAAACGGATGGAAGATGAGTCAGCAGCAGAGGGAGAGTGTTGTCAGAGGGTGGTCAGGACGTCGGAGGCAGAGGACCCTGAGGGTTGTTGGAAGGTTCTGGGTGGAGCTGGGCCTGCTGGACGTGGAAGGTGGCTTGTCTCACTGTAGGTAGATTGAACTGAAGGGACCGGGTTAGGTGGGAATTTCTCATTTTGAGACCAGCTAGGAAGTGGCCCTCTGTGTAATTGAATAGGCTTGGGCTGATGTACTTGGTGTGTGCAGAAATGTCTGTTTTTTTTTTAAAAGAAGCCTTATATTCCCGCTGGTTGTATTTCAGCCAGAGCATACTGCCTTAACGAACTGTTTAGAAAAGGAGTTTGAGTAAAATGAGTAGTTTCCATCTAGAATGCAAGGAGAGGGAATCACCTTCGTTTCACAGCGGAGTTGAATTAGATTTCGTGAGTTTTTCAGCAAGGTGAAGGCAACATTTCCTGAAACGGAGGGAAAGGGCTTAATCCAAGCAAACCAAAGGTCGTGTAAACCACACTTGTTATTTGGATGAGTTTTAAAATAAATTTTGCTTCCTTCTTAGTACTTTCTTCCCTCCCACACCCATAAATATGGAAGCAAGAATTCACAATATTTCCTGTCAAAGCCGAATGGAAGTCCAGTGTCATTTTGAATGTTAGAAACCCAGAAACAAAACGAAGGAGAAATTGAGTGTTGCATCTGAATTAGCATTTAAAGTGGCATGTTTATATCAAAAGAGAATGGTGTAATATATCCTGAGAGTAAAGGGAGGATTGCAGCCTGTGAAAGAATGTCAATTGCATTTATATATTCATCGAAGAGCTGGTTTGGTATTTGGCATGTATTTGCAGCGTCCCTTATCATGCCGACTCTCATCTTCTGTGAAGTGGGTAGGGAGGAGACCTGCCAGATAGAAGCAAACTAGGGTTGATCTTCTTACCTTAGAAAATTGTTGGAAGACCTTAATTTTGCTCCAAGGCAAGAAGGGCTAGGTCCCCTAGGGAGGGTTCTTAAAATGCATGCACATTTCCAAACACTTTTGGGAGTGCAGATTAGAATCTGGGTGTGTTGGGGGTGGAGGCTAGTGGACCTTCAACCAGTTCTTCAGGTGAGCCTAAAATGCCACCTGCAATTGAGACAAAGTGTTGTTAGAGCTTCAGGGTGTGTATGGTGGCAAAGTGGGTTTCTGGATGTCCCTGAGGCCCGAGGGGGAGTTCTCTACTTCATCTTTACTAGAATAACATTTTAACAAAACAGAATCAAACAGGAATCTGGGGAGTTTTTCAATGAGCATTCCTTTTGAGAGGCTTGTATAGGCTTGTACAGCGCCCCCCAGAGGCCGGTGGGTGGCTGCCTCTGGTTTCTCACTAAAAGCCACGTTTTCATGTCTGTCCTCTGTCCACATTTCAGAGCGTGGACTGAGGAGCCACACTACCTGGGTTTCAATCCTATCTCTGCCATTTAACAAGTGCGGTGACCTTCAGAAAGTCACTGAGCCTCTAGGTGTCTTTGTTTCCTCATTTGTAAAATGGGGAGTGTCTTGAGAATTAAATCAACTAATATTTGTAAAGTGTTTATAACAGCGTGTGGCCTACTTTGAGTACTGTGTACGTGTTCTGTGAAATAAGAAGTACCGGCAGTTAAGCCCTCCCTATGCCATCCCCTCCCCCACCTCTTATTTTTGTTCTCTAGAGTTAGACCAAAGACTGCAAAGTAGGCTGGGAAAATTCCTTTAAAGCCAGATCATTTGCACAGCGTTTTCTTCGGAGCTGGGGTTTTTCCCAGCTTTTGTCAATGGTGAGGTTTTAAAGAGGGCATTTGGCCCCATAGCCTTGGGTAGATCTTTCCCTTGCATCGCATGATGGTCAAGCCTGGTAACAGGAGGTTTCTAGGTGTGCTGTGGGGACGGACCCCACACATGTTCCGGCTCCGTGTCATCAGGCTGTGAGGGTACTCTGTGTGCTCAGTGACCCCTCTTCCAGAATAAGCCCCCACTTTAGACCTGCCCATCCTTTTTCTCAGAACTGTATACAGATTGCTTCTTGAAATTGTGTTTTGGGGTAGACAGGTGTTGAGGAAAGTGAAGTGGGCTATTATTTATGTCCATACAGAAAATTCTAGTCAGAATTTCATACTGGAAGAAACCTGAACAGAAATCTGACTCGACATACCTTTATTTTAGAATTATAGAACTAATAGCACAAAGGATTTGAGATTTCCTTATGATTAGGCTAGTTCCTTGACTGTAAACTGTGACCAGAATTTAGGGTTCCTACCCTCCAGGGGTTGGAAAGAAGCCTTTGCTTTTTAAGAGTGTACTTGAGTTGGAAAGACATAATCAGCAAGGATGTGGGTGTGCTTTGTTGTGAAAGACAGGAGTTTTAGCATCGACGTCCACAGTGTGGATCAAATAAATGGTAGATGCCCACCATATTCTTGACTTCACCATGCTTGTCCTAGTTTCTTGGAACACTTTGGAAAGCTCAGCCCCAACTCTTCTTGAGTTTTACACTTAGAACTGCAACCTAAGGGAGGACCTCGAGGTATACTCCAGGGCTGCCAGGGAATGAAGTTTAACTAGACTAATCAGGAGACTAGGGAGAGCCAGGTTGGTGGGTAGCAGTCCCAACTGCAGTAAGTGTTGTCCATTATCCTGTGAGACATGAGCCAAGTGGCCATGTTCTGCATTATCCTCGGTTCCCTGTGGTGTGGTAGTGAGTCAGGCCCTCTGAGGGGAACCTTGGAGAGGTGGGTGGTAGCTGCAAGATTGCACGTGTGTCTTGATGTGCCTCCTTAGAATCTCTCCTGTTTCTTCAGCTGTTCCTGACGCCCAAGAATTCAGCTCCCTGCCCTTTTACTTTTTGTGGCGGCTGACTGTCCAACCTCAACAGCTGGGGAAAAGATGTTTGAGGGTTCCCTCTTTGTTTTTCTGCAATAGGGGGTCTCACCCTTTGAGAATCTTGGTGGGTCGTTTCTTTCATCTGAATACACGTGCATTGATTTCTCACATGTTGCTCTGTAAAGTCCCCTCTCCTTGGAGGAGTTTGAGGGCTGCTGCACACTCAGGTTGTGGAACATAAGGTGAAACCATAGAATATGCCAGCAACTGCGTATGTCTCTTCCCATGGCCTTCTGGGCTCTGCTTCACCTCATGTGCCACCCAGGTAACTTTTGATTAGTACCATAAGGAAATTCTGTGCAGAGAGTTCTCTAATGAGGGGGAAGAGTTTCCTTAAGTACGTTCTATTAATTTTATCTGCATGTGGAAAGAGGTGACATCCATTTGACCTGGCAAAAAAAGGATAAATTTTATTTTTTTTTTAAAAAGGAAGTTTGTAATCATAATGAAGTCAGATATGCATATTATATTGAGGGAAGGATTTTGAAATGCCTTTATTCTAGAACTATAAAATCTTTCAAGAAATATTTGCATATTTTGTAGATGTTTATGTGAAAAGTGTTCTTGTTCTGTTAGAAAATACTAGTTCGGCGTATGCTTTGTGCTCTTTATCGTATAGGAGAAGTGATACCTAACTTTGGTTTGTCATCTAGATCAATGGGATTAGCACGGGAATGGCATTAGCCCTGGATGCCAATCTCTTACTAAACCCTGATTTTCTAGTGCTGTCTTTTCATGTTACTGTTGGGGGTGGTCTGTACTTTTCCTTAGGCCAGCTTTGAGCAGAGCTTATCTTTTGGGTTTATTTCATGTTCCAAGAACTGAAGAGGGTATTGGCTTTGAGAAGTTGGCACCATATGACTTCCTCTTGAAGCTGCTGTGGAGCAAAGGGTAATGTTTAGTGCAGGGACAGTGGGGACCGTCCTTCTGACCTAGCAGCAGGACAAAGCGATGGTTTGTTCTCCTTTTCTTAGCTCCCCTTGGTCTCTCTGCTGAGGCACTAAATGGTATTTGCTCCACGTGGGGCACATGAGTGAGTTCACCAGGGGTTTGGCATTTCAGGGTTTAAAGCATAGTATTTAGTATCTTAACAAATCAAGAATCAATTATCTGGGAGAATAAGCAGAAGGTTTTTTATGTCTAGGATAGATTAGTTTAAATGCTAAAACCAGTCCTTGTGGATTAAAGAAGCATTTGGAGGCAATGGGGTATATTTTTAAAATGCACTTGACATCATATACCGAAAAGGAATTAATAGATCAGTGCATGGGTTTCATGTCTTAGAGGAACAGCATTGGTTTTTTGTTTTGTTTTGTTTTGTTTTTAGGTGACATTCCAAGGTATTATCAATTTGTATGTAAATACAGTTGATTCTGATAGAATTGCAGGGGAAAATACTGTATCATCAAACATCTGGTTGAAGCACATTGGTTAATTATTATCTTTGAGAATTCAGGCCACTTAGCTTTATTCTCATTTTTCTTTCCTTTTTTCCTGAGAGATGTTGGTCAGACTTATCTTGAAAAACACAGGAAGAACAGTCATGGTGCTGGTTGTCTGGGGAGATACTTAAAAGGGGAATTACAGTAAAGATAGTAGAAAGTGGTACTTCTTGAGGCTCTGTCAGATCTCTCCCCGTCCAGCACATAGCTGTAGGGTCCCATTTAACATCACCTAGGCTGTATGATGTTAAGTACCCAGGAATTTTGGATTTCATTTGTATTACTCCACAGCAGAATTTAAAGCAGTATGAAACAAGCATGCAAAACACTCCAAAAAAGCTTCTTCTCGTGAAATTCCAGGTAGCATGACCTAGTTTCAGCTGTGCTAAGAGCACTATAGACCTACATGGTCTAGCAGTTAATGTTTTCCCCAACAGCTAACAGTGCCCCCCCAACACCTTTAACAAGGAAAAAGAAACAGATTTATGGAAGAACAATTGGCATATAATAAACTGCCTTAATTTAAAGCCCACAATTTCATAAACTTTGTCATATGTATATACCTGCGAAATCACCACCATGTCAAGGGAATGAAACAGCAGTCTTGCCCAGAAATTTCCTCTTACTGGTCTGTTAGGACTCCCTCCAGCGTCTCCCCCAGCTCCCCACCACCCACACCGCCATGCCAAATCAGGCAATTCCTAATATTTTCCATCCCTAAAGATTAGTTTGCATTTTCTAAAATTTTTAAATGGAACAGTACTGTTTGTACTTTTTTGTTTGTTTGTTTGTTTTTCACCCAACTTAATTATTTGGAGATTCATCTATGTTGTAATATATGTTAAGAGTTCATTACTTTTTATTGCTAAGTAATGTCCTATTGAATGGGTACAGTTTGATTATACATAGTTTGATTATCCATCCATTTGTTGATGGAGATTAGGGTTGTTGATAGTTTTGGGCCATTATAGATAACACTGTGATGTATGATTAGTAAATTGTCTCCCAACTTATGGCTTGTGTTTTCAGTCTCTTTACGGCATCGATAGAACAAACGTTTTTAACTTTGATAAAGCCTGTGTTACCAGTTTGTCCTTTAAATGAACATGCTTAGCCGTCTTTGCCTCATCCAGATCACAAAGCTTTTCTCCTGTTGTTTTTCCAGAATGTTTATAGTTCTGAATTTTACAGTTATGAATTTTAAGTTGATGATCCCTATTGAGTTCAGTTTGTGTATGGGTGAAGTATGGATTTACGTTCATGTTCTTGCATGTAGGTATCTAATTGTTCTAGCACCATGTGTTGAACAAATGATTCTTCATTGTTTTTTACCCTTGTTGGAAATCAGTTGTCTTTATTTGTGTGTGTCTGTTTACAGACTACATTCTTTCTCATTGACCTTTTTGTCTTTATAGCAATACCACCTTGTTTTGATTATTGTGGCTTTATATTAAGTTTAAATATTATGTAGTGTTGGTTCTCCATCTTGATTTTTCCCCCCAAATTGTCTTGGCTATTCTAGGTTCTTTAATTTTGGAATCAGTTATTCAATTTCTACAAAAACAAAAACCTGTTGAGATTTTTACTGGAATTGAATTAACTTTATAGATCAGTTTGAGAAGCTGTGAAGTTTTCCAGTGGTTGTTACAATGAAACTCTAGTCTTAGAGATGGATTAGGGAGGATAAAGTGTGAGTTGTTATAGTGTGGAGAGACAAGGATGGAGTTGCCCCCCAAGATGAACTGATGGAGGAACTGGGTGGCTTAGCTGGGGGAGCCTGAGTTGAGGAATGAATGGCTGTAAATGAGAGAGCAAGTAAAAATCCCCTCAGAGAAGCCCAAGAAAAATTATTGGGTGGTTTGTTCGGGGAGCAGGTGAGGTAATTATTTCAAGCTGAAGTTAGAGGGAAGTAGGCACATTTCTTCTGGAAAGAAGAGTGTAATGGAGAGCTCAGGGTCAGCATAGTCGGAAGGGGAGGAGGAAGACATGAAGAGATGAGATTCTAGAACCTCATGTGTTCACGGAAAGCTTGTGATGCAGGGAACAGAAGGCAAGCATCATACTTTAATACTTTGTGCAGTGGCTCAGTCTAACAGAACAATGAAGGTTACTTGTGCCCCTGAACTGGTGGCTGATCTAGAACAGTGGTTCTCAACCAGGGGTGATTTTTGTCCACAAAGAGGATATTTGACAATGCCTAGTGACATTTTTGATTGTTGCAACTACTGGGAGAGTGGGGTTTCTCTTACCATCTAGTGGGATGCTGCTAAACATTCTACAGTGTTCAGGGGACACCCCCAACAAAGTTTTAATCTCCCCAAAATGTCAGTAGTGCTCAAGTTGGGGAACCGTGGTCTGGAGAGGAAGGACTAAAAAAGAGGGTAGAATGAGAGTGAAACTGAGAGGTTTCTCTGGTTCCTCCTGTCTATGTTGTCTTGAGGGGAACTACTCTGTTGGGTAGTGACCATGGACAGTTACTCTGGATGATAAGGAATTAGTCTGTGGAAAACTTCAGGCATGTTTCCAGAAGATATCTAAAAATGTTACCAAATAAAGCTAATTTAACAAAAACATGGCCTATCTATAGATAAATGGAAGAAGTGTTGAACATCTGAGTTAATTTGCTTTAAGAAGAAATTATTTGTTTAAGACATGGCCTTGGCCATAGATGAGTATCAATCGGGATACTTTTGATTGCAGGTCATATAGAAAAGTTCAAAGTGGCTGAAAAACTATATGAACCTTACCAGCTCATGTATCTAAATGAGCCAGGGTCCTGGCAGGGGTTGATCCCAAGGTTCAGTGTTGACATAGGACCCAGTTTCTCCTTCATCCCATTTGAGCTTTCCTTCATAGCTCACACATGGCTTCCAGGAGTTTTCAGGGTTATTTTTTCCTTATTCATTCTCATCACGAGAAGATATCTCTTCTCTTGTCATTATGAGTTTTTTTTTTTAAAGTAACCATCTTAAATTGTGTGTCCTCCTTGAATATGGTAACATTAAAACAATTCTTTCATTAGCTTGGACTCATGCTATCCAGTATGGTAGCCACATGTGGCCATTGAGCTCTTGTCTAAATTGAGGTATGAAATAAGAATGTGGAATAGCTAATTAATAATTTGTATGTTAAGTATATGTTGAAACTATAGTATTTGGGGATTCACTGAGTTAGAATGCAAATACGTGATTGGAAATACTTCCACTTTTGTTTTGTTTCGTTTTGTTTTTTTAACGTGACTACTAGAAAATTGAAATTCTGGAACTGGCTCCAATTGTGTTTCTTGTCTACAGAATTGGCTTAGACCATTCAGGTATTCCTGGGAGTCTGACCCACCCAAACCACATGGCTAACAGACATACGGGAGAGAGATGGAATGGTTACTGGAAAAGCAATTAAACATGAATACTGTGGTGACCGGCATAATCAAAGAAAGGAATAGTTATTTGCTACTGTTTCACTGAGGATGAATGTCTGGAAATACTGCCCTACTACTACTACTAGGAGTTAATAATTGTTTCTTAAATATATTTTTGAAAATTTTAAGAGTATCACGGTGCCCCTAGCCACTAGTGAAACAGCACAGAAATACACTAAGAGAAAGTGAGTAATCCTTCTCCCTTCTGATCCCTGTTTCCACTCAACCTGTAGGTAGGTGTTGTCAGTCTGGTCTGTATTCCTCCATGCCTTCTTTCATGTATATACGAGTGTATTCACACACGTTGTTCTGTTGCTGCTGTGGCTGCCATTTTAAGAATGGGATTATGGCACTTCAATTTGCTTTTCTTACCTTATCAGTTTGTTTTTGTTACCTCCAAGTTAGCATCTACCAATTTATCCTGTTCTTTTAAATAATTACATATAGATATATCACATTTCATTTTACTATTTCTCCCATCACTGGGCATTCATGCTATTTCCAGCCTCCCCACTTCCTCTGCCACAC
Source organism: Ailurus styani (assembly GCA_002007465.1). Classification (NCBI taxonomy): domain Eukaryota; kingdom Metazoa; phylum Chordata; class Mammalia; order Carnivora; family Ailuridae; genus Ailurus; species Ailurus styani. Next base: position 2,553,786 of record LNAC01000183.1, read on the forward strand.
AACAAACAATGCTGCAATAAACATCTTTGTACCTGCGTCCTTACGTACTGGTCCTTTTTTTTTTTCTTCTATAGGATAGATTCCCAGAAGTGGAATTGCTTGGTCAAACGGTATGTGTATTTTTAATTTTAACAGATAAAGCTAAATTATTTTCCTGAAAGGAATAGCAAATTTCATTTGCACGTAAAAGTGCCCATTTCCCATATTTTCATCAGCATTAGATGTCGTTGCTCCTTTTAATTATTACCAATCTAATTGTCAGTGATCATTAATTTACATTTTCCTCACTACTGTTGATGTTGAGGATATTTTCGTATGTTTATTATCCATGTGAATTTCTCTTTTCTTCATATTCATTTCCACTGCCCATTTTTCTGCTTGGTAGTGTTTTTCTTTTGTATTTTTCTGAGAGTTACTGTGTTTTAGAAATGTTAATCCTTGGTTATATGTTTGCAAATATATCTTTACCATTCTTCTGTCTGTGTGGGATGTCTTTTGCCACATGAAAATTGTTAATTATTATTTAATCAAATATGTCTGTCTTTTTCTTTATTGCTTCTGAGATAATCTGTTTTCTTAGGGGTGGTGTTGCATCTCAAGGTCGTATAAATATTTTCCTATTTTTTCTCCCCAGTTTTTAAAACCTTCAAATCTGACTGCAGTTTTTAAGTTTTATACATGATACGAAGTAGGATTCTGTCTTTATTAGTTTTTAGTTATTACAAGAACCTTTATCATGGGATTGACATGTTATCTTGCCACAAAGAAGGATGCCATATATATTTGGATCTATTTCTGGACTCTGTATTCTGATCTCTATCCATTTCTGTGCCAACACCATTCTGTTTTGAATGCAGGGGCTTTCTAGTGAGTTGTAATGTCTGGTAAGTTGCCCTTCACTGGTCTTCTCATAGTTTTCATTGTTGTTTTTGGCCATTTATTTTTTTCATACTTAAATTAAAACTGGAAGAATTTTATCTTAAATATTTTGAATATAAAAGGTCATATAACAATATATGATAAATAGAATTAAATTAGTAATTTTCAGTTTGGGGATCTCTTCACTTGATTTTACTAATTGGAAAATATTTATTGATAAACTGAGGACTTCTGTAACTTTTGATTCTTTAAATGTGATTTTACTTTGTGTCTCTGATAATTGTACAATTACCTCCAAATGGAGAATGGGGGTTGCAGGCATGACATGTTGAAATTTATCCAAAAATTAGATTACTGCATTAAAACTACAGTGAGGAATGCTCTCAGTGACTGTGAACCTATTATACTTAATATTTCTGTTTATGTGCCGAGCTATGAAGTATACTCAGACTTGGATTTGTTGACAGCTATCTAAATAATGTAAACAAAGAACTGTAGACGGGCATAACAACCATGTATTTTGTGATCTTTTAGGATTTCATTCTTTTAAACCTTAAATAATCTTGACCTAAGAACCTGTCACAGCTGAAATTTTGGGCAAAGTTGTCTAATATTTTACATGTTTTTGATAATTCTTAACTTTATGTTACTGAGATAGTAATTTGTGTTCACTGAAATTCTCAATTGTTTTTTGGAAACTTACTTATAATATTAAAACATTAAGTTTTTCTTTTTTTTTTAAAGATTTTATTTATTTATTTGACAGAGAGAGAGAGAGAGAGAGATTACAAGTAGGCAGAGAGGCAGTCAGAGAGAGAGGAGGAAGCAGGCTCCCCCCCGAGCAGGGAGCCCGATGCGGGCCTCGATCCCAGGACCCTGAGATCATGACCTGAGCCGAAGGCAGAGGCTTTAACCCACTGAGCCACCCAGGCGCCCTTAAATAAGATTTTCTTAGGGGATTTGAAATATTGTGTTTTTCTAAGGGGATTTGAAATATTGTAGCTAAACACTAAAACTGCATGTCATTAAAAATAATAGCAATGTTGTCTTACAGATCCATACCTGTAACAAACACACACAGGTCTGTATTTTGCTTATGAAAGCAAAGGGACATCCCCATGTTTCACTGATTAATTAGAAAAAACCATTAGTTCTGTAGCCAAAAGTGAAATGGTAAAATAATTATTGTGATTATTATTGAATGAAATACTTGGACAAAAAACAATTATGTTTGTAAAAAATGAGATTCTTCGTACTTTTAATGGTATTATAATTCAAATAAATGGATTGGTATGGTAATTTTTGGCATGTGTATGAATATTAAAGATGGTAATTTAGAAAAGAGAGAGGGAATTCATTTAAATTATTCACACTGAGACCAAAAAAAGGACTTAGTTTAGTTAGAGTTAAATTTAAACCGTCTATGTGAACTTTGAATCTTTACTGAATCAGAGATAGCCAAGTAGAATTTTTCTGTTCTGTTCTAAAGAAGGAAATGAACAGTTAGCTCCCGGCTTCCAATCAGTTCATCCGGTACCATCCTGCAGACACCCCATGTTCCCTGCATTGTAGCCTCTAATATTACTTTCCACTAAAGGTCAGCCAGACACTTTCAGGAACATAACTGGCAGCCATGATGGGGGTAGGGAACATTTTGTTGGTTTCAGAATGGATTTGTTTGTTTTTGTTTTGTGCTAAAGCTCAAGGATGCTTTCAACAGTGTGTGTGGAGGTGGAGCTGTTCATGTCAGATGAATCAGATTAAAGGAATTTCTTCTGCAGGCCCCTAGTGGAAATTTCAGTGACACAGGAAATGGTACTTATAAGCCATAGAACCAGTTGAGCCTACCAGAAGCCCCAAGCAGCAGATCTTGTTCTGTCATAGGTAACAAATGATATAAATGGTGCTAAATGAGAGGCTTATCATGTTTCTGGTGTTGCCAAAGAAACTGTATTTTAATCCACTCAGATTCTGTTTCCTGTACTCAAGTTTTATTTATTTTATTTATTTTTAAAAAGATTTTATATTGGGGCACCTGGGTGGCTCAGTCGGTTAAGCGTCTGCCTTCGGCTCAGGTCATGATCCCAGGATCCTGGGATCGAGCCCTGCACTGGGCTCCCTGCTTAGCGGGAGGCCTGCTTCTCCCTCTCTCACTCCCCCTGTTTGTGTTCCCTCTCTTGCTGTTTCTTTTTCTTTTCTTTTCTTTTCTTTTATTTATTTATTTGTCAGAGAGAGAGAGAGAGATCACAAGTAGGCAGAGAGACAGGCAGAGAGAGAGTAGGAAGCGGGCTCCTTGCCGAGCAGGAAGCCCAATGTGGGGCTCGATCCCAGGACCCTGAGATCATGACCTGAGCCAGAAGCAGAGGCTTTAACCCACTGAGCCACCCAGGCGCCCAGCTCTTGCTGTTTCTCTCTGTCAAATAAATAAGTAAAATCTTAAAAAAAAAAAAAAGATTTTATTTATTTGTTTGACAGAGAGAGACACAGCAAGAGAGGGAACACCAGCACGGGGAGTAGGAGAGGGAGAAGCAGGCTTCCTGCTGAGCAGGGAGCCTGATGCCCAGGCTTGATACCAGGACCCTGGGATCATGATCCGAGCTGAAGGCAGATGCTTAATGACTGAGCCACCTGGGTGCCCCGACAAATTTGTTTTTAAATATATGCAGGCTATTGCAGGAACTGAAAAGCATAGTAAAAAAAAAAATGAGTAAGGGTATGATAAGGTTAATAATAAAGGAATTGTTTTGAAAACTAATGTCAAAGAGTTAAGACTTCAGTTAGCTCTAGGGCTGCCTGATGCTAGGGACTCTGGAAAATTTGTTTAAAATAGGATAGAGAACCCCTCTCTGTGTCAAACAAACATAAACAACCATCATAAATAAATCGCATCAACAACAAACAAACTACCATCTCTGGTCAGGAGTTGGAGTGACTGTTTACCACAGTTTTTTTTTTCAAAACCAGAAAAACCACAGTTCCCACAGTGTACCAGCAGTGTGTTCGCAAAGCCACTCTGGCTAGAGGCCTTGACGTCCACACAGCAAGGATACAAGAACTAGAATAATCAGAGTAATGCTCACAGGACTGAAAGAATGAGGAGGAAAATCCTCCACATCTACAACATTGGATAGAATACATCACCTGTGCTGATTTAAATAAACTGACGAGGGGTACGTTGAATCTCTGCACTTGACATAAAGATGTTAAGCAAGTGCTGATACTCCTGTCCTGACCGAAAAACAGCGATGTAGCTCCCAGAACATCACAGGTCTTGGGTTCGAAGCAATATTCCTGAAGCCTATGCATAGCATTCCTGGACCTAATGAGATGAGGTAAACTGGAACTCACCTTAACTAATAGGCATTCTTAATCCAGATCACATTGAAACAAAACAACCTTATGTGACATTGTACTTTCAAACAATGAAAAACTCTTAAACTAGAAATTAAAACTGAATCAAGGTAAATATTTTGTGCAGATTTTCACTTTAAGATTTGCAAAGGTTGCGTCCAAACGACCAAACCAGAATGTAACTTCACTTACCATTGGAGTAATTTAATCCTATTCTCTTGTTCTTGTTAAAATGTTACCCTCCCTGAATATCACTTTCGTGTGTTTGGCACTGTCTTAAATGGTCTCCAAGTATCACCAGTTTGTCATCTTTATTTTGCTTTAATCTACTGCTAGAAATATGTTAAACCTTCCACACATGGGAGGTGCAAGAAAATATTGATTCAACAGATCCTGTGAAAAGTGTGAGACTTCCATAATGCTTCGATTTTAAACAGGTCTGTTGGTAGTAAAGTGTAGTATCATTGGAGAAGATTTATGTCTTTAGGAGTGAGAGCCCACCCTGTCCCTGGGCTGGTAGCAGAAATTATAAATCAGCTGTGAGTGTGACGTAAGCACTTGTCCTTTCTGCTGTCAGGGCATTTGGCCCTTGAGAACTGTGTTGAGACTGCTCCATTATTTAGGTCAAGCCACTGTGTCGGTAGGCAATGACCCTTCCTCTCTGTGCCTTAAAGAGGTGACTGCTTCTTTTGGGGAAAGCTATTATGAGCTGGGGACATGTATTGCCAGCTGCATCTAACTTCCAAGTTAAGTTATATCAAAAGACGACTTTTTAAAATGACACATTAAATTTGACCCCGAGTTATTAGTCCCCACAATATTTTTGTACATCTAAATGTTGAAATGTCAATCTCCTCGAGTTTCCTGTTGTCATTTCTGCTCCCATTCAAATTCTAATGAATGAAATAGGTATCTGGAAAAAGAAAAAAAAAAAAAAACAAGGAACTACCTCCATTGGTACCTTCTCCTTCTATTGGATTTTTCGAAGGCCAGTTTACAATCTCTTAGAAAGGGGTAGGACTATTGAACTGTATGAATAGAAAACTTCAAAAGTGAACTTCTCAAACCAGTAGAATATAAAGATACTTTAAATACAATTGTGGTTGAAAAAAATATATATATATATAATTGCAGCTGTATTCAGTAGTAGGAAAAAAAATCAAAGCATTTCTCCTTAATGCCATCCTGAGGTATGGAACGTGTTGTAAGAATGAGTAGAATATTCACAGGAAGGAGGGCACCTCAGCATTCTTCAATTCAGGACAGCACATGTCCCCCAACCTTTAATTTATCTGACCGGGTCTCCACCAGATCTGTTAAGGCCCCTTCATTTTCATCTTCTTAGACACCCAGCCATGGAGCATAAGATCACATTTGTAGGGACACTGTGACTGAACAAATATTTTCCTTTACATGGTGCTTTCAGAAGAATCCTTTTATCTTCTAGAGGGCCAGGTTCCTTGGATGTCTGAACAATGAAGAATCTTAGCAAGCTATTTCCACACCAGAACCCTTGGAGCTTAACATACTTTGAAGTAGATTGCTCCCCATTGCAGGGCCACAATAAAAAGTGGGTTTTTTCATAGTCTTTGCATTGATGTTTGCAAAGCCAGATGGCTTTGTGAAATGAGCCCCATAGCAGTAAAGCTGATTAAAAGAAATGGCAGGTAGTTGAAGGCTTTCGTACCCAATGTGAGCCTGACAGAAAGAATTGTTCTCCTGGTGTCTGTTAATATTGGGAAATCTCACGCCCATCTTTAGGGGTCAGCCAATGACAATTGAAGACAGGTGTTGGCAGCAGGAGCCTTAAAAATGAAGGCTGAAAAAATTCTCTCTAGCCAGCCATTGGGAGACCTGCCTGAAAAAGAAATGAAACAGGCCAGTGACGAAGTGCATTGAGGGCTGTAGGTACCTCCTGAGGCTGTGGCTCACACACCTCAGGTCATCCTCTCATATTTGGCTTGCTAGCACTGTATCCTGAATCTGCGTCCACCGGAAACCCTGAAGGTTTCTTTGCCTCATGTTTTGGGGCCACTGCCATCCTGCTTCTCTGTAAATGACTCTGTTGAGGAGAACAGAGCTCTGGCTCTTTTTTGTTGCCCCTGTAGAAATCATTCGGCTCGTGTTTGTAACCCTGAATGGTGACCTTAACCTAAGAGCACAGTCCTGTGTATTTCAGGCTGTTGGTTGGAAGACTGATGGAATTTGGCCTTGTCGCTAGAGGCATTCAGAGATGTAACAGATTGTTCTCTAGCTTCATAACCCATTGTCCGATGATTGGGAAATGGGCTATAGAGCAGAAGCAAGCTCGAAGATGAGCTTTAAAAACCTGTCATAAAAGAGGGAGCTGGCCCTGAGTTTGGTTGTTTTCCATCATCAGAAAACACTTTAATCCTGCAACGTATGTTATGTGATAGAGGCTTGAAAACCAGACCTTCCTGCTCCATTTTCTCCCTGTTGCCGTCTCCTGTCATTGACTCATCAGACGTGGTGCTGATACACTGACAGAGCAGTGATGGCGGAAGACCAGGGACCGCTGTTCTGTGGAAATAGCTAATTTATGAAGAGTTGGTGTACTGTAATCTCTCTGAGCTTCTCTGGGTCCTTGTAAAGAGGGAAAGAATTCAAACCTGGAGGCATTTCCAAGAACTGTTCTTATGGCAGGAACTGATATGTGTATTCCTATTGTCCATTTCTTGAGCAATAATGTATAATTTATAATATCTTAATAAGTTACAGCCAGCTGCTCTTTGTAGAAAATAATACTTATATCAGTCACACAGGTGACCATTGTAAAACTAGAAAATACAGGCAGGAGAAGATGCATTCAAAATTACCCCTTATCACTTAAAGAAAAGATAGTTTAAAAAGCAGAGAATGTAGCTTTCACTTGTGTCTTTTGATGCATTAAATAATTTTTACTTTAGGTGTCTACAGTGTTAGAGGCTCCTAGCATTTAAGAAATGGAGTAGCATTTTATTTTGCTGTGAAAATTCTCAGATCATAAAGCATTTATCATTTTTCCTCCTTATTTCCATTGTAGAAAAATAGAGAAGTATAAAGAGTAAAAGTTTTCATCCATAATCTCACCATGTAAAGACAGTCCCCGAAAGCATTTTAGTCTATTTTTCTTCAGGCTCTTTTTAAACTCCTCATTACTTGATGATGATTGATTCTTGGTGCATGTTTTCTTTCTGGTGGGGAAGTACTTTTTGGAGCTTCGACCAGTCATACATGAGCTGAGTACTCTGCTTGCCTGCATTTGCTGTGCCTTTGAACAGGAAGAGCCAGGAGAGCGAAGTGCAGGCTGTTACTAATGGTCATGTATACTTGTTTAGGGTACTGAGGCATTTCCTTACTTTCAGTAATTCATTTTAGAAAACTCAAAATGCTAACGTTTTTTTCTGCAGCTGTTGGCACTATTTGTTGAGGTTCAAGGAAGCTTTTAGTTTTTATGTGCAGAAAATCACTTCTCACAACACATTTTAATAGGTTCCCATAGTCAACAAAGAGATGATATATTCATTTAGGGAATAGGACAGATTTTCTTTGTGTTGCTGGAACACTTGGGGCTTTTTAAGATTTCTCCCGAAACCAGCGCTGCAGCCATTCTTAGCCAAGTTGGAGTTTGTGGAGTGATTTATTGATCAGGGAGGGTTTCCCAGAGTTGCTCCCTGGAGTACCTTTGTACACACTGTCCCGAATGCAGGCTCCCTAGGGCCAGGAGGTTTGGTTCCCTGCTATATCCTCTGTGTCTAGAACCATGCCTGGCATGTCAGAGTTGTGCCACAAATATTTGTAGTTCCTGTTTTGTGTGTTTTTAAATCCCATATTTCCCCCACTGCTTAACACTCTCATTGACTAACCCCTTAGTCAGTTGACTGAACAATTCCTGAATTTCTGCATTAAGTTGTTCCAACTTCTAATAAGAATGTGGTGATCGGGGTGCCTGGGTGGCTCAGTTGTTAAGTGTCTGCCTTTGGCCCAGGTCATGATCCCAGTGTCCTGGGATCGAGCCCTGAATCGGGCTTCCTGCTAAGCGGAAGCCTGCTTGTGTTCCCTTTCTTCCTATGTCTCTCTCTGTCAAGTAAATAAAATCTTAAAAAAAAAAAAAAAAAGAATGTGATGAGCTTCTCGGTGTGCCTGGGTGGCTCAGTCAGTTAGGAATCTGACTTTGGCTGAGGTTGTGATCGTGGGTTTGTGGGATCTAGTCCCCTGTCGGGCTCCATGCTCAGCAGGGAGTCTGCTTGTCCCTCTACCTCTGCCCCTCCCTCCACTTGTGCTCTCTTTCTCTCACATAAATATTAATAACATCTTTAAAAAAAAAAAGAATGGGATGTGCTCCAAATATGGTAGATGTTTGGTCAGTTTAATGTATTTGTGTTTAGTGCAATGTTATTTCATTGTTTGCATTTAAGTCTTTTATGAAAACAGGTAAAAGTGATGAAATAGTTGCTGATTAATGTTTTAATGTTTTTCTAGTCCTCTGTATAAAGAAGTGCAAGGGGCACCTGGGTGGCTCATTTGATTCAGCGTCCGACTCTTGATTTCAACTCAGGTCATGACCCCAGAGTTCTGGGATCGAGCCCCAGGTCGGGCTCTGCATTCAACGCAGACTGTGCTTGGAATTCTATCTCCCTCCCTCCCCTGCTCATGCTTTCTGCCTCTCTCTCTCTCTCTAAAATAAATAAAAATTTTTAAAAGTGCAATATAAATTTAATACTATCCTAAATTCTAATTTATCCATTCAGTTTTTTTCTCAAGGAGGGTTTTAAGCATAGATGATGTACATTTCCATTTACCAATCTGAATTGAGTGCCAGAAATGGATACCTATTCAAAGTATATTTCCCATTCCCATTGTTCTGGCTTGATTTCCCTATATCACAGATATTAGTTGATAGGAATAAATTAGCTGTTTGTAGTTATTACTGCCATGTTTTTGAATACATTTATCTGATAATTATTCTTCTGATAGATGGGAGAAAGAAAGGAAAGAGAGGAGGAAAAAAAAGTAACCAGTGGGTATGTGGTCAAAGAACACCATCATTTTAGGGAGGATTGTTTTGTAGTAAAAGTGTAAAGGCATGTGTGAGCATAAGAAAGACCAAATTCGTGGTGGTGGTTACGTCTTGAGGGAAGGAGGGGAACCCAGATCATGGAGTGGGGGCGGGGACCTCAACAGTGTTCATTTTTGACATGTCAATTTGAGTAGTTGTTGGTAACCAGGTGGGTATGTATTATACGATTCCCTTCCTAGATTTTTTTATTAAAAACAGTAAAAGATGGAGAGCGGATGCGCATAGAAGTTCACTTCTATTTATTAAAAGTTTTAGCTTTCTTCACCAGCTTTTCTCAGCCTCTTCCATTTCCAGTGTCTTCCAGCTACATCCTGTGGCAGAAAGGCCAGGAGAGAGAGAGAGAGAGAGACGGAGAAAGGAGAGTTGTTACGGAAGCAGAGAAACACGTTTGAGAGAAATTGACAAAGAGAATACATTTCCGTATTTGAACCTGTTAGTTATGAGAAGTGATTGCAGTCAATTCCTCTCATTTTTTCTTTGACTCAGATACTTCTGTCTCTGCAGAAGCGTTTGGCAGTTACCTCTTGGTGTAGTTCTGTCCCCTGCAGACTCTGACACTCAGTCACAGCGGTAGGTGATCCTCGTTAGGGTGGAGGGTCCTGTGGCTTCCCCTCATTCTCACTCTGGCTTTGTGAATATTCCTGAACCACCCCCTAGAGCATGCATGCCTGGAGCCTGAGTTACATGAATGATGGTTGTGGAAAATGGTGGCCCTTAACCAGTAGCTTGAGGTGTGGACACTTGAGAGAAAGGGAGCTTTGCCTCAGACTCACGGAGGTGAGTGGATGTGATCCAGCCACCCGTGTATTAGTGTTCGAGGGCGGCCATCACACAGTGCCACGAACAAACTTGATGGCTTAAACAATAGGAACTTCTTGTCTCACAGTTCCAGGGGCTAGAAGTCTGGGATGAAGGGGGCTGCAGGGTTAGTTCCTCATGAGGTCTATGAGAGAGGATCTGTTCCAGGTCTTTGTCCCACATCCTGGTGGTTGGCTGGCCCTCTGGTGGTCCCTGGCTTGTAGATCCATCACCTTAATCTCTGCCTTCATCATTACCTGGCATTTGCCCTGTGTGCATGACTTTTCCTGTGTCCAAGTCTTCCCCTTTCATAGGGACATAGTCATTGGATTGGGGCCCACCCTCGTGATCATCTGCAAAGACACTATTTCCAAGTAAGGTCACATTCACAGGTACTGAGGGTTAGGACTAAGTATTTTCTGAGATGCGCAGTTCAATTCAAAAAGCCCCTCTGTTCTCATTCCCCCTGCTCAAATGTGGAAGGCAGATTCCACCTACCAGTAGGTGCTGTCCATTTCGAGCTTGTCGTAGTCTGTGCAATGTCCCTTTCCTTTTTCCTGATCTCCTCTAAATGGAGAAACACAGGGGTAAGACAAGTTACTTGCTCGGGAGAGAGCAATCAAAAGGCACTTGCCAGAGAACAAAGCCAGCAAGAAAAAGGAGTTGGTCCTTGCTCTTTCTTTTTCTTTCTATCCAGTCTCTCCCGTACACCTCATTAGAGTAATCTATTGAAATCCAATCAATTCCACTTTAGATGATGGCAAATGAATACTATTTCTGCTGCGTTACCTGTGAAGTGGTCCTCTGTGGATGAACCTGGAAACCTCTCACTATTTATAACACTTTCTCTGAGAATTGTGATCTGGTGTCTTAACTTTCAAGATACACCTTTAGAGTACTGCCTTGTATGTTGTTGAGATGAGCTGCGGATAGGTGTCTGGCCAGGCCTAGAGGCCCTGATGGCTTTCTCCCTGCCATGTCAAGGTGCTTGGGGGACGATGCAAAAGGACACGCAGAACAAGCATGCTCTTCCCTACTAGGAGACTGCCATCGTCGGCCGTGGTGTCTAGTGAACAAGGTTGGGCCTTCAGGTGCTTCAAGGATTCCCTCAAGACAAGGCTCGTGCCCAGAATGAAAACTGGCAGAGACACCGACAGAGACATCCAGCTGTGTGCACAGTATCCATGATTCCATTTTGGTTCACTGATAAAACTGTGATTTTTGTTATAGTGGTAATGTGCTCGATTAAATGACTATGCCTACCAGCCTTCTTACCTCACAGCTAGATAGAGTTACGGTATTACATTTTGACTGTTGAGATCTAAGTAAAAGTTGCTCAAGAGATAGATGGTTTGTGGGAATCCTTTTTCTTTTACTTCCTCCTTCCGGTGTGGAATCCATCTGTGTTGGCTAGAGCTCCTGCACCCATATTGGTCCCTGAGGTGACCATGAGGACAGAGTTACCTACTAAGGGTGGTCGAACTGAAAGATAGAAGTCACTTGAGTCTGATGATCTGGTAGTCACCACTCCAACACTGGATTCCAGGCTTCTGAACCTCTTTTATTTTATTTATTTATTTGACACAGAGAGAGATCAGATCACAAGTAGGCAGAGAGGCAGGCAGAGAGAGAGGAGGAAGCAGACTCCCCACTGAGCAGGGAACCTGATAGGGGGCTTGATCCCAGGTCCCTGAGACCATGACCTGAGCTGAAGGCAGAGGCTTTAACCCACTGAGCCACCCAGGTGCCTCTGAACCTCTTTTACATGAGAAAGCAGTAAGCTGTTTTGTTTATCAATATGTGGGTTACCAACTATATGCAGTTCTAACTATACCTAATCCTAACTGATCCAGAGATCTTCTCCACAGGAACCCCAAGCACTGCCCTTTAGAGTACACAGTATATCAGGAAGAAAAGACTGGTCTGAGGAAAAGGAATAAAGGAGAATTTCTTCCCAAGACCTAAAGAAGGACTAGTTTCTTGTGCCCCGTGACATTTTTTTTTTCTCTAAGGCACCTTATATATGAAGTAGAAGACTGTGAAACTGTATCCTGTTTAACTGCTCCCTTATTTACTCGGAACTCTGTTTCCTAATAGTATAGACAGTGTTAGTCATTCCCATTTTTGCCAGCCAACATTGACTTTCAGCAGCATCGCTATCTTGGCAGTACAACACTGATGTGAGTATTTCATTGCTTTTTACCGTTATTTTAGAGATTTGACTTGAAAAAAGAAAAGAACGTGCTGTATCAGTGATAAGAAGTATAACTCTCATACAGTTAATACAGCTGACACCAGAGGGGGATTATTTGGCTTTCCAAAATGGACTAACATTTAGCTTCAATCAGACATTGACTCTCCTTGGGTTGGTGGTGTGTGTAGTTGATAGCGATCGAAAAGAACAAAATGAAAGGATGCAGACAGATTGCAAGTGTATCAGTGAGGGGTGTGTGAGCAATAATTAGGACGTTTGAAGCTTTTTTTTAATCACTCAAGGAATGAAAAATTGCCTGACAACATATATTTGACTTCTTGAGGAATGCCAAAGCAAGAAAGTAGAGAATTGCTTTCATAGGTGGGTTCCCATCTTTTTAGTGTCTGATTGTCTGGTACAAGGCAGTGAGTTGGGAGGAAGCCAGGATGGGTGAGGTTGCTTTGGGACCGCACGGGATGGCCCGAGAGGAGGGATGATGGGCAGTCCTGCTGGGGCAGGACTAAGGTTCAGTACCTGGTGGTGTGGGTGAGGCACACTTTGTGCAGCTGCATGAGATAAATCAAGGTTTTGCCATAGCTGCCCTCTTCCTTCTTGAACTCTTCATGTTTCTCTGCAGCTCTGAATTCACAGCTCACCCCTAGAGATGAAGATTTTCATGGAGGTCCAGATTTAGGGGAAACACCACGGCTCAGAACTTACTTTATCTCTAACAAGGCCAAGTCATTTTCTGAGTGTCTCTAAATCACAGTGATGTGAGACCCTAAAAAGTACCTACTGCCTGAGGTACTTACAAGACAATTAATGCTCTCCTTTTATACTTCAGGTATATAAAATGTCACATTTCTCGCTGAGCATGTTTTCCCTTATTTTTATCAGGTTTCATACATTTACCAGAGTGTTTAAAAGTTCACTCCTAACCTCATTTCCTTGTTACCCTGTTTCCTTCTCAAGTTGTTGATTTTATCAGTTGCATGTTTACCTTTCTGGCACTTATCAGGATCCGAATTCTTTATGGTAGGAGAGGAATTTCTGCCCTAGTTTTGGATAAATGTATTCTTTCCTTGATTGGTTGGTCGATTGACTAATTGATTGGAAGAGTTGGGAATGGTGAGGTTGGTAAAAAGAGCCTAGCTAACTCTCATTCACAGAGTTTGCTTATGCATTCCTGATGAAGTTACTTTAGTTAGCAGTGAACAAAAAAGCAGAGTGGGCTTGACATTATGTTGGTTTTCATTTATTAATTTCTAGTTGTTAATCTGTAGCAATCTAGAACCTTTAAAAATTATTTGTATTTCATCTGTCCATACTATCTATCCCTGGCCTCCATCACTGAAAACATTCAGAGTCTACCGCAAACTGTGTTGCTGCCCAGAAAGGTTGTATATATTAAGATACTATGAAAAAAAAAAAAGGGACACCATTCAATTTCTCAAATGCAGGACTCAGTTTCCCACTGCAGTTCCAACCAGTATGGGAATACCGACACTGATGATGTGTCACCACTTTTTTAAAAGATGTGTTTATTTGAGAGTGAGAGAGAGCATGCTCATGCTCACAAGCTAAGGGGAGGGGCAGAAGGAGAGGGAGAGAATCTTAAGCGGACGCCCCACTGAGCATGGAGCCCCATATGGGGTTCGATCCCAGGACCATGAGATCATGACCTGGGCCAAGATCAAGAGTTGGATGTCTAACTGACTGAGCCGCCCAGGCGCCCCTTGCCACTTTTTAAAGTACAGTTGACCCCTAAATGATGCAGGGTGCTTAAGGGTCCTGACTCCCTATGCAGTCACAAATCCGAATATAAATTTTGATTTCCCCACAAATTGAACTACTGACACCTTACTGTTGATGAGAAGCCTTACCCATAATATATACAGTGAACTAACACATACTTTGTATATTTGTTATATACTCTATTCTTACAATAAAGTAAGCTAGGGAAAATAAGCTGTTAATAAGAAAATCATAAGGTGAAAAAGGTATATTTTACAGTATGGTACTGTATTTATTTATTTATTTATTTATTTAAAAGATTTTTAATTTATTTATTTCACAGAGGGAGAGAGATCACAAGGAGGCAGAGAGGCAGGCAGAGAGAGAGGGGGAAGCAGGCTCCCTGCCAAGCAGAGAGCCCGATGCGGGCCTCGATCCCAGGACCCTGAGATCATGACCTGGGCCGAAAGCAGAGGCTTTAACCCACTGAGCCACCCAGGCGCCCGGTACTGTATTTATTTAAAAAAATCCACATACAAGTGGAATCATACAGTTCAAACCTGTGTTGTTCAAACCATGAACTGTGCATGGAAGGAAACGTGAAGTCACGTTATCTTCAGGAAAGTATGGAAATGCTACAAAAACAGCTGTGTATCTGACATTCTTCTTTCTGAGGTGGTGGTGGTGATATGGTTGCTATCTCCCAAAGATAACCTAGCTGGTAAGAAATATAAAATATGGACAACCTCCCATTACTTGTCTCTTCTGAATTGCTGTACATAAAATCTTAACCAAGAGGGCTTTTTAATAGTGAAGTCTGTTAAACTTCAGTTGGGGTTATTTGAGAGGTTTCTAGAGATGAGTAGCTAAGCAGTGTTGACCAGGGAAAGCTCTTCCACCTTTCCTAAGAACGATGACGAAACCTCATCAGTTCTAGCAGAGATTGGCTTTTTCACTGAAATTCCTGGGCTTGGAGAGAGGAGGCCAAGCCAAGAAATGAATGTCGTATGTTAACCTCCAGCTTGCTTACTCAAACAGCAATTTCAAAAGATGCCCTTTCTGTGGAAGACTTTGGTTTTATTATTTTATTATAGCTGGAGAGTTGGATTTCACAAGCGGAGGTGATAGAGAACTCTAGGTCACCTTTGTAGGTTGTGTATTTCAGGAATTAACACAGTTTGCTTTCTTCTGAGAATAAAAAGGAAACAGTGGAGGAAAAAAGGAGACGAAATAAACTTATGTTAAAATTGTGCTTGCACTTTGAATTAAATTCCCTGCATGACTGGTTCTTATTAAGACCAGAAATGACAAAATCTTGATGTGAGGGACCGCATTATAAACTGAATAGAGGATGAAAGTTTTCTCCATATTGGTTGGTAATTAGCTGTGCATGGGTCGTGGGTCGATGATTAGTTGTGTTCCTCAGAGCATGTCTGCAATCTTTGATATCTACTTAAGCTATGTAAATAATTTGGAGTTTTTATTATGATTTTTCTATTAATCTTTGGTAGAGTGAAATTTGATATTTTTCTCTATGACACACCATGAAATTTAGCAATTAAGTCTTTTCATTTATTCAAAGGCTGCACTTGGCTAAAATAAATTTCAACAAAATACTGTGTTGGGGTTTTCAAAATATTACCTAATGGTTCTTTTGCAACCTGTAAACATAACTCTTCATTAATATTCTAATTGGATAGATGTATCCTTCAATTCTCATCTTTACAGGAGTCATATTTTGAAACCCATAACACTGGGAAGCCAGAGATTCTTTGGCTTTGCAAAGCCTAATGTGCCTTTTGCTTATCTCAAGTTCATTATCGTTTATTACCACGTTTAACCATCCATAGATTGTGCCCGTATCTCTAACCGGAGTAACTGAGTACTCATATTTCTGATAATTCTCTCTGCTTGCATCGTACTTACATGCTCCTCTTATGTAGAAAAATTTCTGATAAATAAAAATATTTCAGGGATGATGAAGTATTTTTTAATTTGACTCTTCGAAAATGAGCTCGTGAGATTTTGAATTGTGTATATCTTTATTTGAGCAAAATTTTCCTACCCAAACCTATTAGTTGTTCCTGATCCCTTTACTGATCGGGTAGTTTTGATTTTTTTGGTTCCCACTCTTTCTTTCCTGGCTTATTAATTAAACAGAATAATGCACCTCCTCTAAACTATACTTTTTTCTAACAAAGTGTTTTTAGCTTGGAATCCTGACAGCTTTCTGGAATCCCTGACTTTGTGTGGGTATCTGTGTGTGTTTCCTGTAGCTTTCACAGGATTCTCCCACGCCTCCTTGGCTGCCAGAAGTTAAAGTTTCTGTCTAACTACATGTTAAGCTTCTGGTGGTAAGATGCTTTGCGTCACACTTGCTCTGTGTGGAGTACGCAACAGCAGAGTGGCAGCGTGTGCGAAACTGCTCACCAATTTCAGTGCTTCGCAAACCAGTGTATGGTTGACCTTTGAACAATGCAGAAGTTAGGGGCACCGAAGCCCGGCCAGTCACAAATCTGCATAGAACTTATGACACCCCTAAGAACTAACTGCTCATGGTCTACCATAGACCAGAAGCCTTACCTGTAACATAAACAATAGATTGACATATATTTTGTATGTTATATTTATTCTGTTTTATTAAAGTGAACTAGAGAAAAAAATGTTAAGAAAATCATAAGGGGAATGTTTTTCTAGTGCCGTGCTGTATTTATCCAGAAAGATCTGTGTATAAGTGACCCCATGAAGTTCAAATCTGTGAAGTTCAAGGGTCAACTGCAGTTTGAGATGTGATATTTAGAGCTGTTTTAATTTAAATGATGTATAAACTTCCATAAAAAAGGAACGTTTTCACGGCTACGATGTTATGATGTTATGTAAGTATATTTAGTTTAATGGTAGTTTATTATATATGAAGAAAAAATCCAGATACAAACTCAGGTTCACTTTTACCACTGCAACTAAAATGAATTAAAACTAATACAACAGAACTGCCAAGAGTGACATTTACAATAATATTGATTTAATATTACCTATTTTTTTTAAAGATTCTATTTATATACTTGAGACAGAGAGAGAGAGAGAGCACAAGCAGTGGGGAGGGGCAAAGGGAGAGGGACAAGCAGACTCCCCGCTGAGCAGGGAGTGGGACACAGGGGTTCGATCCCAGGACCCTGAGATCATGACCCAAGTCAAAGGCAGACATTTAACTGACTGAGTCACACAGATGCCCCTAATAGTACTTATTAATGATGATATTTGGTTAAAACAAAATCATTCTTAGGATGAATATGCTCTTGGTTGGAATGCTACCTGCTTACTTTGTTTGTTTTTTGAGTTGGCATATTTATCATATGCAGTGTGGAGCTCAGTTCTGCTGTAACCTTTCTGACAGAAGGCCTTTCGTGATGGTCCCTCAGTGCTCCATGATATCATTTGGCCCTTGCCTTATTTGTATATTTAATCCTCTGGCTCTTTCTCATTAGCTCAGGCAAATTGAAATAGTAATACAGGGCCAACTTGATGATCACCACAAATGGAAACATGGCACTGAAATCATGGAGTAGTCTGAATTTAAAGGATAGTCATCCCAGTGTTCACATTTTTTTGAGATTCTCAGAGAAATGTCAACAAAAATTTTTATAATATATTAAGCATTCATCTCCCTAAGAATTATTTTTAGACTCCAGTCTGAGGAGGAGCGCTGGCATAGAATACACAAAGGGTCAAAATTGGTACAAACTACTTTTAGTGTACTCATGGGTGTGACTTGGTCTATAAGTGGGTTGACTTAGTATTTATACTTGAAATAGGTGAGCCTGGGTTCGATTAATTCTTGTCTTCCTGTTTTTTACCGAAATAAGTATTTCCACCTAAGCTTTGTGGGGTTTTTTGTATTTGGCTTTGGTTGTCTCTTATACAAAACCCAGCCTTGCTTTTAGCTGTATTACCTACTGCAAATAAATGAACCTGGCAACAAAGGAAGAAGGATCCAAGGGCAGGGGTGGGGACAGATATCTGCTAGCCACGTGTTAATGAGTTAAAAGGTGGTGGACCTCTGCACTGGGTGGAGACTGGTGCCCTTTAATTAGTGATTCCATATTTTCTCTGAAGAGCTTTCCCCCAGACCTCTGTATTTGGAAGTAGTAGCTACTATGGTTAAAATCATTGTGTGTGTGTTTTTTTTGTTTTTTGTTTTTTTTTCAGTTGGTGATGTTGCCTTCCAGCCCAATTCTCCTAGTCTGTAGCTATGTTACTTTGCCTCTGTTACAATGAGGATGATGGAAATGAGACCATTATGAGGATTCAGTGAGATTATGTATCAAAAATGCTCTGCACAGTGCTTGGAACATGCTAGGCGCCAGTAAATTTTTGCCAGCTCCTAGTGGTACTGGTAGTACTGTAAGAAAGGGATTCAGAGTATCTGATTTTTTAATTCATTTTACGTGCAGAGCAGACAAAGGATTCAGAAGAGACTTCCTCATTTCTCAATTTAGTCATT
This sequence comes from Ailurus styani, assembly GCA_002007465.1. Classification (NCBI taxonomy): domain Eukaryota; kingdom Metazoa; phylum Chordata; class Mammalia; order Carnivora; family Ailuridae; genus Ailurus; species Ailurus styani. The sequence goes on from LNAC01000183.1 coordinate 2,572,323, forward strand.
AGATTTTGATACTGTGTAGTGCGATAGAGGGTGATGTACTTGTATTATTCTTAGCCCTTTTGTAAGAGGAAGTAGCATCTTCCAAGGTGCCTATGGAGACCAATTATATGGTAACCTTGCAAACCTCTTTGCTACCCACTGAATCTGCCCGTGTGCCCTTTCCCTACCTACTTAACCCTCAGTCCCTTTAAATTCTTGGAGCCATCTTTCCAGTTCTGTGCTTTCTTCCCTCTCAGTCCTGGGGGACCCCATGGTGAGCTTGGCCAGCTCAGGATGTTGTGTGACGCTCAGTGCTCATGCAGCTGTTGCCACATTTGCTGCAAGTTGTTCAGACCTTTATGGTCCCTTCTTGCCAGGTGCTCTTCTATAGATGTTTTTCTCTCAGTCCTTACTTCTGAGGCGTGGTTGTTTTGTCTTCATTTAACTGATGTGAAAACCAAAGTGCTGAAATGTTATTTAACTTGTCCAGGGTCTCACAGCTTTTAATTGATAGAGAGCTCACATTTGGGTCTTCATCACTGCGTAAACTCCTCCCTTTATTTTTGAATGTTCTGTTATTCCCATCTTAAAAGAAGAACATGTTAATTTGGTGGCCATGCATTTGGAATGAATTCTATCAATGGGAAGTTATTTTTAACAGCCTGAATTTAAATCCTGGCTTTGCCATGTAAGCTACATAACCTTGGTCAGATTGCTTAAATCTCTTGTCCTCTGTTTCTTCATCTATGGAAGAAAGTCATAATAGCACCTGAATCATGGGTTGTTATAAAGATTAAATGAAATAATATTTCCAAGAGCACTTGAGCAGTTCCTGGTGTATGTTAAGCCTCATGTGGGTGTGTTAAACATACACAGTAAAATGCCTTTGGAATGTAACTCAATGAAAAGTTGTTTTTGTTTGTTTGTTTTTCCTTTTTAGGGAAAGTTTTTATTATTATTATTATTACTACTTTTTCCACCAACTTCTTTTTCACAGGTAATCTTTATCTCTGAGCTCCTCTGCTGCCAGCCTTTGCTCTTAGAAAGTCATAATACTGAAATGTTTAGATTCTTGGTCTTAAGCTTATGATCTTTAGCAGTATCTTCTTTGCTACTCAGAAGTACTTTAAACCATTTTTTCCCTACTCAGTTGCTTCTACCTTGTCCACCTCTTTTACCTCTGTCCTCCTCAGGACAGAATTTGTCATTAAGTGAAAAACATGAAAAATATATTCTCGTTTTCTGTAATGGAATCTCCCCCTTCTGTCCCTTAGATCATTCTGCAAATGACAAATTACAGTAAGTTTTCCAGCACTGGAAGTGGAAGGACAAGAACCTATGATTTTATGCAGGAAACATACACAGAAAACCAGTCCTATTATTTTGTAACAACTTTTGTATCTTTTTATTCCATAAAAATTGAGCACCTACTGTGTGTCAGGCACTGTGCATTTGGGTGTGAAGGCATTGTGGGGGGACAGGGAATAAGGCACACATGGCACTTTCCAAGTTTCCTAATGCCCATTCAATTAGGATGACAAATACTTCCCAGTAGATGGGACTGGGGGCCTCTGTGCATTTCCATGTTTGCTCCTTCGTTTCTTAGACTGCTTGACTGTCTTTTCATCTTGGCATCACCAGTACCTAGCAGTGCCTGGCATCTAGTAGCACAAAATAAATGTCTAATTGGCTTTGTAACTGATTTAACACATAGTAGGTTACAATTTTCTTCCCATTTTGCTAACCAGTTACTCCCTCTTGCCTTTACTAAATAATTCTCTTCCCACTGATTTGTTATGTCTCCTATAACATACATCTTATTATCTCTTCTCTTTCTATTATCCATATTTTAACTAGGACTATACTATATTTAATAACTGTAGACCTATATCTCCATATTTGCTCTTGTTTTTCAGGCTTTTAAATGAAAAAGTTCATCTATTCATTTTTTTTCTAGATAAATATTAGAATCGTCTTTGGGGTTCATCTATAATGCCACAGTTCCCTAAGTGGAATATTAAAAGTGTACATTTCATTTAGAAGAAAGTGTCATCTTAAGCCATGTATTGTCCTTTATTAGTTTAATGACCCTGGTATCTCTCTTTCTAAAATGGTTTTCTGGATTTTGGTTTTGTTTTGTTTTGGCTTTTTACAGATCACACGTTTCTCCTTAAGGTACCTTGGAGTATTTTTTTATTTCTTTGAAAGTTTATTTTAAATCCAGTATAGTTAGCATACGGTGTTACATTATTTCAGGCATGCATTATAGTGATTCAGCAATTCCACATGCCCCCCAGAACTCAAGATAAGTGCGCTCTTCATCCCCTTCACCTGTTTCATCCGTCCCCCTCACCCACTTCCCCTCTGGTAATCATTTGTTTTGGAGTGCTATTTATTTATTTATTTATTTTTATGTAAGTAGGGTTTGTTAACAAGTCATGTTTTCTATTTTTTTCACTGGTAGTGGTACTATTGGATTTTATATATGTGGGATCTGTCCAAGCTACTTAACTCTTTTTTTTTTTTTTTTTTTTTTTTTTTTTACTATAGTAGTTTTTCAGTTGATTCTTTTTGGCTTTCTAGATACAAAATTACATCATGTATGGATGACAAATTTTTTCCAATATTGTTCTTTCCCAATACTGCCTGTTCCCAAGTAAGCATCCCATAATAGTCATAGTAGGTGGTTTGTTCTTAGAATGTTGCTAGTGTCTAACTAAGATAAATGTAGACTGTTAGTGTGAAATATACTCTGTGATATAAGGAATATCACACTTAAAAGGGAATATAGCTAAATTTCATCTAAGTTACATGGTAATTTTGTCACATAATGCCTTCTCTTCTTCATATTTGAGGGTTGTTTGCCATCCAGAAAGTGACAGTGGCTTCCAGAGATGACTAAATTGCCTAAATTTAATGCACTGTTTCCTTTTAATATGAAGGACACAGTCTTGGTTAGTTTTACAATGAGAATGCTAATTTCTGTATTCCAGACATGAGTTTAGAGAGGAGTCGGGACAAAGACCTGCTATACTATCAGTTGAATGCCCACGAGGGCTGTCCCAAAGATTAAGTTAGAATTTGGGGACTTAAAACAAATGTAAAAAACAAACAAACAAACAAACATGACTAGTATGTTAAAGAAAAAAAATGAAAAATTGGAAAATTTCACCAGAGAATTGAAATTTGTGGGGGAGAAAAAGCAGCAAGTAGAAAAATTGATAACTGAAAAATATAATATCTGAAATTAAGTACTCCATGGATAGTTTTAATAGAAGATCAGACACAGCAGAAGACACTGTTAGTAATGTGGAGGACAGGTTAATAGAAAATACCCAAATTGAATCTGACAGAAGAAATAATGTATGCATGTATTTCCACTAGCCAGCAATTTGAGAAGCCACATTTTTCCACATCCCTGCCAACAATAGGTATTTTGACACTGTTTATATTCTGCCACTTGATGTGTAAAGTGATACTTTATTGTTAGTTTAATTTACTTGTCACTAACAAAACATTTTATTATCTTTTCATTTAGTTTGCTATTTAGATGTTCTTTTCTGAGAAATATCTATTCATATGTTTGCCGTTATGTCTCTGGGGTTGTTAGTATTATAATCAGTTTGTATTTTTTGTGTATGAGTTACACCTTTTTTTACCTCCATTACAAATGTATTTTCTAGATGTGTGTGTAAAACATTTGTTACTATGCTATTTTTCTTTAGCAGAAGAGAATGTGGATTTATATAATGAAAATTAGAAGACCATATAAGTTGATAAAAAAACATGATTCTGAGCTACTTACATGAGACTATAGTTACTCTTTTCTGTGTTCCAGACTGTCTTCTATACAAGTTTGTTTGTGCATATATCTTATAATTACACTGGTAATTGAGCTTGTTTGAGAAGCATGTTAGAAATAACTTTGTTATCAGTTAAATTTTTCATGACTTTGTTTTTGGTCTTGGATTAATTGTGGCAGGTTACTTTAGACCTAGAGATTAATTAATATAAGCATCATCTGATTAGCAAATTAAGGTTTTATCTAGGTATAATTAAGTAACTAGTATCTTTCATGGAGTTTGAAGTATCACTGTTGATCCTCATATGAGGGTGTGTCTAGGTATAATAGAAAGCAAGTATGTTGTAACCTTGTAGATCTAAAATTGTTAGATTATGGGCATATATATGTATATATATTTGTGTGTGTATATATGTATATGTACATATATATACACACACACGCACACAAAAATTTCCATTGATTTCTCCCTGTCATGGTAAAGTACCCATGATAGATGCCATGCCTCTGTTTTATTAAGGTTAATTATGAAAGGTAGTTAAGGATTATTTACTTATTTTGGCTTTGGAGACTGACCATCCCAGTTCTGTCATGTACCACCCAACCTAACCTTGGATAAATTAAATAATCTTTGTAGGTCTTAATTTTGTTATCAGTGAAATGAGTTTGATAACCGTGTACCTCGTAGAATTGAGTGTGGTAATGCATGTCCCGTGCTAGCCTGGAGCAGGCACTTATAAATGGAAGCTGTGGTTAGCATTTCTAGTAGAACCTGGTTGTTCACACGGTGGATAACATGCAGAGTTTTGAAGAAATAGTTACCAAATGTGAAAATGCAGAGATCAGGTTCTGAGAGTAAGGACTATTTCAAGATTTTTTTCTTGTTTTGTAAAGTTGTTACTGCTTTTAAAAAGTTAAGGAGTGACTGCAGAGATCTTTCAGGTGCCTCAATAGCTCTTGTTGTCATCATTTTGTGGAGTCTGTAGCCTAACAATTGAAATATATTTATGTAAAATTAATATACTAGCAGGCACCTGGGTGGCTCAGTCGTTAAGCGTCTACCTTTGGCTCAGGTCATGATCTCAGGGTTCTGGGATGGAGCCCCGCATTGGGCTCTCTGCTCAGCAGGGAGCCTGCTTCTCTCTCTCCCTCTGCCTGCCTCTCAGCCTACTTGTGATCTCTCTCTCTCTGTCAAATAAATAAATAAAATCTTCAAAAAAAAAAGTCTTTAAAAAAAATTAAGATACTAGCAAATTCCAGAAGGCTCATTTGTTTAATGGAATGGCACAGTGAATTCACTTCCTGAAGTTTGTCTTTAAGCAAATATCATTAGTAATAGTACTTAAAAATTTTTTTATTATTCATTTGAATATTTCCATCCTATCTCCTGAAATACTAGGCTACCAATTACAGTACTGGGAAATATGTGCTTACAGAAAAACTGTTGTCTTTTCCCTCTGGAAGCATTCCAGAACGTTTTATGTCTGTGCTTGATGCTTGTGCTTTTTTTTTTTTTTTTAGAATCAGTGTTAGAGCATGATAAATGATGGAAATTTCAAACTAATTCTGAAGTAGCACAGGTGTTGTTTTACATTTACTGGTCTTCTCTGGAAAGTCACTTTCAGTTTCTAGGGACCTCAAGTATTCTTGGGATGTTAATTTTACATGTCTTACATAGATTTCCAGACCTTTTAAAATATAGGTAACCTTCTTCCCACTTTTTCCTCTATAAATTTGTTAGAGTTTATGTGTACGATTTCTACTGTTAAAACATGATATGGATATTTTCTGATTTTTGCCACTTAAAAATAGTTCACAATTCATAGATTATTCTGAATGTTTTTGGTGCAGCCAGTTGCTTTCTGCACTGCCATATAGATTACGTCTCCTCTATTTCTAAAAAAGGTGTTTCTTTTATTCTTATTCCACCAGTAGAAAAAATTGATTCTGAATGGCCTATGTGATAAGCGCTGTTTGATTTTTTATAGTGCTTCTGAGGTCACAATCACCTACTACTGGATCATTCTCAGTGTCTTTAAAATAAAATTCTTCATGGCACCTGGGTGGCTCAGTCGCTCAAGGGTCTGTCTTCAGCTAGGTCATAATCCCAGGGTCCTGGGATCGAGTCCCGAATCGGCTTCCCTGCTCAGCGGAGAGTCTGCTTCTCCCTCTCCCTCTGCTGCTCTCCCTCCCCCCTGCTCTTGAATGCTGTCTCTCTCTCCCTCTCAAATAAATAAATAAAATCTAAAAGAAAAAATAAATAAAATTTCTTTAAAACCATGATTGGCATACATCCTTTTGCTGGTTAAAAGATTTCTATAAGGAGCCTGGTAAAGGGTATTACGGAGGGCAGGGATTGCATGGAGCGCTGGGTGTTATACACTAACAATGAATTGTGGAACACTACATCAGAAACTAATGATGTACTGTATGGTGTCTAACAACATAATAAAAATTTTAAAAATTTAAAAAAGATTTCTATCATGATAACGAAGTAAAAACTTTGATTAAGTTCGTGGTAATTCGGCTTGAATAGAAACTTAATATTAGAGTAATAGAAGACATTAGAACTTCTTTCTAAATCAAACTCTTTCTTTATAAGAGTTAACATTTCTTCAGTATCTGCCAGAGTGCCAAGCACAATACACCTGAAATCTTTCTCCTCCCTCTCCCTTTCTTCTTCTAATATGTGTGTACTTTGTTATTTCTGATGCCTCTTTTCCCCAGAGTTACAGAAACACATAAATTTATAGCTGTGTTCTGTAATAAATTACCATAAACTTAATGGCTTAAAACAACACCCATTTATTATCGCACAGTTCTATAGATCAGAAGTCAGGACAGGGCCCAGCTGGGTTCTCTTCCCAGCTCACATGTTTGGCAGAATTCAGTTCCTCACAGTTGTAAGCTCACATCGAAGCTTCACCGTCTTCAAGGCAGGTAGGAGAAGCATGTCTCTGACACTTCACTGTCTCTTAAGGGATTTACCTGATTAGGTCAGGTCCACGCATGCACTGTCTTCTTCTGAATAACTCAGAGTCAGCTGATTAGTAACCATTTCATGGGAATAATATTCCATCATCTTCACAGGTCCGCCTGTCAGGGTGGACAGGGTGGGGGATTGTATAATAGTTTATAAGCTGCTGGTGGTGGTTTTAGAGTTCTGCCTACCATATCGTCGGCAAAAAAGTTTACACAACTTTTCTGTGGGGAAAGAAATACGTGAACATCTGTTGACTACCTCCTGGTTGCTAGACATGGTATTATGACCTCCATGGTACAGATGAGCAAAACCCAGTTTTACAGAGACCATGTCAGTGGCCCAAGTTGTTACCGAATTCAAGAGCCAAACACAAGACCTTGGATACAAAGTCTCCAAGTGACTGAGAGCCTCTTTTTCAGTTGGTTGTTTTCATAAACAGCTATGGGTTCTCAAATGAGCTCTTCTTCACCAGTTCAGATCCATATGGGTTGTTGAAAACCTGTGAACACATTTCCCCTGGGAAGCTATGTTATAAATGATGGTGAGTTCCTGCACTGCCCCACAGAATCCAGCTTAACACAGACTCTCAGGAAGGTTGGCTTCCAAGTACTCCAGAACCCCTCAGGTCCTAATCCCTGAGTCCCCTGGAGGCATTCAGAGTTCCTGGCACCTTGCAGGTGGGCTGTGTTGTGTGGGACCGCTCCTCAGAAATGGAAGTTCCCCAGATCCCGGGCCACACAGGGAGAGCGGGAGCAACCTCTCAGCTGTAGGAACAGTTTCCTGCTCTGAGAAATTGAGATCACATTTAGTTTATCGATTAAGTAATGATGTCATATGCTATATACAGAATCTTACTAGTGTACTTATCTGTTACATCAAATCAGTTACCTAGTGCTATCAGGTTTTTAAATGGTACCACTAAACTTTCAAAGTAGGTTGTGGGTGAAAGTATTTGATAATTTTTTTAATCCTTCAGTTCGTTTTCTTTAACATCTGTCTAAAAAGCTAGCGTATGAGACTGACACCCAACTAACATCTACATGTTAGGTGGAATAGTTGAAAAACAAGGCCGCCGCTCTTCTTCCACTTGTCCATTTTGAGTTCCATCACGTTCCTCCTGTCTTGACGAGTTTGAAGAAAGAGGGGAGACCTGAACGGTACCCAGGGAATCCCCACAGGACGAAGGAGCCACTCTCAGGCTGATGTGTTGAAGAGACTCACAGTGATGCTCATGACTGGAATACGGGAGGAGCTGCGCCTGCGGAAGGTTGGCACGAAGGAGGCTGCGGAGGGGAAGAGTCAGAGGAAGGAATGCCAGGCTTTCTTTTCCTTGAGCTCTTGTGCTGTGGCTTCGTGTTCTGCCGCAGTGTCATTCATGCTTTGTGACTTAGATGAGATTACTGCACTTTATGAATCTTGGGAACGGAGTCTTGATGTTTGCCTAAATGTGAACTTTTTTTAATCCTAAATTTTACCTTCTTTTCATTCATTGCCTCTGGTAAAATAAATAAATAAATGACTCCTGTTCCCTTTTGATCTTCATTTCAGGTTATTCAAAATGTATGGCCGACAGCCTTCAAAGGAAGGATGCGGGCACTGGATGTTTTATTCAGTGTATTGCTGCTCTGTCCTTTGGTGCAGCTATTCAAATTGCTTTGGAAGTGCCTGAAAGGTTGTCATGCATTTTGCCAACAATAAATGACAAGTGGTAATATATATGGTGAATATTCCGGCTGTCTAGGAAATTACTGTTGCAGCCTTTATTTCACGGAACTTTGTTTGTTTCTCACGTCGTGCTCAAAGTTCAGTCTAAATTCTTCAAGTCAGATAGATGCAGGTCTTACCTCTCATGTAACACGGGGAGTAAAAATAACGGAGAATGCGATGATGAGTGGGAGACACGTAAAGCACATGGTCACTTTTTAAACAGTTTGAATAGTTATGTGCCCTTGGGACAAACGACATCCCCTTCTTAGGCTCTCCACACACACACCCCCCCCGCCATCCACTTCCTCTTTCCTTGGCTGCAAGTGAAATCTTTCGAAGATCATTACCTTAGTGCCCCCTAATGAAATGTAAATAAAATGAATGATTACAGTTTGATTATGAGTCCAGTATTTATGAGGCTCCTGGTAACTTGCTGCATAAATTTAAGTATGCGAGTAAATTCTCCTAGGGACAGTCAATGTGAGAGTATTTTATTTTTCTTTCCTATTTTTATATGACGTACTAATTCTTTTCACCTCTGAATTCTTTATTGTTGTTTCTGCCCTAGAAAAAGTAGGACCCTGGAAAATAGATATATATTTTTTTTCTGTGTGACTTTTATGGTCCCTGTAGGGTTTGGACCAGACCTGAGTTTCTGCGTGATCGCGACCTGTCACGGGAACATTGACATAAAGGAACACAAACTTGCTTTTAATTTCCATACCGTATCCATCGCCACACAAAGAAAAATGTCTGAACATTTCTCTCCTCTGCCTTTTCTCATAAAGCGCATCAAATTTCAAGTCTGTACTTACATAGAAATCACAAGGGAATGGATTCACACTCTTCTCTGATTACTTAGGGATATTGAGTATTTTAAGCTTTCTACTTTACTGTCTAGATACTGGAAGCTAGCCTCCCACTCATTTTACTGCTCAGTACCACTTTGCCCTGCAGTCTTTTCTTTCTGGAAGAATTACTGTCCTGAAACTTCTACAGGACAGATTCTTTTCTCCATAACCCTTGCCAGTCCCACGGAACATTTTCTATGGCAGGAGACAGGATAACCCTCAAAGCTTGGGTGTGTTACCCAGCCTGGTTGGGTCCCACAGGAAAAGAAAGTTGAATTTTAATTTCGATTCAAGTTCATGGGAGCATTTCATATCATAGTGTTGAGTCTCAAGAATCCCCCTGTTTTCAAGGTAGTGGCCTCTGATGTGTGGACCAAGCTTGGGACTGAAATTGGTAAAAATATATTAATGCTCAATTTCTGTGCAGTGTGGATTTTCTGTTTTGTTTTTTAAATTTCTTTCCCCTGCAAGATAAGAAGGAAAATGGACTATCTGGATGACAGGCTTCTCTTATAAAGTGACTGTTACTCCTACTCACAAGGCAAGTGTCACACATCCCATCCCATCCTGAGTCCCACATTTGTAAAGAAGGGGGAGAGCTCATGAAGGAGACTGCCAGCTTACAGCACTTAAGGGCTCAAAGTCTGAGTTCCCAAGTTGGCTGAGCAGACAGAAGAGGAAAGGTCAAGATGAGAACCCTTGTCATGTTGTGAATTGGATTATTTGTCAAGGAACCAAAGGCTAAGTTCCTTTGGAAAGTGGGGATGATGAGAGATCCTTCCAATGTGATTCCAGGTTTTAGGTTTTCTGGGAAAAGGGTAAGACCTTACTAGTATTCTGTCATCAGAGGTCTTTCCTGAGTAGTTGTCGGCTGTTTGGCATGATGACAGAATTATCAAAACCTGTAGTCTGCTTTCCTACCCCCTGACACCCAAAGTCGTCTTGTTGCCTCCACCGACCCCCATCCCTGGTCCAGGGCAGAGCAGAGCTCTTGAGTGTCTCTGTCTCCCAGAGTAGCTGTCGGCTTTCCTCCGAAGCAGTTTCCAAGCTATGTGGCTACGATTGCTTTTTGTAGATGACGCCGTGTGTATCACTGGCTGGCGTGGAGTTGAGTAGGATGTGGTATGTTGGACTTCTCAAGATAGCCCAGAATAATCCTGATTATTCCAGTCAATAATGGTAACTCAGCCTCCTAGAAATATTCCCCCAATTGAATTGGATACTTTCACCCCCTGTGATTATACTTGTATATTTAAATATACTTGTATATTTAAAATCTTAAAGAGTGCTAATCAAGGAACGAACTTTAGATGTTACCAGAAAAAAAAAAAAAGCCAAATGGAGTAATTCAAAATGTATAACGTGTTTACAGATAATCCTATTAAGGGGAATAATATTGGGGACAAAAAAATAGGTATTGTGGTAAATGGTTGACTATGGAAACAATGGGGGTTAGAAACAAATGTACCACTGGCGAATGAAGATAATTATTTTGGAAACAGGAAAAGTCTAAATTCAGATCAACAAACTTTGAGTAACTGCCATGGGACAGAGTGTGTGTTAGGAGATGTATAAAATGTTACAGCACCCCTCACAAATACACCATTTAGTTCAAAAACAAATGATGTCCTTCAGCAATCCTAAAAACCAGAAATGCTGAGTATACTGTTCTAAGGGGTACTTGTTTTTTGGAAGGGAGCAGGCATTTTAATACAATATTATCGGTATTAGGTTAAGTAAATAAAAATAAATTAGGATTTGAATGGATTTGTATTGAATTTTACATGCTATAAATACAGACTATATCTTCCGACCCCACCTTCCAATACTTAAGGAACATTCGTCAAATCGATCCTTCATTAGACTACAGAAAGCAATCTCAGTAAATTATCCAAAGCATAGTATTAAGGGTTCTCTTCTTTTTCCAGATGGGTGACCTTGGACAATTTAATTACTACCTCTCCACCTCCCTTTCCTCACTTGTAAAATGGGGATAAGAATGCCAGTATTTGAAATTTACAAAGTGTTAAGCTTTTTCATACACTAATAGAAATTAATAATGTTTTCAGAAGTTTTTGAAATAATATTCTCCTAAATAAATATTGGCTAAAAGAAAAAAAATATAAGTTCTTGAGAAGATAGTAATAATCAACCTAAATGTTGTAGTTTTTAAAATTCAAGTTCTGCTCTGGATAAAATCAACAGTTTGTAACACATTTTTCAGTGTATTTTTATAGAATATATTTTGTGTTTTCAGGTGACCCATCTCCACATCAACCTCAGTGATCACTTGATATTCTTGGAAAGCTTATTGCTCTTGAGACTTTATAAGGTGCAAATTTATTTCAGCAATTCCTAGTGGTCCTAAAAGGGTTCTATATTTGTATTGAAACATAATGTTATTTAGCAATTTCTAGAAGGTATAGGAATTAGAAAAAGATTTTCATGTTACCAGAAAGTTAAATTTGTATTTTGGATTGTATTCTCTTTTTTAGTTTTATTTTTTGTGTTCTTGATGCCAAACAGACCAGCGTTCTTTATACTTGGGGTACAGTCTTTTAAGTTACAGAAAAATAGAGAAGGAGGGAGATGAGACAAGGTATAACCTTCTTAAAAACCTTTAAAAATACACATTGACAAAGATGTGAAAATACCACATTAACAACAGTGTATAAGTTTCATTGCATTGCTTGACTCATCAAAATAGACAGGGGTGAAGCCTCCTCTTCTCTTTTGCTGACTGAGAATGCTTAAATTCAAGGGGATAAGGTGATCGCAAAGCCAACCTGAGTCTTCACGGTCTTCCAGTTGACCCCTTTTATTGCTGACTAAAATTTCTAATATCAGGATGAAAATCAATTTAAAAGATAGTTGTTAGGTAAGTTTGGGATAACTTGTGCCTTTCTCCCTCTCTTTCCCAGAATATAGCCAATAAATGTCTTTTCCATAAAATTCTATTTTTAAGCCAAGAAAACATTTTATCATGAAGCTAAGAAATACTAATTTTCTTTATTCTGGTATTTTGCCCATAGTAGGTATTCAGTAAATGTTGATTAAAGAAATTATGGTTACCAAACACGTAATACAAAGAAATAATGTTTCTTTGTTCTCCTGGTCTCCATAGCGTGCATTACACCCAGCCATATAATTCTAGTACTTTATTAACATGACTTCATAAGTTTTTTGCTTATCTGCTAACATGATTTTGAAAGAGAAATACACACATATGCATCATCTTTTATGGATTGTCAGGTCATCTTAGCATTTTATAATAATCAAAGGGAGTATTTGACTTGGAATTTGCAATATATGTTGGGGAAAGAAATTTCAGAAGGGTAAGCGTTTAAGAGAAGAATATAGACCTTCAGTGATGATGCAAACATTTGTGCCTTTTCTTTACACGTTGTCTTCCCCACGTTTCAAAACTTGGTGTCCATAAATGCTGATGGTAAGGTTTCCATCAAAGAACTTCATTAAGCTTTTGCATATGGCTTTTTATGTTTAAAATTCACTGCTGATCATCTGAATCTCTTTTTTTTTTTTTGACTGTCTTAAATTTACCATTCTCCCCATCCTGTTTAAAAGGCAAGGTTTTTATTTGTGAATCTTCACATTATCTCTTTTAGATGCCTCTAATTCTGATTCACCTGGCTACCCTTGGTCCCAGATTTTTTTTTTCACATTTTATTTATTTATGTGAGAGAATGTGTGTGTGAGAGAGAGAGCATGAGAAGGGAGAAGGTCAGAGGGAGAAGCATACTCCCCACCGAGCAGGGAGCCTGATGTGGAACTTGATCTTGGGACTCCAGGATCATGATGTGAGCTGAAGGCAGTCCCTTACCCAAATGAGCCACCCAGGTGCCCTGGTCCCAGATTTTTTAAAAAACTAATCCTTTGCTGTGGCTTATTTTTAAGATACTGTCTCCAGGTCAACAAAGACATCTTTTCCTTTCCTAGCCTCAGAAATGTTATCTGATTTCTGTCCTTTTTGTCTTTGAAGGGGGAAAAGGGACACTTCTCATCCTTAATCCACACCATAGATGTCTCTTAAATGAAAGATTCAGAATGTGAATCCACTGTGAGGGACCCAGTTAGTTAGTGCATGGAAATTGAATGTATAACAGATGCCAGTCTGCCTTGAATGGTCAGTGAGGATTGGGAAGTGGAGAGACATTGCATCTATGTATAAAAATCCTATAGAACTTCCACTACGCAAAGTATCTTAGTTGTGTAATCAAAACTTGACAATTAAAAAAATATTAAAAATCAGGTACCATTAGGATAGCCTTTAATAGGTCTAGAGGGCTGTTCTCTAATGAAGAACTCTGTTAATCAGGCCACATGTATTTCAACCATTAAGAAAAATGGAAAATGGGTGATGCCATGTTCCCTAGTCCTGATAAGCTGTACAAACAGGAGACAGTCGTGGTGTTGCTAAAGTTACCTTTCCCTCCCAACCCCCCTGCCCTGTTTCTATTTATAAGACTCCTGTGCAACCCCCATCCCTACCCAGGGTGCCTTCAGCCCCTACAAAAGACACTAGAGAACCCTGTCCCCTCGCAAACGCTGACCTCAAAGGCCCCACTTTGGGGCCCCTAGCCTCCGGCCGACCTCCTGTAGCCCCTCCCAGAGCCCCTCACCTCTCAGTACTGATGGTGCCTTCATTCTTCAGAGCATAGATCTCAACTTCTACCCCGTGCCCCCCCAACACTGTTATGGGGAGCTAAATTATATTTTGTAAAGAGAGCTCTGTATTTATAGGGGATGCAGGGGCCCAGGCTGGGTCCCTGTCTTTGTGTATAAATTGTAAAGACCCATGGGCACCTGGGTGGCTCAGTGGGTTAAAGCCTCTGCCTTCGGCTCAGGTCATGATCCCAGGGTCCTGGGATCGGGGCCCACATCGGGCTCTCCGCTCGGCGGGGAGCCTGCTTCCTCCTCTCTCCTCTCTCTGCCTGCCTCTCTGCCTACTTGTGATCCCTCTCTCTGTGTCAAATAAAAAAAAATTTAAAAAAAAAAGATTTTAATTGTACATACCCTTTTAAAAAAAAGAAGAAATAGGAGAAGTCATTTACCAGTTACCTCCTCTAGAGAGTACCCTGGTAGCTTGTAAAGCTTTCTCACAACTCCTCTGTAATTTACCCTGATATTTTTGTGTGTTGTCCATTTTTGTCAAAGTTTTTTAACAAGTACTTCCAGCTTACCTTTTGGGTAATACATCTAACATGTATCTGACTTTATGCACTATGTTTTCCAAAATGGTCTTGAAAATCAAGTTTTGGTATGAATCTGACATGTTGAATATCTTATCTAGAAAAATGTTCCTGGAATCATTTGGAATCAAAAAAGTCCGTGTCTGTACTTTCTGATCTGGAAAAGTGTGGTAAACTGTAATAACATAAAGTAGTTGGGGTCAGAAAATCTGATTTTCAATCCTGCCTCAGTCACTTAATAAATATGTAATGTGAGGGAAATAATTAATTGTTTCGGTCTCGGGTAGCTCTGTAAAATTCACGCCTGTGCTTGAGGATGCTCTATTTTCTGCATATTTTCCCCTGGATTTGTCATCTTATTCCATTTCTTTTTTTTTTTTTTTNTTGACAGAGAGAGAGAGAGATCACAAGTAGGCAGAGAGGCAGGCAGAGAGAGAGGAGGAAGCAGGCTCCATGCCGAGCAGGGAGCCTGATGCGGGCCTCGATCCCAGGACCCTGAGATCATGACCTGAGCCGAAGGCAGAGGCTTTAACCCACTGAGTCACCCAGGTGCCCATCTTATTCCATTTTCTTTCTTTCTTTTTTTTTTTTTCTGGTTCTGATTTAATTTCCTTTTTTAAATTTTGCTCCATTTGTTAATTNCATCTTATTCCATTTTCTTTCTTTCTTTTTTTTTTTTTTCTGGTTCTGATTTAATTTCCTTTTTTAAATTTTGCTCCATTTATTAATTTAACAAATAGAGATTTAGTAGGCTATGTGTGTATTCTTACATGTATTGCCTCAAATCCTGTCTGGAATGATGCCGGGTATAAATAACTTTCTAAAAATAGGAGGTGTATTTGAAAAGTGTGAGAAAGCTGTAAAACCTCAGAAAGAGAATTTTTGCTTTTATGAAATATGCAGCCTGAGACTTGAAGGAATCCCCATATTCACAAGTTTGAGGAATTTTCACAAACTCTGCATGTCTATGTCACCAGCACTAGCTCAAGAAACAGCACATGATTTCTACCCCAGAGGTCCTCATACCTCCTGTCACTCCCTCCCCGATCCTGCCCCACTTATCCCCACAGCCACTGTGCTAACTTCCAGAGGAATAGATTGGTTTTGCCTAATTTCGAACTTCATATAAATAGAATCATAGGATAGGTACACTTTTTCTTTTTTGGTTGAACTGTGGTTAAATATACATAATATTAAATGTACCATTCTTTTTTAAGATTTATTTATTTATTAGAGGGCTGAGTGAAGGGCAGAGAGAGAGGCAGTGAGAATTCCAAGCAAGTTCCAGGCTGAGAGGGGAGCCCCCCCACACCCCACCCCCAGTGTAGGGCTTAATCCCACAACCCCAAGATCACCACCTGAGCTGAAACCAAGAGTAGGACGCTCAACCAACTGTACCACTTAGGCATCCCTAAAAGGTACCATTTTTAAGTAAATTGTTCTATGGCATGAAGTACCTTACTTTCTTGTATGGCCATCATCGCTGTACACCCACAGAACTTACTCATCTTTCCAAATGGAGACTCCAAACCCATTAACAGTAACTCCCCATTTCCCCTTCTCCCCAGCCCCTAGCATCCACCATACTATTTTTTGTCTCTATGAATTTGGCTCTTCCAGTACCTCATGTAAGTGAAATCCTACAGTATTCTTTTATGGCTCGTTTGTTTCTCCTAACATCATGTCTAAAGCTGCATCCATATTATAGCATATGTCAAAATTTCCCTTCCCTTTTAAGGATGAATAACATTCCATTTTCTGTATAGATCATACTTTGCTTACCTATTGATTTTTTGTTGGACACCTGGGTTGCTTCTAAGTTTGGCTTCTGTGAATAATGGTGCTATGGACATTGGGTGTACAAATATTTGTCCAAGTCTCTGCTTTCATTTCTTTTGTATATATACACAGATGTGGAATTGCTGAATCATAGGATGATTCTATGCTTTGTTTTTTGAGGCATCACCATGATGTTTTCCACACTGGTGGCACCATTTTACGTTCCCATAGGATAGTTAAACTTTGTTTTCCTCAACATTATGCTTGTAAGATTCATCTACATTGCTATGTACTTATAAGTCACTTATGCTCATTGCTGTGTAGTGTTCTGTTAGTTAATGTGCTGCGATATTCTCTTATTGATGGGCATTTGGGTAGTTGTAGGTTCTGGCCATTATAAGTAGTATTACTATTACAGTACATTTTATAGTTAGGTCTTAAGGATCTGTTGCTTTGTTTAGCTTTTTAATATTCTTATATTGCGGGAATAAAAATGGTTAAATTTGTGAAATTATTTGTACCCCTAACAAAATTTCCTGATGGTACTGCTTGGTAATCTTTAGTATCTCAAGTGGCAAAATATCTAGCCCACGTTGGCCTAAGAAAAGGGATTTGTTGGATCACATCACTGGGAAGTTTCAGTGTCCAGCTTCAGGGATGGCTTGGTCCAGAGCTCAGACAATTTCATTCACACTCAACTCTGCTCTGGCCACGTTGGTTCCATAATAGATGACAAGCGCAGGAAATGAGACAATGTTTCGGTAAAAGTGAATCAGATGAAATCCAAAAATATAGCAAGGGATTAGTGCTATCTGTGGTAGCTAATCTTCTTTCAATTTTATTCTTATCAGAATAATGTACATACATAGTTTTAAAAATTAAATAGTACTCTCAGGCTTGTGAAAAACTGTAGAAATCTGCCTCCCTCTTCCCACTGTCAGGTCCTGCTTCCCTGAGAGAGTGGCTTCAACTCTCAGAGCTCTTTCTTTAAATGATGTTCTCCGTATTTCAGAATTATGAGGTTTTGTTGCTCTCTTTATCAATTTGGACATTATATATTGACTTCCTAATATGAAACATGGAAACTTAAGTCTTATTTAACCTCTTCTACCTCATTTTTTGATCCTTGGAACTTGCCAAAATAGTTACACCACTGTTACAGTGCAATTTTTTTGGTTAAATCAGTATTCAGTATTCATCTTAGACTGTGTACGTACTGGTTTCCTGTTGCTCCTGTGACAAATTACCGTAAACGTGGTGTCTTCAAACAACACACATTGTCTTAGAGGTCTGAACTGGATCCTCGGAGGCTAAAATCAAAGGCTGCATTCTTCCTGGAGGTTCTCAGGGGGAATGTGTTCCTTTCCTTTTGCATCTTCTAGAAACCCCCCCACCCCGTGTTCCTGGCTCCTGGCTGCATCGCTCAGACCTCCCTCCAGTTGTGTCTCTGACTCTGACTCTCTTGCATCCTTCTCTTCCCGTGTAAGGACTCTTATGACTACACCGGACCTTTTGCAGGTAATCCAGAGCAAGCTCCTCATCATAAGACCCTAATTTAATCACATCGGTGAAGTCCCTTTCGCCATGCACAGTAACATAGTCACGGATTCTGGGGATTATGCCATCTTCAGAGGGGTCGTTATTTTGCTACCACTGTGTGTGTGTGTGTGTGTGTGTGTGTGTGTATTTACTTACTTACTCATTTTATCTTTTTTCTCTTCTTCTCCCTCATCTACTCATTCTCCTCTTCCTTGCCACTGATTCTCTTCCCCCTCATTTATAACTGTGTTTCTCCTGGAGTAAATAATTTCCTTGTTGTTCCTCTCCTCGGATTTTATGTAACCAACGTGAGTCCTTTCCATACTCTTTATACAACTGTAAAACCTCTGTGTGCACTTTGCATGTTACCCACCGTACCAGCTCACCTGTAAGTACCCTGCTGTGGAGCCTCTTCCTGAGCAAGTTGCCATCTTTGCCTTCCCAGCAGACTGTGTGGTGTCTGGGTCCGCTGCATGGCTGTGTCCTGGGGATGTTCTTTCGCTATCATTACCATCATCCTGCTCATTCCCTTCACTCGTTTCCATGCATCGCCCTTCCCTCCATCTCACGCATTTCTCCAAAATGGTTGGCTTCCTTGTTGAGGTGCAGTGTGTCCTCCAGTTGTTTCTTGAGAAAATGTGTATAGATGGTAAATTGGATACCTTTTATGTCCTAAGATGTCTTCAGCCAATTATGTAGACAACAGTGATAAACTGTCTCTGTTGAGAAAGGGTCTTACTTTTGGGGGGAAGGAACAAGAACAGGAGAGGGCAGGAGAGATGAAGGGACAAGGAGTGGACAGTGCTTCTGCCCTGATCTTCACTCATCATGGTTGTCTAGGACACGGTCCTCTCCTACTCACCTTGCTTCGCTAGTATGATGCTCCTCAGAGGCATGTAACCTCTGTTCTTCAGTGAAGGAACACACACAGACACCTTCGTGTTGTCTGAAGTTGCTCTATGAAGTGACGGAGAATCTTTAGAAGCCATTAGCTGTGTCCTACAAAGGCCTGCTTGAAAAGTTAATTCTACTTATTAAAGATACCGTTAAGAGGATAAAATGCCAAAGCGTGGGGATTACCAGGATATCACATCTCTCCATAGGAAAGCAGCTGAGGGTCCCATCTGGTGACATGCACGGAGGAAGGGTTTGAGGTGCTGGGAAGATGAAAGGGGCTTGGAAGACCCTGACATGTGCTGGGAATTCATCATCAGGACCTAGAACTGAAGTTCCCCACACGGACAGTGGAATGACCCACTAACACAAAAAAAACCAGGCGCGAAATCAGAAAACCCGTTAGCTCCCACTTGAATTTGGTGGGAACAGCCACACTTTTCGATGAAATGTTTGATGCTCTGGAAACCCTAGGAGGTTTCCTTGTCAATAATTTATCAAGGAAGGTGATCTTTAAAATGTGAGACTCCACCTAAGCCTTGCTCAGGCCTTCATGTTCCATTTCCAAAGTGGGTCAAATCTGAACCGATGCCTATTTTGTTGATAAAGTTTCACTGGAACACACACACACACACACACACACTCACACACACACACACACACACACACACACACAGATACCGTTAACATTGAGACCTGATTCCTTATCTCCTTGGCCCATAGGACATAAAAACTCATTCCTCCTTGAACTTTTATTCTATTTTTCCTCCTGTTTCACTGAATGATATTCCCTAAGAACCAGACTTAGGTGTGATTGATTCATCTCTCCATATCCTTTAAGGCCATGGTTTATATAAATGCTCGATAACAATGTGTTGCATTTCTGCATGTCAGACATAGGACCTTTTTCATGACCACAGAATGACCTAACCTTGTCCCACCTTCAGGGGCTTTGCAATTGCTGTTCTCTCTGCCTGTGGTTCTCTGGTGCCGTCCGCTCATCCTTCACATCCCGCCATTGAAACTCACATATCACTAAGTTTTCCCCACCCTGATCTAAGGGCACTGTGTACTCCCTAGGTCACTGATCCTCATACCACCTGTGATGGCACTTGAGCAGTACCCGTCCTTATCTGAAATGATTCTAATTATGTCCTTACTTTGTTTCCCCAACTTAAAAGGACCCACAGTTGGGTTTCTGTCCTACCCGCTCCTGTATTCTGGCATACCTAGAACCAGGGACTGCGGAATGCAATGGATGAAATGAGTAATATCAGCTGTTAAGGGAATGAAAATGTTCGTAACATGGTCTAATTTTTACTGGATTGTGTGAGTGATAAAAGAAGGTAACATATACCTTTTCTGAAAGTTTTCCTCAACTGCACAGCAATTAAGGGTGTATAAATGAACAGGCAAGGCAGAATGATGGTCTTGCCTTAGGATTACGTACACCGTGCTTTGCAAAATTTCCTATCTAGGTTGCTGGTTGAGTGTGGCCAGGAGACACTGTTAATTAGGTTTCTGTGACTTACAGACACTTCTGGGGCTCAGGCTTTAAAAAGTCTTTCCCCCTGAAAACGGGACAGAAGCATATACATACACTTAGGTTGGTGGTGTTGCTGAGAGAGGAAACAAGGAATGAGAAATGAACAAGGACTGTTCTTTATCTTTTCTTCCTAAGCTAAGTGCAATGAAACGAGAACCAGAATGTTCCAAACTGGTGGATGACGCTGAGAGTCCTACAGAAATTGACCCTTGACTTTATAGCAGAATTTCTAGAGCCATACTATTCATTTGTGCTTGGATAATTCTGGTGTGGGGGCTGTCTTTGTGCATGGTAGGATGTTTTGCAACAACCCTGGGCTCTGAATCTCTTCCTCTCTGGCTGTGACAACCAAATGTGTCTGGAGACGTTTCCATCCCTGGTCGAGAACCATATTCTAGAGTATATGTACAACCACCCAGCCTCAAGCCATGCCACTGGACTTCCTTAGAACCCGATTTCCAGCATTAAGGGCACAGTGGCATTCCCTTCCTGTAACAGTGAAAAGCTCCTTGACTTCAGCCTTTTTGTGTGTATGTCCTCTCAGTCACTCCAGGGTAGTTTCAAACATTGTCCTCTACACATTCCACTGAAACATAGCACACTACTCCAGTGTTCCCTTAGGTTCCTCCTCTGCACACAAAATGAGTGTGTGCTTTCCAGCCAGTAGGGGTCTTTCTGGGTCTTTCTGTGGTATCTGAACAGATCCTGACTCTCCACTTTCTTGGATGCCACTCTCTGAGCTGCTGGTACTGTTTGGTTAGTTATCTAACACTGTGAAGAGCTGTAATTGTAAGAAAAAGGAGGGCGAGTGCTCTTTTTTTTTTTTTTTTTTAAGATTTTATTTATTTATTTCACAGAGGGAGAGAGATCACAAGGAGGCAGAGAGG
>LNAC01000183.1:2593572-2655921 GCA_002007465.1 Ailurus styani
GATCCCAGGACCCTGAGATCATGACCTGAGCCGAAAGCAGAGGCTTTAACCCACTGAGCCACCCAGGCGCCCGTGGGGCGAGTGCTCTTAGTTGGTAGTTGCACCAATATAGGGAGAGCCATTCATTCATCTTTCAGATTTTTTTCTTTTTTTATTGAGGTATAGTTAACATACAGTGTTATGTTAGTTTCAGGTGTACAATGTAGTAATTTGACAATTCTATACATTATGCAGTACTACTAAGTGTGCTCTTAATTTCCTTTATTGTTTTTACTCATCCCCACACCAACCTCCTCTTTGGCCATTACCAGTGCTCTGTATTTAAGAATTTAATTTTTTTTTCGTTTTTCTCTTGTTTGTCCATCTATTCCTTTAAATTTCACCTATGAATAAAATCATATGGCATTTGTCTTTCTTTGTCTTATTTCACCTCACCTTGTATCTTCTAGGCCAATCCGTGTTTTTGAAAATGGCAAGATCTCATGCTTTTTGTGGCTAAGTAATATTCCTGTGTGTGTGTGTGTGTATGTGTGTGTGTGAACACAGACATACACACTGCATCTTCTTTTTTTTTTAAGTTTTTATTTATATATCAGAGAGAGAGTACATATGCACAAGCAGGGGGAGTGGGGGGGCAGAGGGAGAGTCAGGCTCCCTACTGATCAGGGAGCCTGATGCGGGGCTCAATCCCAGGGCCCTGGGATCATGACCTGAGCCGAAGGGAGACGCTTAACAGACTGAGCCCCCCAGGAGTCCCCACACTGCATCTTCTCTATCCATTCCTCTTCCAGTGGACACTTAGGTTTCTTCTGTATCATGGCTACTAGAAATAATGCACAAAATATAGAGGCACATATATCTTTTTGAATTAGTATTTTCATTTTCTTTGGATAAATACCCAGTAGCAAAATTATTGGATCCTATGGTAATTCTGTTTTTAATATTTTGAAGGAAACCTTCATATTGTTTTCCACAGTGGTTGCACCAGTTTGCATACCCACCAGCAGTGTACGAGGGTTTCTTTTCCTCCACATCCTTGCCAGTGCTTATTTCTTCTTTTTTGTTGTTGTTTGTTTTATTTTAGTTGTTTTTGACTGGTGTGAGGTGATAGCTCAGTGTGGGTTTTTTTTTTTTAAGATTTTATTTATTTATTTGACAGAGAGAGAGAGAGATCACAAGTAGGCAGAGAGGCAGGCAGAAAGATAGGGGGAAGCAGGCTCCTTGCCAAGCAGAGAGCCCGATGTGGGCCTTGATCCCAGAACCCTGAGATCATGACCTGAGCCAAAAGCAGAGGCTTTAATGCACTGAGCCACCCAGGAGCCCTCAGTGTGGTTTTGATTTACATTTACTTGATGACTGGGAATGTTCAGCATCTTTTCATGTGTCTGTTGCCCACCTGGGTGTCTTTTTTGAAAGAATGTCTCTTCAGGTCCTCTGCCCATTTTTTTAGAAAGATGTTTTTTATTTGTTTTTGAGAGCAAGAGAAAGAGGAAGAGAGCATGAGCAGGGGAGAGGCAGAGGGAGAGGGAGAAGCAGGCTCCCCACTGAACAGGGAGCCCAACACGGAACTCAATCCCAGGACCCTGGGATCATGACCTGAGGAGAAGGTCCTCTTTAACTAACTGACTGAGTACCCAAGTGCCCCTCCTCTGCCCATATTTTTAATCAGATTATTTGTTGTATGAGTTCTTTCCCCTTATCAAATGTATCACTTGCAAATATTTTCTCCCATTCAGTAGGTTGCCTTTCCATTTTGTTAATGGTTTCTTTCACCATCCAAATCTTTTGATTAATCCCAATAGCTTAATTTTGCTTTTGTTGCTCTTGCCTAAGGAGATATATCTAGAAAAATGTTGCTGAGGCCAGTGTCAAAGAAATTACTGTCAACATTTTCTTCTAGGAATTTTATGGTTTCTGGTCTCACATTTAGGTCTTTAATTCATTTTGAATTTATGTTTGTGTGTGGAGATAGAAACTGATCCTGTTTCATTCTTCTGTATGTAACTGTCCAGTTTTCCCAGCAGCACTTGTTGAAGAGACTGTTTTTTCCCCACTGCATATTTTTGCCTCTTTGGTCTTAGATTGATTGATCATGTAAGTATGGGTTTATTTCTGGGCTCTCTATTCTGTTCTCTTCATCCATGTGTCTGTTTTTGTGCCAGTACCATACTGTTTCAGCTACTACAGCTTCATAGTGTATTTTGGAATGTCAGCATACAGTTATTAAATACTTGAATGGACTGTTGTTGGCACGAGAACTAGAACACACTTACTTCTTGGAGCCCACAGTCCTGTAAAGCAGAGACAATAAATGAATTTAAAATATGTCTCAAGTCATAGGTGCTGAGGAGAGAAATACATCAGAAAAAGAAGGAGGGCCCTTGGGTGGCTCAGTGGGTTAAGCTTCTGCCTTAGGCTCAGGTCATGATCTCAGGGTCTGGGGATTGAGGCCCGCATCAGGCTCTCTGCTCAGCAGGGAGCCTGCTTCCTCCTCTCTCTCTCTGCCTACTTGTGATCTCTGTCTCTCTGTCTACTTGTGATCTCTGTCTCTCTGTCAATAAATAAAAAATCTTAAAAAAAAAAAAAAGAAAGAAAAAGAAGGAAACAGTAGGTGGAAGGGAGACTTGGAAGTTCAAGCCTGGTCAGGGAGGTTGTAAACGATACTCAGCGGGATCAGGGAATAAGAGCTGGTGGCAGACGGAGCAGTCAGTGCAGAGGCCATGAGATGGAAGTGGAATTTGGGCACAAGAAGGACAGCCACCTGGGTGGCTCAGTGGGTTAAAGCCTCTGCCTTCAGCTCAGGTCATGATCCCAGGGTCCTGGGATCGAGGCCCATGTCGGGCTCTCCGCTCAGCGGAGTGCCTGCTTCCTCCTCTCTCTCTCTGCCTGCCTCTCTGCCTACTTGTGGTCTGATATCTCTGTGTCAAATAAATAAATAAAATCTTAAAAAAAAAAATACAGTGAGGAGTGGAGTTGCAAGGACAGAGGCCAGAGAGGGCAGGCATGTACATGTCACGTGGAGATTTGTGGGAATGGTGAGAATTCTTCAGTTTTTTTATTACNTACAGTGAGGAGTGGAGTTGCAAGGACAGAGGCCAGAGAGGGCGGGCATGTACATGTCACGTGGAGATTTGTGGGAATGGTGAGAATTCTTCAGTTTTTTTATTACACAAAATTTCAGACAGGTACTACAGAGAACAGGGTAGCAAACCCTTCATGTACCCATTACCCAGATTTAATAATAATAACTACTTTTATTAATTAATATATCTTACTCTCCCTCTCCAGATTATTTTGAAGCTTAGCATTCTTTATTTAACCTATAAATATTTTTATATGTATCTCTGAAAGATAAGAAACTGAAAGTGGTCCTGATCCCAATATTCTCTTAAAATAGTTAATATTACCACATATCCAGTCTGTGTGTGTGTCCATTACACTGATTCTTTCCAAGTATTCGATTATGTGTGTGTTCAGTATTAGGACCCATGCATGTTCATAGGTTGCAATTAATGATTTGTCTCTCCATTCTTATTTAACCCCTCCATCTCTTTCATGTCCCCACTTGAACATTTTGGTTTAAGATATCAGGTCATTTGTTGTGGTTTTCACTTTTGCCAGTCTAGCTTTTGCTGACAGTATCTCTTTGTCCCTACATATACTGTAATCGACCCTTTGATGCAGAAGCTTGATTGTATCCTGGGGTGGTGTGGCTTTTTCAGTAGGACCACCTCATAGATGTTGCACCAAGAGGCACAGAACACCCAGTCATCATGATTATAGCCTAGATCCATTCATTTATTAGGGTTTAAGAAATGGTGGTACTTTAATTGGAGCACTCTTTCTTTACCTATTGAATTAAAGAGAATCATTTTCTTATCCATGAGTGGACTACCATGAGTGGTAGTCTATAGGGAAATCAGGATAAGTGGTTAATTTTTTGTTCCTTTTCCAGTTTTCACAATGAATGGGATAGTTCTCTAGCATCTTCCAAAGGGGGCCCTGACTGGCTGATTCCCTTCCCCCCTCCCTCCCTCTCCTTCTTTCCATCTGTCCTTCATTCCTTCCCTCCCTGCCACCCTCCCTCTTTCCTTCTTCAATCTTTTCTTACCTCCTTCTTCCCTTCTGTCCTTGAACTCATGGCCTTAAACTTTGGGTGTATTCTAGTACATTACCATTATCACTCCTATTGATGCTCGATTTTCTGGGGTTTTTCAGCTAAGTTTCCTAGATTTTTAGCCTTTACATAGAGTGAGAGAGAAGCTGTTGGAGTGTTTTGAACACAGGAGTGATAATCTAGAAAAAAGTCACTCTGGAATTTGTGTATTGAACAAAGTGTAGAGGGTGCCAGGGAGGAAGTGGAGAGATCAGTGAGAAGGAAATTATAATCATCCAGCGAGGGTAGGACATTCCTTGGATCAGCATGGATCAGGGGGAAAGAATGGTGAGAGTCTGGATATTTTACATTGCATGGAAATTTTTTTTGGCAGGGAGAGGTGGATGGGGAGTTTGGGCTTGGATATTTTAAAATAAGGGTATTAAAAGGAAATTCAAGGGAAACTATTTTGTTGTCCGTTGGCAATATGGAACTAAAAATCACTTAAGATCTGTGTAGAGAAATCTATTGAATGAAATTCTGATGTGATTCTTAAAATGAGGTTATTTTAAGAAAATAAAAAAATTAGAAAATTTAGCTTTTGTAGAGGCAGAGTGAAATTCTTTCTTTCTTCTCCCCATTCCCCCCCCCCAATCATAACCTGGCTTTTTCCATGCTTCCTTTCATGCTTTCCCTAACTTTACTGAGCAAAGTTGGTCCCCCTTCTTTGTGTTCTGTTATATCTTTATCATTTCTTATTGTTATGCTTTTCATATTAGTTAAAATGATTTGTTTACATTTGTGTCTGCCTTCCTGTGGTCACTATGCAATGTCTATGATCCTGGTATGGATTTGCTACCACTGAAAGGTAGGTTTGGTTAGTTTTATGTAAGCCCACACAGTAGGAGAAGTTGTTACCTAGTTAATAAATACCCCAGAGCATGTTGGCAGGTTAGGTGTTAGAGGAGGGTTCTGGGAATATTTTATGAACCTTCTCTAGCCCACATGAACCTTTGTACAATTAGAAACAGGTGACACTCTAGATGGATGCAAAGCTGAGGGTAACTTTGTTGAAAATGGGGGGCGGGGGAGATAGGACGGGGAGATGGTGGAAGCAGCCCACAGCCATGCAGCAGGCTTGGCAGGGTGGGAAGCAGGCTGGACTTCAGCCTTCACTTCGTTTTTTCCCTTGGCTCCTTTGTGCAGGACACAACCTGAACAACTGCACATGGCATCCCTGCAAGTGAAGGCCTTTGGGATAGGGAATAAATGCAGCAGCATCTGGTGCACCTAGCACTGTCACGAGTTGTATGCTCTCAGTTTCTTCATCTGTGAAATGATGGAATTTGACTTCATAGCTTTTTAAGTGTAACTATTCGAACATGGTTGTTTGATCACAAATTGGCTGTGTGCATGTGGACCAGCAGCAGAGATTGAGAATGAGAAGTCTTGCTAAAATAAAATTTAATGTGATTAAGTATTTCTCAGCAGACCGGTGGTTACTGAATTTTAAAACATTTTAAAATGCATCTGAAGAACTGAGTCAGATATGTTCTTCATACACAACAATGGAAGTACACTTAGTCCCAAGTTAGGAATACTGGGCAAAATTGTGTTATTTGAATAAATACAGGATGAAACTTTCAGGCTTCCAAAATGTATGTTCTCCCTTTGCTTTCTTATTCATATTAGATTGCTTTTGTAAAGTATGTAACACCGTGATGCTCTTAAAAATCACTTTTCAAAAATAAAAATACAAGCTCCTGTCTCTTGCATTTCCAGTTGGTACTTCCCATCATAGGGATTTGCCTGTTCACACGAAGGTTTGCCTCACACCAGAGTTCAACATCCCCCAAATTAATGCAGTTAGTTTATTCCTCTTTCTGATGATTGCCTTATATAGAAAAAAATCTAATTGTTTTCATTCTGCACCATTCCCCGTGTCTTTCTTGTGGCACCTGAATGATTTTGTTAACTCCGCCAAGGGGAGAGTCAACGGAACTTCTCAAGATTCTATTTGAGAGCATCCCTGGGAGGTGGGAAATAGTTTAGGTTGGCTGAGATAAACTCTTTCCCAAGTATGATACTGTTGCTTTATTTTTTTTTCCTTCAGTCTGTGTGATGAAAGGACTTTTCATTTCACTGAGGTGAAAACTGGGTCTGTGAGTGGAGCGACTTTGTTTTAAAAAAAAAAAATCAGAAACCAATTACTTGATATGCAGAGCTGAAAGCCTCATTCCCTGAACGAAATCAGTGCAGTGTGCTCTACCGTTAACCTCAGGAAGGCGGCTGACATCTCTTGATTACGGCTAGACGTGGAAGGACCCAAACTTGCAGGATCCCCCTCCCCCTAGAGAGATTGGTAGTCCAGTCCTTTCTAGAGGTTCGTTTTGGCTCTCTGTCATCACCGGGACGCTGGCAGGGAACGTGTGTCATGGTTACAATACAGTGTGGTAACATATAACAAGCATGAAAGCCCAGCGGGAAAGGCTGCAGATTCCGGGGCTGACCTTGGAGTAAGTATTGTCTGTCTTTAATATTTTAATGCTTTCTGCATGGCACTCTGCTTTCCTGCGACCAATAGCTCTTTAGCATTTGTTTGTACTGACAGCCTCAGAGCACTGCAGTGCGAGGTGGAGGATACATGTCTTAAATGCATGGCATTTGGTTTTCCGAGGATGGGGAGAGCCAGACCCTGCGTTTTGCACTGCAGTCAGGAGAAGCGTGGCTGCATAATTAAAGTTACTAAACCTCAGTGCTGGAAACATCTTAACAGCTCATTGTGAAAGAATGCATCAGCAGGCCATGGTGTAGCAGTCTTTTTCTCCTCTCTTACTGTTTGTTTATCCCCATGCTGCCTTTTTCTAAAGAAAGGCCTCTGTCTGCATGGAATAATAGGAGACGTGACAATGGATTAGAGTACAAGAGAAGGGTTATTTGTAACGTTCATGAGATGTGATCCATGTTTTATTTGTGCAACAGAATATTAATGAACTGGAGTGCATTTTGAGTCCTCTCTGCAGTCTCCAGCCACTGCATATGCAGTGTTTACCTAGTTGAGATCTGTGTTTGCTTAGCTGGTTTTTTTTTTTAACCCGTTAACCCATCTGACTGCCTTCTGATTTGATGGTCGCCACGTGAAAATGCCCACATCTCATTTGTGGCGCAGAAGTTAAACATCTGTGATGCAGGAAGTGTCAGCAAATTTTTATTTTAAATCTGTTAGTCAAAGATGCAGAAACTGTGAGTTAGACTGTGCTTGGCACAGTGAAAATAATAGTCAAATGTAAATCTGGTAGGAAAAGAGAAATACCCCTTTTCCTAACTTCCAATGAAGATAGAAAATTACATTTAGTTGAAATTCATACAATCTTGGTCATTTTATGCTGGATTACTTCCAGGAAGAGAGTATTGTGTCCAGTTCTGAGTACTAATTATTCTTCTTGAATCCTGGATATGCATCATACAAGGGAAATTACTCTGTAATTAAAAAGTTAATAAAAACACTACATTTCTGAAGTGATGTGAATACTTTTCTAGTTGGTCCTTGCTCTCAAATTTTACACTGATTTTATACTAACAAGTACTCATTTAGAAAAAGTTAGAGGGCTCTTAGAACCCTCTTGCTAGTTGTGGCATTTTTCATAATGGACATACAAGCCATATTTACTCATTGCCCTGATACTTTGTCCCCTCTCCAACTCCACCCTAGCATTCAGCACTCACCATCCTTATGGCATATCTCAGTGGCATACACTCATTCTTCTACCTTACTTACCTCTCTCTGGCATTCTGAAATGCACAGCTCAGATGTCAGTGTTTTTATGTTCAAGACCCAGAAGCACTAACCCCAGCATTGTTTCACTTCTGTTTCTGGTTGTTCCACTTCCTTGTTGTTTTTTCAGACTTAGTAGTATACATCCTTCCACATTACACCTTTTTCTTTTGTTTTTAGCATCTTGTCCACTTTAAGAGGAGACACTTGAAAGTAACTTCTTAATTCATCAGTCGTATTAAATGTTCCACCCATAATTTGAGAGTCTGAGGTAGGCGGCAGACTTAATGACTTTATCAATGATGACACAGCACATATCGATCAGCTAAACCCAAGAGGTTCCCTGGATTTTGTGTTGGCTCAGACCACACCCCCTGGGTCTAGTCGCATTTAAAATCGATTACTCCTCCACCCGAGAAGCTTGACATTGTAGACTAGGGATCACTCTTAAATGTCACTGTAGTGTTAGCATAAAATTTACTGTGAACATTTTGCTTACCTTGAAACGTAAAATCACTCTTAGGTAGACATAGTTAATTTTACATTCATTCATGGAGAAAGCAAGTTCTGCAGTCTTTGAGTAAATTCATTTTCTAAACACTGCAACACTGCAGAGAAATGTTCTAATGAGAAATCTTAAAAATTACTGATTTTACTAAAAGCAGATTTAGTATGTATATCATTTTAATTATTTGGGGACCTTATATCACAGCAAATACATGAAGTAGTTTTTGAATGTTCTTCCATGAGACTGTACTGTCTCTCTTTGAGGAGAGTGTATTCCGTAGGCACTGTGGCCATGGGCCATGACACTAGAATGTTTTATACTCTATAGATAGAATTCAGAGTTTTCCATCTGACTTAGCAATAACAGGAATCACTTTCTGATTCCTATTTCAAAAACTGAAATTTCTGGATGTGAGACACCAGACGTGTAAGTATTTCAGAAATTAATCATTTATTCAGAAATTTCTGATACGTAGATAAGCATATATGTGTCTTTACAGTTTCTGAGAAAGTAAGTTTTTTTGTGTGTTTTTTTTGTTTTTCGCTTTTTTCTTTTTTTTTTTTTTTTCAATTTAAGGATAGAAGTTGGTTTAAGGATAGAAATAGACACTTGGGATGATCCCTGTCGCAGCTTGGTGCCATGGCGTGGCTTTAGTGCCTATGTATGCCTATTTTCGGACCAAAAGGGACAGATAAGATTGTACAGAGGTTAAATAATGTCTGTATCAGTAGACATTCCTGAGAGTTTTCCAATGAGCTGCTAAGTTCAAGTACAGCATGTTTAAGAGCAGTGGCTTTTGAACGTGCTCTGAGTGTATAAGGAAATCCGTTCATTAGTTTACCAAGTACTGGCACCAAACTGGAGAATGGTTTTAAAAGATAAAAAACTGTGTGGAACCATTTTATTAAATAAGTGGGAGCATTTGGAGCAGTAATTTTATATTTCAGTTTAAGACAAATACAGCCAAGTCTCAATTATCCATATAATGGGAAACAAGGATGAAACTGAGAATTTGATAAGCCCAACTCTGATTTTAGCCACTATTGCCATTTCTGTGTTCAGTAAAGAGCACAACCAGCTGGAATCAGACAACATACAGCTCCATCCCAGGACCCCTTCTCTAAGACAGGCAAACATCAAGGTGTGGTGTAGGGTCATGGCCAGTAGAGAGGAATGTTCTTAAAGAATCTCATTGCACTATAGTGGGAAATTCTCCTGCTCACTTCAGCCAAAGAGTTGGTAGCAGAGTACCTAGCTAATTCTAATTTTGATTTTGCCATGTAATAATAATTGGGAATTGCCTAGTATTAGCTTCATACTTTGATATTTCCATTGGCAAAATTTTTGAGTGAGATATCTGACAAATTTAGGTTTTATCTCTTCCCTAAAAAAGGAGGGATAGGAGGCCAAAAAGAAAAAAGGTAAAGGCAATGTAGGCTCACTACCCTGTGATGAATATTTGAGATCTGGCTGGTGAATGGGCCTGGATAGTTTGGATAGGATGGAGGGGATGGGGATTATAATGGTCCATTGACAGATGAAATTAAAAAAAAAAAACCTCTCTAGAAAGTAAAATAATTTATAGTAAAATGTGTAAGAAATTTTCACATTACCTATTGCAAATGTAAGAAACAGTTTTTACCACTGCCCCCGAGGATTACAGAAAATGATGTTGGATGTTTTTCACGGCAAAGTGCTTAAAAACATATCTTCTTATTTGGAAATGTTTGCCACTTTGCCTTTTTAAAAACTACAGTATCTAACTTGAATTCTGTTGTCTGATAACTACTTTCCTCTAGTTCTACTGATTTACCATTGATTGTTGATCAGAAATAGAATATACTGACTGAGTAAAACAGGACTGGATTTTCTTGGCAGACATCTCAGAAGGTACCTGCTAAGTTGCTCTGTGACAAAGAAAAGGCATAAATGCAAATGGCAGTGGTAGCTTTGAGGCTGTCGATTTTCTCAGGAAGCATTGCCCTTGTTCTCTATTGCAGAGCTAGAAAGAGGCAAGTGGTGAGCTGATTACCTCGGGGTACTGATAGGCATGCCACAGTGATTCTGGCCTAAAGGGAACACAGTCCCTTCAATGAGCATTGCTGTTTTTACTGCCATCATTTCCCCAATTGGAATGACATTATTTTAACTTTCAGTCTCACTCCAAGGAGCCTGAGTCCAACCCCATCCAGCCCAGGCAGCCCCTGTAGTCCTCTCTTCGCTTTTCACTTCTGGAGGTAAGCGTGCTCCAGTGACAGCCCGGCCCGTTGGCTGCTTTGTCTCTGCCTTCCCTTCCCCCAGACCCCACAACAAATATTGGAACACGTGCGACTCTGCAGT
Organism: Ailurus styani; assembly: GCA_002007465.1. Lineage (NCBI taxonomy): Eukaryota > Metazoa > Chordata > Mammalia > Carnivora > Ailuridae > Ailurus > Ailurus styani. The sequence continues at coordinate 2,604,292 of LNAC01000183.1, forward strand.
ACACAATACACAGCCCTCTCCTATCATCTTAGTGTTAACAGAGCAAGGAAACAGAGTAAGGAAACTGACTGAGTTGTTTACTTGGTGATTTATGGGAGCACCTGGAAAATGTACAGTGCTTCTCCCATTTCGCTCATCTTAACTGTATTTCACTTCATGCCTGGTGATTAGTTGTGTGTATATTTTTCCTCTCGCTTTCTTTGGAAATGATCTGCTAAATTCTACAAATTTTGACCTATCTCTTATAGTACAACTTATTACATTTTCTAGAAAATACAGATTAAAGTATTGTAATATGTGTTGCTAGAAATTATTTTGTATCCTGTTACTTACAGGACAAAATGTTTAAATTGTCTAAAAGGATTAGAATTTTTCATCTCTTTTAGAACTCCAGCTATATCTCCACCCTCTCATTCACAGGCTGATGTAAATTAATTCTTCTCTGTTCTTTAGAGAAAGATCTCCAAGGAGCTCTACTTGCGTTTTAGCCCTGTTTGCTAAAAGAATACGTGGTAGAAAGTACTGTTCACATTGTATGTGTAATACCTATGTTCTATTAAGATTTTCATGAATTCAGTGTCTGGTTAGAGTGGGTTTCCCCATACTTAATTAGAAGATACACATACAATGTCCAGCAACCCCCTAACCTTTTTTTTAATCTTAAGAGAGAAAGTGGAATGAAATTCTCAGTTGATGGAAAGAGTGACTTAAATTATTTTTTGTTAGTGAATACATTTTTCTGCACATATTCAAATAAAAAATTCATGGCCATTTCCTTAAAAATAGTAATGTACAAGCTTTATGCTTAGATGATATCACTGGGTCAGTTTAATATATTTGTTTCTCTCATTTTGTAAAATAAGACTGAACTAAAATCTGTGAAGAATTGACTAGGGGAATGAATTAATGACTTTGAACTTTGGTTCTACTCTTCTGCTGATAGGATTATATTTATTGTAAAAGTGACTTTCAACATGAAAGTTCCATGTAATAGCTTTCATAAAGCATATAATATATGCTCTCTGAATATAATAGATCCTAAAGCATGGGAATAGTTTTCTGACAATCCAGAGAATTTTCCTGCTTTTGTAATTTGTCTCCTTTTGGTGATCCAACCAAAAGTAATTGGACTCTCTTCTGAATTTTTTCTTCAGTGTAACATGTCCTCACTAAACGCTCACATACCCTTTTCTTTTTCCTTCCTAAAGACAATAAGCTATTCAAAATGCAGGTGCTATCAGTAGTAGAAGAGAAAAGAGTCTGAAATGAATGCTGTTGGTAGTGTGGAAGAGGAGGAGGTTGGGAGAGTGTTTTTGGAGAAAGATGTATTGGACCTGGTGATACTTGAACTGGACCTTGAAAAATCTTGGTGTTTCAATAGGGGACAGATGGTGGCAAAGGACAAAAGCAGGCAGAACATAAAACAGAGTGAAGGAGATTTACAAGTGTGGTACTCTGTAGACAGGCTGTGTGTAAGTAGAACTTAAGATGGATAAAGGAGAAGAGAAGCAGGAGTTGTAAAGAGCTTAATATGGACTTAAAACTTAATCTGGGAGCATGAAAACTGAGCTAAAAAGTTTGACTTACATCTTGTAAGCACTCCAGAGTTCTGAATCAGGAAAGGACCAATCCGACCTCAGACTGAGAAAAGTTAACCTTTACCCTTAATACCCTTTGCGGGTATTAAGAACAGACTGAATTTCAGGTGGAAACTCCAATGAGGATGCTGGTACAATATTTGATGAGTAACAAGTCCTGGATTAGGACCAGTGCCATGAATTGAGTTCACATGTGCAAAGTACTTTATAGTTGACCAAATGCTTTCATATACATGACCTCATTCAAATCTTTTTTTTTTAAAGATTTTATTTATTTATTTGACAGAGAGAGAGAGAGAGCACAAGTAGGCAGAGCAGCAGGCAGAGGGAGAGGGAGAAGCAGGCTCTCCACTGAGCAAGGAGCCTGATTCCGGGCTCGATCCCAGGACCCTGGGATCATGTCCTGAGCTGAAAGCAGCCGCTTAACTGACTGAGCCACCCAGGCGCCCCCCATGATCTCATTCAATGTAATCTACCATTGTAAGACCGAAAGGGATATTGTGTCTGTTTATAGGTGAAGGTGCTAACACACATAGAGATAAACCAGCTTTACTAGCCAAGGTTTCTTTGGCTTTACTAGCCAAAGACTTCAAAATGAAGTCTCGTATTTTTCCACTGTGACTAATTTAAGATACACATTGTTCTGAGATCATTTGTACTGAATTTTAATTATCTGGTTTAGGTAGACCTGTGACCTCTTTTAGTCATTTTTATTTCCCTGGTGCTTCTCTCAATGCCTGGAATGTAGTAAGTGTTTTAGAAATGTTTATCAAAGAATGAATAAATGAGTGAGTTGGAAGGAGAAGATGTATTTGTTAAATCACAGCTCATGCATGAACCACAAAATAAATAGAGAATGACTCACATACAATGGGTTGTATTTCTTACTCCCAGACCAAGGGCATGAGAGACTCACTGCTCCACACAGTCATTTAGGGATCCAGGGGGCTCTTGAGCACATGCCTTCAAGTTTGCCCTGGGCATCAGCTTCGAGCTGGTGAAATGGGAAGGGGCATGGGAGGTGGTGGACTGCCAGACTTGAAGATGGCACTCATCAGTTCTCTTCATATGGCATTGCCCAGGATTTACTGTTCTGACTGCATCTGTGGACAAGAAAGGCTAGAAAGTACAGCTTACTTGTGTTTGGGAAAATGAGTTTGCTCAATAGCTAGCAATCTTGGTCAGAAAAGTTGATGAAAGAAAGGCACCCATGGTCGATCTTCAGTAGATAATTTTGACTAAATGGTGGGCACTGAGATTTCTAGCATTAAGTGAATGGACCTCAAGAAAGCAAGAAAGTTGGGGAGGGTGGAAAGTCGTCACTGTGAGTCTGACCTTGAACACACAGAGACATCTTTAGGTAGTGGTATCTGGTCAGCAGTTTAGGATTGGGCATCTTACATGGTGTGCCCCCAAATAATGGTCTGGTATAAATGGAGGGATTCCAAATATGTTCATGCTATTACCACCAAAAAGGATTTATTGTAACCCTGCACGGATTTTTCTTTCCTTGATTGTGATGGATCAGATTTCTTCTCTGTTCTTTTTTTTACGAGTGGGGTTTGCATGTCTGGGGGGAGAGTGGTGGTGGTGAGCATTCACAGTGTATGTGCCCTTTTGAGGTGCTGACACACAGTTTCTAAATATGGCAATGGAAGATTCTGTTCCTTTCATAGTGAAGCCCTGGAGGCAGACTATGCTGAGATGGGAGTTAGTGTTCCAGCTCAGGCTTCCTGAAGGTTGCCCAGAAACAAGACATCTGAAGATTCTAGGGCAACTCTGGTGCTAAATGAAGTTTTAGTCCATCTTGGGAGTGGAACCTTGCATTGCTGTGTGGAGACCACAAGGCAGTTTGGGGAGAAGAATTTTGTAAGGAATTTTCTGAATATACAATGGACTGCCTTCAGCTTCATGCTGCTGGAAGTCTCCCAGAAAGGCCAACTTCCCACTTAGCTGGAAGGATGCGGAGGTCGTTCTTACAGCCAGCAGAGCAGTAGGACCACACGATTCCCAAAGGCCCTTCCACCATGAAATTCTGACACCTTTGTTGTCTTCCAGCAGGGCTGGAGAGAGATCTAAAATACATAATTTGTCCATGAGCTAAAAAAAATATGGCCTAAATATTGGTTCAGTAGTACAAACATGACAGACAACATCTTAAAAACCTTGATTGGAATTTCTGCATACCTTCTCTTTCCCCCTTCTGAGGCAACCAGAGCTACTCAGAATTTCCACAATCCTCAGTATTTCATAAATTGATGACAGTTGAGTGGTTGGTCATATAATGATGACGTCAGTGCCTCATGAGTAATTTGGATGGGACCCGTGTCCACTCATAATCTCAACTCTGATCATGTAGCAAGATTCCAAGTGAAGCTGCCTATTTTACATTCTCAGGGTCTTTCTTGGCACCTAGCCTGCCTTGCCCTCAGTAGGGACTCAGTAAGTAGCTGGAGGCTGGCTGCCTTTATTCAGTAGCTGCATTTCTGTTGTGATCAAGCATCTTCTTCTGTATCTCCATTTCATGCCCCAGCTTCTCAGTGGATGGCATCCATTGGCGCTTCTGTGGCACTTTGTACACTCCTCCTGTTTGACTTGTTCCATCCTTAGTTCAGCTCTCCATTTGGTTCCTGGAGTCTCAGGTCGCAGACACACAGTCAGCTCCACTAGAGTTGGCAGCAAAACATGTATTCCGTTTCTTCTTACATCCCCCGAAATCCCCGCAGCCTGCATCAGCTGTGACTACAGTCACATGTACCACATTGCTGGTAGGACACAGGACTCATTTCCAAGAAGAATATTGCCACTGTGCTACACACTCCACACGGGCAGTGTTTTTGTCTCTTTTTCTTCCACAGGTGTATCTGCAAAGTCTAAAATAGTGCCTGACACGCATCGTAGAGGCTCCTTAAATATGTACTGCTGTAGAAATGACCGTTATGCTTGGGGCTCAGGGCTGTTCTGACGTTTTTAGCCTGTGCTCAAAACATGGCCTATGTTTTTGTAGTATGTGCGCTTTGAGAATGGTGTTGACACTTTGAGAGGTACGCCATGCATTTTGATTCTTTCATAAATACTAAATGATAGCCATCAGCATGTCAAAACTGACCAGGTATCACTTATAAATGAAGTAAGGTTCAAGGCCAAAGTAGACCAGCATTATCAAAGAGAGGTGAACCCCAGAGTTTATCAGAGACCGGGCCTCGCTCTAGTGAGGGACAGAGAAAATGATCTCGAGGTTGTGGCGGATCCCACGCCAAAGAGGATACAGCACTCGAAGGGAAGGTAGACAATAAAAGAGGGCACCAGGGACAAATGTCACCTAATCTCGTTTTGCTAAGAGCCTGTCCGTTTGTCCTGTTGCTGTTGGGAGGGTTCCTGGGTTCCCACAGCTGCCCGAATGCCCTTCACTTGTTGCCCCGGTGGGGGGCAGATATAACAAGTATATACCCAATACATGACTGTATGTTATGATTTTATGTCTCCTTTTCCTGGGGAACCTGGAAGCATAAGGAAGTCATGTGATGGCTAAACCCTTTTTGTTTCATTCACTTGATAGGATGAGCAGGGCCATTCCTTTTTTATTCTGGTTTCTCCCCTTTCACTAGATGGAGAACATTGAGCAAATCGGAAGAAGCTGGTACCAGATGGCAGTTTTTTTTGTACTGTACGGATTCCAGTTCCCGTGCTTTTGTGAATGTGATAGTTTAATGAATTGCCTTATGCATCCTTGAGTTTTATTTCAGAATTGCTATGTAGAACTGAATCTGTTTAGTGCACATAGTCTGAGGACCGGCTCTGCTAAGCGGAGCTGAGCTTGGTGGTGAACGCTTTGCTAGTCCTGTCAGTGTGGGTCCAGGTAGAGATGGGGAAGGCAGGTATCAGCGTGGATAGGCCGGTTAGCACTTCCTGCCCCCCCCCACTCCACCCCCCACTAGTTTCTGCCTCTGCCACCACCTGGAGGCTTCTGTTGCTTGTAAGAATCCAAAGAAGCAAGAATGAGGTGATGTGTGTAAGGTATGCCAAGAGGGGATGGCTTGGGGGTAGACTCATGCAGGAACAGGGAAGGGTGACTCTGATAAACTTCCTGCGGAGAGATGCTTTGGGAGTTTTCCTTTGAGTTTCTTTTTCTAGATCACATTATTGCAGTGTTTTGTTGTTGTTGTTGTTGTTGTTTTGAACTGATACCATAAACGTACCTGTTACAAAGTTACTGAGCCTAGGGCATGAAGTTCTGAGAGGTCAGATGGCAGGCAGAACTTTCAAGTTCACTGGGGTCCTGGGAACACACGCATCCTTTCCTAACCTGTGCTCATGTGTTTGCAGGTGTCTGCATGTGTCGGGCCCGGGGCAGCCTTCCAGGGCATTCTTTCTATCATGATGATTCTTAGGTTTTGGTTAAGTGTTTACTCTTTCATGTTCTCTTCTCTCTGGTTTAAGGACTTGGTTGAGAGGCCAGCATGACTAACTTAGATATTTGCATCACTGTTGGCTTAGTTCTCATTTGTCAGGAGCTTGCTGCATACCCAGTGCTGTTCTTAGTCCCTCATAGAGATGAGTTCATGTAATTGTCACAGTGTGCCTGTGGGGCAAGGCTACTGTTGTCATTTTGCAACCGTGAGAATGGAGGCACAGAGAAACAAAGTTACATGTGGTCGGGCGCCTGGGTGGCTCAGTGGGTTAAAGCCTCCGCTTTCGGCTCAGGTCATGATGTCAGGGTCCTGGGATCGAGGCCCGCATCGGGCTCCCTGCTCAGCGGGGAGCCTGCTTCCCCCTCTCTCTGTCTGTCTGCCTCTCTGCCTCCTTGTGATCTCTCTCCCTCCGTGAAATAAATAAATAAAATCTTTAAAAAAAAGTTACATGTGGTCAACACACATCTTGGTTTGCCCAGGTTCTGTTCGATTTATGCCTGTTCTCCCATAGTGGTTATTAAAAGGGCCTTCCCTGACTTTCACACCCTTCCAAGTGTGGGCAACAAATTACACCCACCTATTTATGTCAAGAAGGAGGCCTGATGTGGTTCAAACTCAAGCATCTGGTGGGAGAGCCTGCATTCTCACTTGGTGGGATAGAGCTGCACTATCTACATTCTCCTTCAACACACTGGAGTCAGCAGTTATGTTAAATTTGCCTTCTGAATATTCTATTTACAGGGCACCTGATCTTGTCACTCCATTTGGAGTTTTTCTGCTTGGTTCAGTACACAAGTACATGTTTCAGTCCTCTGTTGAGAGTGTGGTTATGGGACTGGGGAGGATGTTTTGAGTTGGGGTGCCCTATTTTTTTCTGTATAAAAAAATTTATTTTAGACAGCCTAGATCATGCAATGAGGGTTAAATTGGTTTCACTTGGCGACCAGGCTGTGGGCCCCAGCGGCACTGCTATCTGCTGTTGCTCTGACCTAAGCAGTCTGTGCTGGGTTCCCTCAGCCAGCACTGGCCCGCTTCGCCTGGGGGCTGATAGCATGTCCCCATTGCTCTGAGGGTCCCAGGCCCTTGGAGCTCTACCAGCAGCCAGACCTCCTCCGGCTTAAACAAGGAGCCCTCCACCACGTGCAGAGCCAGGACACTGACTTCCTCTGTGGCATTCCCCATTAAATACTTGTGTGGCCCAACCACTCAGGAGCAGTCATTATTATAGTCTTTCTGGACCAAATACTGTGACCAACTTTTTGAATTTGGTTTTAGAATATATTGAAATTACTCTTGGGAGCTTTAGCAGCTATCTCTTATTTACTAGGTCATCTTGGGGCAGATAAAGAAATCACTTTGCTGTGTGTGTGTGTGTTGCTGGGGCGGGGTGGGTGGGGCCAGCGGTTTGGCCGTATATTTTCTTTAGTTTCTGCATTGCTTTTAGACCAGAAAAAAGAGATTTCACATCATTTTTTAAAACTTATTTCCTGTACTTAAAATGTTGCTGCAGCCATTAACACCCACCCCGTTGATAAGAGAATGAAGTTGTGATATTCCTTGAAAGCAGAAGATGGTGATGATAATAGGAAGGTGTCTCAGTAAGTGAATACAAATGCGGAATTAAAAAATTCTCAAGTTTCTCCAGCAGTAACATGAGGATAACAATACTTCTTGGAGGTGTTGTGAGAATTAATTAGGCAGCGTTTGTGAAAAGTTTCAAGATGAGTGTTCTGTTTTATTATTATGAGCTTCGTCTTGTTCTTGGAAACACAGTATTGAAACTGAGCTACAGAACCCAACCCTTGCATGAAGGATATTGCATATTCTAACATGACAGTGAATGATGAGATATTATGAAACTGGGATAACTGTGCTAATGATCTCGAGTGAATAGGAGATGAGCTAAATTTCATGGCTTCTTAGGCTTTTTATGACCATCCCCATGACAATATGCTCTGCTGAATTATTACCTGATCCAGTTAATAAAACTTGGGTGGAGTTACACTAAAGTCAGCTAACATTTCTTTTCCAGGAGTGGTGTTAGAATTTTTTCTTTTCTCTTTATATAAAGTATGTATTTGGCTCAATCTTAACCAAGTTCAGAGTCAAAATCATCTTTAATTGCTCACCCTCCCCCCACCTTTTTTCAGTGTGTGTATATGGTGGCATGTGAATGTATCGTCCATTAGGAAGTCCTGTTGATTCTTTGCAACCTACTTGGCTTCCTCCCTCTTTAATACCACCTTAGTCTGAGCCACTATCACTTATCCCTGGATGTTTGTAGTAGCTTCCTAATTTAATGCTTCAGCTCAGCCTGTGCTCTGCTAAGGTCTGTGCTCCGCTAAGGTCTGTGCTCCAGACAGCTTTCTGAGGGATCTTTGCAGGGAGAGTCACTCCTCAGCTCAGAGCCTTCCGATGGCCACCCTCCCATCTTCCATGAGCTGCCTTCTTGCTGCCTCTCACTCATTTCCTCCTGGCCACATTGAGCTCTGCTTTTTCTGGACCGTTCGTTCCAACTGTGTTTGTATCAGTGCTTATTGCCCCCTGGTCCTGAACTACTCTGTCCCATCCTTTCGCCTTTAAAAATTTTTACAAATGCAGACCTACCAGAAAAAGTTGGAAAAATAGTACAGTGAATGCCCTTACTCACCTTGATTCACCAATTCACACTTGTCACATTTGCTTTATCTTTCTGTCTCCTTCCCTCTTAACCCCTCGGTAGATTTAATTTTTTTTCTTTTGCTGAACCATCTGAGAGTACTTTGCAGACATTTGATATACCCCTAAATCCTTCAACATTTATCTCTGAAGAACAAGTACATTCTCCTTCATAGGCATAATATCATTATGTCATTATTATACTCTCAAGTTGAGCATGAGTATAGTATTATCTGATAGGCAGCCTGTATCACAATTCTCTAGTTGTCCCCCAAAAGTTCTTTATAGTTGTATTTTTAAATCCAGGATCCTAGTAAAGATTATATATTCCATTTAGTTGCCATATCCCTTTAGTCTCCTTTAATTTATAACAGTTTTACCATTTGGCTGAGGGGTTGGGGATGGGGGTGGGAGGTGTTCTCTTCATAATGTTGACATTTTTCAAGTGTATAGTAAATGTTGTGTCGACTGTCCCACAATCGCACTTTATCTGGTGGCTTCCTCTTCATTAGATTCAGGTTAAACATATTTGGCAGGAACAGACGATGTCGTCTTCCCCAAAACATCACATTGGGAAGCCCAGAATCCCTCGTCTGCCAGATTTTTCCTTTGTGGTACCATGTTTTTTGTTTTATTAAGTAATCTCTGGAGTGACATTAAGAGTTCACGTAAATAATTATCTTCTCAAGCTTTCACCCAATGGTTTTTGCATTCATTGATGACCTTGAATCAGTTAATATCTTGCCATTTGTGAAGTGACAGTTTTCTATTTGTTATAAGCTGGTGTTTTTCAGTTAAAGAAGAACTTTTCTCCTGCTCTCCTCCCACTGTTGGGAGTATTACTGTGGATTCATGCATTTTTTAAAAGAATTAAACAGAAAACAAATACATATTTGGTGTGTAATGACCCATGACCGTCATTGCCCTTTTTGTTGGTCAGGTTGTCTCAGAATTCATCAGTGGAAGTCCTCTCAGGCTGACTACTGGGTCATTTCGACGTGACTGTCCTAGGGTGTTTTTGTTTTTTGTTTTTATTTTTGCTTTTTAGCATTTCTTCATTTTCCAACACAGCAAGTTCTATCTGTGCAGGAAAGTAGCGGATCCTGATCACCAGTCACCTAATCTCTCCTTCACTTCCTCAATATCTGAACTAAACATCCCTGCAACAGAGAGGCCCTCCCCAGCCACACCATCTCCCTTTCCTGCTCCATTATGTTTCCTACATTGTGGTACATGTCCCCATTCAATATGTAACGTTTATTTGTTGTTCATCTTACCCATTCACCACTCGGTCCCTAGTGTCTGAAACATAGAGCATCCTCAACAAATAGCTCTTGAAAAACCTGAGTGAGTTCACCCCCATCCTGAGCCTCCTTCATGCTCTTCCAGATTACCTGCTGCTTTCCTGCTCTTGACACCGAGATGACTCGAGCTGCGGGGGTTCCTCACTCATTTGTCTGGATTTCATTGCAATTTTCACGTCTAACAGTCCTCCAGCCTTTGGATTCTGGTGATATCTAAAACTCTTATGAAGTGTAGCACGGATGACACTCTAGGCCAGGCACTTGGCAGGTCTCTTCTCCAACTCCTCTGAACAGACGGGCTGGCTATTTTAGAAATAACAAATGAAGCACTTGACATGATGTTAGAATTTTTACCTGCATACTCATGCTGGGAACTGAAAATTAAGTAGAACAAAGGTTTTATTTTCTAAATGAGCAAATATCCATTCGTTCTGTATATAACATGTTAAAAACCTTCATGGGACTTACAGAGTAGAAGAGGTCTTATTCTTGACGAATTTCTCTTCTAGCTGAGCTGTTAAGGAACAAGAAAAGAATGTGGGGCAGGAATTGTGCATGAACACTCAGTGTAATCGGTAGGTGTAGTGGGCTGAATGGTGGCCCCAGAGAGATCAGAACCTAATCCCCGAAACTTGTCAATGCTATCTTAATGGGAAAAGGGTCTTTGCAGATGTGATTAATTTAAGGATTTTGAGATGAAGAGATGACGCTGGATTATCCCAGTGGGTCCTAAATCCAATCACGAGAATCCTTGTAAGAGAGAGGTGGAGGGGTGGGCCACACAGAGAAGCTGGAAGAGGCAAGGAACAGATTCTCCCCTCCCCCACCACCCTGTGCCTCTGGAAGGAGCAGAGCCTGCTGATAGGTTGATTTGGGCCTAGTGATACTGACCTCAGACTTCTGGCCTCTGGAACTGTGAGAGAAGACATTTTTGTTGCTTTAAACCACAGACTAAATGTTCATTGGTTACAGCAGCCATAGGAACGAAATATAATGTTAAACTGTACATTCTTTTACTTCTGTCGTGACTCTCAAATGAGCCTGTCAGAGCTGTGTGGTGAGGACTTTGGCCTTGTTTTCAGTGAAGAAGGAGCACGAGGACTGAGGGAGTCAGGCCATGCAGACCCGCCGATTCCCAGCCCAGTGCTATTCTGACCCTGGTACCCTTCTCCTCTACAGAACGAGGGCCGGTGAACGTGGTGAATGGCACACGCTACTCATGGAGTTCATGACAGACAGACCTATGAGAGGTGGGACCCCAAAGGCATCTTCCCAGGAAGATGATCAGCCTGTTTCCCACGGTCCAGGGGACTTACTTCCTCCTTAAGTGGCTGTTTTAAGTGGCTTCCAGATTCTGGATTCCCTTGAGCCATGTGTGTGTCCGTGTGTCTGTATTTGCGTGGTGGAGAAAATCCCTTGCTCTCTTGTTGATACCACCTGTTAGTCCCATTTCATGGAGCCATGATCTCTACAGTTTCTGTGGGCTGGTGGCCTCCTGGCCTGTTACAGGCAGTGCAGTCTGTGTAAGCCTCTGTGAGGCTGCAGAGGAAAACCACGTAATGAAATACAATTCCAGTCCTCTGGGGCCCTTACCCCCTCCTGGAAAACACCTGCTGGGGCTCACTCTTTCTCCCTAGGAGCCATTAAAAATCTCCTGCTATAGAAGCACACTCTAGGCGTCATGGTCCGTACCGCAGCTCCCCCGACTTCACCCCAGTGAGGAGGATTCGTGTCCCCTGATGTGTTCAGTCATTTTGCTTCCGAGAGCCAGATGTGGTGTTGGGGGAGATGAAAGTCAATGGGATTCAGACAAGGAAACAACTTGATTGAAGTGTGATAGCAATACTGGGGCAGCGATACTCCCATGCTGCTCCCTCCTCAATTAGGAGAACACAGTGGTGTGTTTAATACAGGGGACTCTGCAGGCTCACCCAGGATCCAGGGCATGGGAGAGAACCCCTGGACCATGGCATCTTATAGGAGGATCTGAGCAGTTAGCTTCCCCATGGTGTAGATCTGGATATTTTGCGTGTAACGATTGTAATGGACTTTGGTTTATCCTGTCTATACCTGTTAACTTTGCAGAACTTAAGCAGCATTATCTAGTTCATATGGGCTTCCTAGTTAGCTCAGTGTGAAGTACAGTATGGGTAACTGAACACCCCTTTGATTCTTTGAGTGGCCACTGACCACCCTCCTCTACTCCTTTGTATCTGTATCCTTGTATCGATGGTGGAAGGTGTAAAAGGAGCTAAATTTTGCAAACAGAGCACTGAGACCAGCAGCCTGTGAGCTTGAACAAACCCCAGAATTATGTGGCATTGGATGATATGTGGGCTTAACCTCAGGGATCTGATACAGATAGTCTCATCTTTATGACTCTGGGATCCCTTCTTAGTGTGAGCCATTTTGTAGATCACCCACATGATCCCTTGATTGAACATATCTTTTGAAAGAGAAGAGACAGAAAGCAGAGAGTGACTGCAGATTCCAGAACATTTAAAGGTGTCTAATTTATTGATCACAACAACAGCTGTAGCATTTGGAGGGGAAATGTGCCTCTATGTGGGGCTTTGTTTATTCAAGTTCTCGGCACTGCTTGGACTCAGATACCTCATAACAGCTTCAGGAGCAGAGTCAGTGTTCTTTCATGACCATCAGGTTTACATCTGAGCTTATACTGGCCTTGTTTATTTCCAAAGGGGGGAGAAAAGATGGTAAATCACCAGAGTTACAGAAATAAGTGAGATTCCATGTGATGCTATATTCTTTTCTGAAAACAGCACTGAAGAAATCTGACAGAAAATATAATTTATTGCTTTTTCAGTGTTTGGCTAATTAGGTACGTTCCAGTAGCATTTTGATACAATGGCAGTGACTACCAAAGATTTGAACTTGGCGCTTGGGACTCTGTTTCTCCTGCCTCCTAAAGCATTTTCATTTCTCTTCTCCACTTCTTTGGCGCTTCAGAGTGGATTTTATTTACCAGTTGGAATCTGTTGTGTAGCACTGCTATAAAATCACACATCAGTTTTTATACTGCTTGCTTATTTTGAGGCACTGTTTTAGTCTGTGTTTAAGTTCGTAAGTTTGGTTATGAATGAGCATGAGATAAGATAAACTTTGGAATTATTGTGATCATTTTAGCACAGTGTTAAAATAAAAAATAATCATTTCAGTAAAGTAAAATAAACTCCTCTGTTCTCCCCTTCCCTCCAAAAATGATAGTTTCTTAAGAGCTTCCACAGTTGGGCAGCAGTGGGTGAGTTAGAAAAATGAGAGTAAGATTTGTTTACTCAATGAAGGCAAAACCTAAAACGTACCCATTCTGCTTTATTCTGTGTTTTAAAGATTTTTATTTATTCATTTGACACAGAGAGAGAGAGATTACAAGTAGGCAGAGAGGCAGGCAGAGAGAGAGGAGAGAGGAGGTAGCAGGCTCCCTGCTGAGCAGAGAGCCCGATGCGGGCCTCGATCCCAGGACCCTGGGATCATGACCTGAGCCGAAGGCAGTGGCTTTAACCCACTGAGCCACCCAGGCGCCCTATTCTGTGTTTTAAAAATCAGTCCTTAATCATCTCAAAACTATTTGTAAGTTGTAACATATCGGCCATTCGGCAAATAGAATCACCTGTGCTTGGTTTGCTATACTAATTTCATGGAAGAAGATATCAAGAAGAGATGTTCTGCTTTTCTTGGAACTTACTTTGGTTTTTAGTAACAATTAAACCAAAATACCTGAAAAAAATAAAATGTTAAGGTTTTTGTTACAAAGGCCACCTAATTGGTATAGGTGGAGGATTTAGGAATATAGGAGGATCTGAACTAGACAGACTATGAAGGTTGGTGAGGGGCCAAGGGAGAGGAGGGGAAGGTAGGTCTTGAGGGTGAACATGAGAGTAGGAATGGAAGGAACAGTGGAGACACGCATGTTCGAGGATGGGGAATTAACCAGCTTGCCTGAGACCTTGAGTAAGACTAAACTCTGCATGGAGGGGATTTCATAGGAAAGAGAGGCGGGGAACAAATTTTAGACTGTCTCACATGCCGGTTTACAAGCCTTGCATTTTATTTTTTCAGTGTGGGGTGTGTCTGAGGTTTTTAACCAGGATATTGGTCTGATGAACTTAGTAGTTCGGTAAGATTTCTGCCCATGGCATGAGTAGGGTAGATGAAGCACAGTGTGGGAAGGGGCAAACAAAGCGTAGACCAGAAGGGGAAGGAAGGAGGCAGAAGATGGGAGGAAAGATGAGTCACTAGACCTTGTGGAAGGATGGAAGCATCATATAGATCAGAGGAATTGTGTTGTCTCAGGAAAAGGGAAGTTAGAAGAAAAATCCATCTTCAAGATAGTAATTTCATTTTAGCCATGTTTATGATGTCGTGTCTGAATATGACATTGAAACGGCCAAGTGGAAACATCCAGCATGCTACAGGAGGTGGATCCCAGAGTTGGGAAGCATTACCAGGACTTTATGCATGATGTGGGTGATGGTGTGGGAGGTATCATCAGACACTGGAACTCTTTCCAATTGCGGGTGGCGAGGCAGATGCTCTGCAGAATTCACCTTGCTTTTTGTTCCTGTGGTTTGGGTCTAGACTCGGGGCAAAAAACAGTGACTAGATCCCAGTTCAGGGAACAGCGATTAGCCCTGGGGAGGCATGCTGAGTTGCAACTTAGAACTGAGATTTCTTGAGTCCAGTTAACTGTGGACTAAGCCTACATTTGGAGATTTGGAGAGATACTGTAATCATCTGAAGTTCCAGTTTGGGCACATAGCCTCTCGCTGTCCTAGAAATGCCCTAGAAGTTGGGCAGAAGAGCTCCTCCTGCTTTTGGTGCCAGTAAGGAGCCTGAGGAATTCTCACAGTAACCAAGGTCTTTGTTTTACTTGTGGAGGTGAACTGCAGCCCATTGTTTTTTTCTCAAGAAAGAACAGAAGTATCCTAAAGAAAAAATAACACTGGGCTGAGATCCCCAAGCTCCATGCAGTGGATTGTGGGAGAGATCATTTGGCCGTAAAAACGTGAAAGGCAAAATTTTTACAAATGGCTGCCTCTTCCATGTACCCCATAATGTAGTATAGCATGTGACTTTGAATAGCTTTGCTTATTTTTAAGCCTTCTAGCTTGAAATACTTAGAAAATGTTACCGCGAATGGCTGAATATATTGATCTCATGAATGAATTTAATCTCGATGCTTTTATGTATTGGAAATTATCAGCTCATTGTAGAAGTTTCCATTTTGGTTTTTTGTTTGTTTTTTTTGTTTTTTTTTTTGTTTGTTTTAAAGATTTTACTTATTTGACAGAGAGAGACACAGCAAGAGAGGGAACACAAGCAGAGGGAGTGGGAGAGGGAGAAGCAGGCTTTCTGCGGAGCGGGGAGCCCGATGCAGGGCTCAATCCCAGGACTCCAGGATCATGACCTGAGCCGAAAGCAGACGCTTAATGACTGAGCCCAAGTCAGTTGCTCATTTCTGTGTTCTGGGGATGGCTAGTGAGAGAGAGAGACACTTCATTCTGACTACTCTTTTGTAAGACGGACTCAGACCCTCATGCAGGGAAGGATTCTGAGGCTCTATGGGAGGCTTAGTGAGTAAAAACTAGTCAATCAGAAATACTTTCTGTGGGCAGCACCTATGCCATCGACTTGCCAGTGGAAACTGTCCCTGAACTGGCATAGTTGCATTGAATTTATTTTGACAGAAATTGTCTAGAAGCTTTAGATATTTCTGAAAAAAAAAAATAAAGAAAAGCCATTCCTAGTTTGTTATAACTAGAGAGCATGCATTCTGTCACCCTATACTGTAAATTGATAAATTGATTTGGGTATTGCGGGATAAGGAAGGCTAGGGCCAGGCTCCTTTTTGCCCCATTTAATTTGGGGGTTTCATTTTTTCAAGAGACTCTGACCCACTTTGATTCTGAGGGCTGTGTAGTGGTATTGCTTCTGGAGGAACATTAAACACTCAGCATCTCTGCCAAGATCAATTTGGCTCAGTAATTATAAAGTGCCATTCAGTTTAGGGGTACTTCTCACATACAAGCTCTAATTGGTTCCTCATAAAAACCCAGTGAGGTCATTTTTCCTGTTTGTTTATTTGAACTTTATCCCTTTATTTATTTCTGGGTAATGGTTTGAGGCAGCTCCAAATGATTCGAGGCCTCTGCTTTGTGGGAATAGAATAGGTGCAGTTACTCAGTGGTGTTATTCCCATTGTATAGGTGAGAAAATGAGAATTTACACAGTTAAAGTTACTTGTTCAGAGTCTCACCAATGAGAAAGAAGTAAGGTCAGGACCCCTTCCCCCTTGTAGAGAAAAGGCCTGGCGCTTTGCTGCATGATACCGGTAGAGTGCTCTTTTTCCTTCACCATAGTTGCCCTTGTCCCATTTTGAACTGTTGCATCTGTGTGCGTGCGTGCGTGTGTGTGTGTGTGTGTGTGTGTGTCCATGTTTGTGTTCACCTTTAACCTCTCCATGTTTCTTCACTTAAAGAGGCTGAATCTGATCTTAGTAAGGGTTTGGTAAATTGTCTTACTTACAGGGTCACTCAGAGATGTAGTCGAGGGATAGGAATGTGTCTGGACACTGTTACCTGCATAGGTAGGGAAATTAGGTCATAAAAGAGTGTTTAAGGATGACAGAAAATTTCTTATTTATCTCCGCGTGTATATCTGAAGTCATCACGACAGTCTACTGGAATCTCCTGTTGGTCGTCAGGGAGAACTAGCAAGTCCTAAAAATATGACATCAGTAAAAAATCACTTAGAGAGCTGACATTGGAAACAAAACTCATGTTCCTCTTGAGAATGTCACATTGCAGCTTAAGCCCAAACCCTGGGCTGTCTTGGCCTCATTCCAGCGTCTTGCTGTGACAGCCTTTTGTTCCCCCTAGCTGATATTTTGGTGGCAGATATCAGCCCATCAGTTAATGTGCTTTCCCTCCTGTAGGATCTGATTTGACTAGTTGTGTTTGCTTCTATTTTCTCCCTCATTAAAGTGCCTATCTGCAGTTTGTTTAAAGGAGCCTGCGACCACTGCTGGAGTGTGGTGCCCTTCTGCTGATGATTCACTGGCCCAACCACATAGGACCTCACTGTCTACTTAGATCTAGTTTTAATATCGATTTAAAGCTCACTAAACTATGTAGTGAGGAAAGCCACCCCATTCATCAGAGACTTATAGCTTTTATTTGGCATGTAGCATTTATATAACATTTTTGTGTAAGGAGTTCAGTGGTGACATTGCTTTGTGTAGCTGACTTCATTTCATAGGGGTCGCTATGTAGTTTAAAGTTCTGTCCATTTGCTGCCAGTTAGTGTTTCTTGTGGTCTCAACATCTGTGTGCAGCGTCTTGGTTATAAGGCTGTGAAATGTCACTAGTGGATAGTTTGTGCTTGGTGGCAGCATTTGTGGCTGAGACCCTGAATGAAGTCACTGTGGAGGTTTTGTTCTGCAGACCTTAGTTGATGTCACTCACCTTTGTGGTGCTTCATCTTCGTGATAACAGATGGACTCCTGTTAACTTTGTTCCAGAAATCTGATGTATGACTCGGGATCTGATCATTCTCATGATTCCCATAGAAGCTGGGATTTGGGATGCTGATTTAAAGGTGAAGAGACTGTCATTCACTTCAGTATATCTAGCCCTCCCTGTGAGATGTTGTACCCTGCTGTTTGTGAGGGATATATGGCTTTATCACTCACTTTAAGGGACTTGGGACGAGTTTTATAGGATCTCTGAATCCCAGTTTCCTCGTCTATATAACAGGGAGGTCCACACACATATCTTTGCATGTTGATGATGATTGAGTTCAAGGCACAGAGGAGGTGATGAGTCAACAGTAGCTGTCATGCTGAGGAGGAGCAGGTGGGCTTGAATTTACTTTGTAATGTTCTAACATCAGGGGTCTGGCAGAAGGCCTTCTGTGAAGTCTCCTTAAAGATAGGGATCCTGAAGAAGTACAACGATGCAACTTAGGACATCAGCTTATAGGCACAGGGTGTAGAGTATCAGTAACTCTAAAAAGAGAGCAGAGAAATCCTGAGCAATGCTTCTCAAAGTGTTTTGGCCAAAAAGTGTTGAGGGTGACACAGGGAGATCCAGGCACTGCATCTGACCTCCATTCACACAACACTCGCTCATTCTGAGCATCAGCTATTGGTGAGACTGAGTTCTAGCATCCAAGGATCCAGCTGTAAGCAGCACAGAGGAGGTCCCTGCTCTCATGAAGCTTACATCCTCGTGGGATAGAGGATGGGAGGAAAGAGGAACTACCATAAAACAAGCCAGGAAAACACGGGAGGGTGACAAGTGTTTTGCAGTGAAATTCAGCAGGATGGTCTGATGGTTTCTTTTTCTCTGAGGGAGTGACATGCAAGCTAGACCTGAATGAGCAGAAGATGACAGCTGTGAGAAAACCAAAACAAAGGCATTTCAAGGCGAAAGACGAGTAGGGCAAGAGCAACCTAGAGAAGAGCTGAGTGGGCAAGGAAAGAGCACGTGGACGAGGTGGTCTGTTTGCAGTGGGAGATGGGCAGGACCAGGTAGTGAAGGGCTGCAGGGGTCAGAGTCAGGGATTGGCTTTTCCCTAAGCCTGAGGGGGAAGCTCTTGGGACTTTGAGATAAGAGAATAATGTGATATGATTTGCTTTTTTCTTTTTTTTTAAGATTTATTTATTTATTAGAGAGAGAATTAGTGGGAGGCACAGAGGAAGAAGGAGAGAGAATCTCAAGCAGACTCTGTGCTGAGCTTGGAGCCCAATGGGGGGCTTGATCCCATGACCCTAAGATCATGAACTGAGCACAAACCAAGAGCTGGACACTTAACCTACTGTGCCACCCAGGTGCCCTGATTTGTGGTTTTTAAGTTTCCTCTGGCTGTTGTGTAGTGGATGGATTGCCCTCAGTTTTGGGGTTTAGTGAGTACTCTAGAATGAGAGATAGGGGTGGCCTGGACTAGGCAGTAAATGGAGATTTGGAAAGAAGTGGTTAGATTCTGGCTGGTCTGAGGGGAGAGTGCATGGACTTGCGAGGGAATGAGTTAGAAGGAATGGGTTTGAGGCAAAGCACAAAATCAAGATGAGTTTCTAGATTGTTGGCTGGAGTAACAGAGTAAATGGTAGGTCTATTTCCCAAGGTGGGGAAGACTTGGGGAAGAACAGCTTGTGCCAGAAAATCATGAGTTCAGTTTTGTTCATGTCAAGTTGGAGAGGCCTCTGTGACACCCAGGTGGAGTCTGGAATTCCCAAGAAAGGTTAGGTCTGGAGAAGCAGATATAGGACTTGACATAAAGTCATGGGACTGGATGAAATTAACTGTTGGGAAGTGGCTCTGGGGTTGATGTCTGAGATACTGCAGATCCAGATACGAGCTGAGGAGCTGCAGGTCACGTGGCCAGGGATCCGGAGGAAGAAGAGATGAGTGGCTTCACAGAAGTGAGATCACGGAGTTTACAGCAGGGGAATATTCCCCTTGAGAGTGATGCTGAGGTCAGTGCTGCCCTATGCACAGGCTGTGGAATTCAGGGGTCTGTGGTGAGGAGAGTGATGCATGGAAGGTAGGAAGCACATGCCCGAAGAGACAGGGGACCAAGGACAAAGACCCTTGTGATGCCAGCCACATGGGGGTTCTTGATGGTCTTTCTGGGAAATTTGGGGCTCTTGCTCATTGTGTGACATCTGAGTACTCTCCGTTTTGATACCTTTTCCTCCCGTTACCAAATCAGGTTTATCTTTAGCGCAGCCTTATGTGAGCGGTAGGCCTTGAGTAACTTCATGACTTAGGTTTTCTCTTCCTTCATCCCGTCTCTTGCCTGTACGTGTCTATGTAGATGGTAAAGGCCTTTAGGGTAGGTACGATAGGAGGCCAAGCTTGGAGGAAGGATGAGATTTGGGAGGCAGAATAAGGGTGTGGAAGATGGGGTTAGAAAATAAGCAGTTTATTTAATGTGCTGGTGAAAACTCTAGTACGTAGTCCAGTTGAACAGTGGACACTCAGGTTCACTTACGCCTTGTGTCCCACCTACTTCTTTTTTTTTTTTTTTTTTGCCCCAGGGGTACAGGTCTGTGAATCATCAGGCTTAGACCTTTCACAGCATTCACCAAAGCACAAACCCTCCCCAATGGTGTCCCACCTACTTCTAACAGAGATTTGAAACCACCGACATGGAGATACACATCGCAGAACCACTCATTCATCCTATAAACGTGTATTGATTGCCAGAAATGACCCTACAGAAGAGGCTGGGCTACCAGGATGGGTGACCCATGATCTTCCCTCAGGGAAGACAGACATGAAAACAGTTAACTGTAATATAATAACAGACAAGAGGAGAGAGGATTAATTCTGTCGGATTCAATTTCAATGGGGAGCTCCCAGAGGAGATGCTATTTGGCTGTAGAAGGATGAAAAGACGTCAATCAGGAAGAGAAGAGGAGCTAGCAGGGAAGCCAGTCCTGGGCAAAAGGCATGGCAGGAACCACTCCGGAGGCTCAGGAGCAGTGTTGTGGTTACCAGGGAGTCCTGGTTCCTGGGGAGCGCAGTGGTAGGTGATGGAGGGCAAACGTTCACTGCTGAGGTTCAAGAGGGTGGCCGAGCCCAAGCTGAGCTTTATTTTTGCAGGCAGGACAGATCTGGGGTTTGGTTTGGTTTCATGAAAGAATAATTCACCAGTCTTCTGAGACACCTTTTAGCTTAAAATGCAAAGTTTTAAAATTTTTATCTTATTTTATGTAAAGTAATCTCTACAGCCAACGTGGGGCTCGAACTCATGACCTCAAGTGAAGCAAGCGTTGAATGCTCCACCAACTGAGCTGGCCAGGTGCCCCAAAATACAAAGTTGTTGTTCTTTTAAACTTTTTATTTTCAGTTGACTTAATTTTTCATAGCGCACATTTAGTTTCACAGCGAAATTGAGGGGACAGTATGGAGATTTCCTATATACCCCATCCCTGACCACACACATACATACGCTCCTAATCAATGTTCGCCATGACAGTGGTACACTGGTTCCGGTGGGTACACCTACACTGACATAGGTTAGTCGCTTGAAGTCCATAGTTTGTGTGAGGATTTACTCTTGGAGTTGTATGTTTTATGAGCTTGGACGAATGTACAATGACAGCTATCCATCATGATGGGATCATACAGAGTATTTTCACTGCCCCGTAATTCCCATTCACTGCCTATTCACCCCTCTTCCGCATTCCCAGGCAACCGTTGATCTGTTTACTGACTCCATCGTTGGGCCTTCTCCACAACGTCATTTACTTTGAATCACACCATGTGTAGCCTTTTCAGATGGGCTTCTTTCACTTAGTCATATACGTTTAAGGTTCCTCCATGTGTTTTCATGGCTATTAAGCTCGTTTCTTCGTAGCCCTGAGTAATATTCCATTGTCTGGATGGACCACAGTTTGTTTATCCATTCACCTACTGAAGGACATCTCGATTGCTCCCAAGTTTTGGTGGTGATGGACAAAGCTGCTATAAACATCTATATGCAGGTGTTTGTGGGGACGTAAATTTTTAGCTCCTTGGGGTAAATTTCAAGGAGTGCGCCTCCTGGATCACGTGACAAGGGTATGTTTCGTTTTGTAAGGATCATAGGCTTTTAAACAGAGAAATAATTGGTCTTTATTATAGAAAGCAAGTTTGTAAACAGGCCTGTCAGTTTTTTACCCCGCTCATTTCTAGTCTTGTGGGCCCCAAGGCTGAGAGAAAATCACTCCTTAGATGAATTGCCACCACATCAAATAAAAATCTTGAACACTCATATTCTTCCTTCTCCAACGCTGTCTGTATTTTGTTTCACACAAATATGCATGTGTGTACTATTATGCACCTCTCAGTATCTTAAGTGAGTATGAAATTATGTAGATTTATTAGATTCGTCATGGTACTTTATGTGCTAGAGAAAATATTTCTTGAGGTTTGTGTATTTAAGAGCATGAAAGAAGAAAATACGTCTTCTAATGGGTGTATTTTAGATCAGAGGTTTTTAAAAGTCAAATGTGTGTATATGGCTTCCATGAAAGAAAAAACAGGAGAGCTTTGTTTTAGGAATATCTTCTGTGTCTTGAAGGTGACATTTTTTTAGCTTTCTTAGGTGAATTTATAAATGAAAAATGTTCCCCTTTTGCAGTGTATTTGGTGTAACCTTCCTTCCTCAGTATACAGCCCAGAGTGGATGCTGATGAGTCATGTGCAATGGGATTTTAAAATCAGCATGTTTCAGAAGAGCTGGATGTCTGAGTGTCTGAAATGGCTTAGAACATAAACTGCTAAGAAGTAATTTCAGTACGCTTAAGAAAAATCCAGTTGCCTTTGTTATATATTCCTCATGTAACACAACTGTAATGAAAGATGTCTATTTCTTTTCCTTTCTTTTTTTCCCTGTCTCCCCACATGCATGAGAAGTTAATGGTTTAAGGAAAATACTCCAAGCCCAACAGATCATGTCAAATATTTGGTTTGGTAGGATTAATATTTCACTGCAAAGCGACAGTGGGAACGGTGTCCTAGTTTTAGGGATGATTATGTAAAGTAATGAGCCCCATCCGTTAAAAAACTGAGAGAAAGAGAAAGCTATTTATCATGTGGACTACACTGGTTGTACTTAGAGGACACTGAAGTAGGTATTAAATACCTACAGTGGGGTTACATTTAATTAAAATTGTTCTTTTTGTGATGTTAAGGTTAATAATTTTGACATTGTGAAAATGTCTAATATTTATTTTTTTAATAAGTCTCAATGGTTCGTTATTCTGTATCTTACTCCCCACTGGCTTAAAACTGGCTTTTCACTTTACCATCCTCTGAATTATTTCCATTACAACACATCTCAAGAATTATACTTGGCTGGGGCAGTTGTAATTTTGCATCTCAGCCACTAGAGGGAAGTGACTCTATTATTTGTTCTGGGGAGAGGTCTTTAATCTCTGATTCTGTTCCTCTTCATTGACCCTTAACCCAGAAGGGGTTATCCTTACCACTGGGACCACCCCTGCCCCTATTCCAGAGAAGAATCTGTGGGAAGGAAAAGACAGAATTAAGGATATTGATCTATAGAACTTTGTTTGTCTTGATGCCTGCCCAAAATGTGGGGTCTACCCATTTCTTCAAGAGGTCCCCGTGGATGAGCAGCTTTGCTGGGGAAAATAGTGGTTCTTTCAGATGCACTTGTTAGTTTTGAAGTAACAGGAGCTTGATTAATACTTTTAAAATGCCAGGCACTGTTTTCATCATTAAAAAATACTAACATAATCCTAGCAACAGCCGCATGAGGTAAGTATAATTCTTCTAATTTTGCAGAATAGGACACTAAGACCCTGAGAGGTCAAATAACTTACCCAACATCCCATAACTAGTAACTACTGATGCTGTGATCACAAGCTGGGCGGCAGCTCTGGTCCATGTTGTCAGCCACTCTGTGATACTGCCGCCCCATAACACCCCATGTTCCGTGCATGAGGGGGACATTCACAGAATGATGATCAATTTGAGTTTGCAAAGGGGGAAGATATTTTGGTTCAAAAAACAAAAGGAAAGCCACAGAAGCAAAATTTGTACTTTATTTTATCCATGAAAGCATACATTATATTGACATTTTAACCTACCTGGAATCAGGTTGTTGGCTTACAGCTTTATTCGAGAAAACAAGATATTTGTCTGGAAACATAACATATTAACTCTGTTAATCATTGAATTTGCCAACCACAAAAACGAAACTTTTGGAAACAGTTTCTATTTTAGATCTTTGCACTTCATAAGAATTCCCAAGTGTGTGTGATGATTGCTTAGAAATGCAGCAAACAGAAAATACTCACACCATGTTTTACAGGAAAAAAGGCTTAATGTGAGATGTGGGAATGTTTGACAGTATGTCAGATGGGACTTGGAAAGGTGAGATCCCTAGAACCTTGACATTTAAAAAATGTCCCTGAATTTTGCCTCTTCTCGATTCTCGGAAGCCCCTTTAAACCATCTCTGTCTCTCCTCAGACTTTCTTGTGCATCATTTGTTTGGGGCTATTTATTTTTCTGCAAGGAAGCCAGTTATTTTCATCAAAAAACAAAAAATTGTAACAGTAAGAACATTTGGGGAGAACGATTTGTCTTCCAGGTGATTTTGCCCAGTCCTTGATCAGTTAAAGTTCTCATTGTCCCATGGAAGTATGTGACTGCCCAGAATTATTCAAGCAAATTGGGCAGTCTGTGGTATTTGGGAATGGAGGCACAGCAGCAACTCCATGTATGGGTCTAGCCAAAAGCTATATTGACACACAAGTTGTAGCTATGTGAAAATGTTATTTTATACGGTAAATTGTTACTGTTTTCCCTCACTGACATTTTGAAACCAAGTCTTCTGAGGAAAGAAATACAGTTGCACATAAACAACATTCTGCAATTAAATAAATATTCACAGTAAGCAAAAGCTGTTTCAACCAAGGAAGAAGGAAACATTTTTCTAGAATAAGTAGAACATGATCAATATTTTCCATTGAAACATGAATTTTTAGACTATTTTAAATCCCTATTTTAAATGATACTTGTATTCCATGTCCCATTTCCATGAATATGTTTTTTATCTATAGTCAATCACAGAATAGTTAAAGACTATATATATACACACACACTGAGAATTTTGCTTTGGTAGCTTTATTCTAGATCTCTTCCTTAGGGCATTTTTTTTTTCTGTGTAGCAAGCCTGCACAGCATTCATAGTAAGATGTAGAAGTGAAATTCAGACTTCGGGTTTGCCAGGTGTTGACAGCTCTATGGAAGCTTCACTGTGACAAGAAGTTAAAATAATTTCATAAGGTGAAATTTATGGATTATTGGGATTTCTCTTACTCATGTTTTTCTCATTCTTTCTTAACAAAGAAATTGATACAAATTTCTGTATGGCCTTGGAAATTGAATTGTTCTGAAATCAGTAATAAACTTTCATAGAGGTGTATTCTATTTATGAAGTCAGTTTTCATACCCAAATTTAAAGAGCCATATGACCACAACTATTCTATATTACTTCATCTCTCACTTCATGATAAATTCATCAGGTTGTATTTCTCTGTGAGATTTTTTTATTTTTTAATTACTTAACTAGTCTTGGAAACTTCTAAGTAGGAATCTATTCTAGAGTGTCCTGGAATCTGACAAATAGATTAGTTGTGATGTTACTGGGGAAATGTGTTATTTATTTATTTTTTATTTACTGGGCTTTTTCTAGGAGTATATCATGTTGTGATTTAGCTATTCCCTCCTGAAATGCTGGTTCTTCAGATGAAATATAAAAATAAGCATGATTTGGAATTGTGTCACTGAAAGCTTCTCAAGATACAACTCTGAAATACAGGACCTTAAATTCCTACTCCACTCAAAGAAGCAATTATGGCCTAATTTACTCCTAGGTAATGAGTGGGGTGGGAGAGGTATGTTACAGATTCTAGGCATGACATTTTCCCCACACTTAGTGCGCATCTGTGAAAGATGGCTGTCTGGATTCCATG
This sequence comes from Ailurus styani, assembly GCA_002007465.1. Taxonomy (NCBI): domain Eukaryota; kingdom Metazoa; phylum Chordata; class Mammalia; order Carnivora; family Ailuridae; genus Ailurus; species Ailurus styani. The sequence continues at coordinate 2,629,780 of LNAC01000183.1, forward strand.
CTCTGGTCTGTTCGTCTGTTTATTGTTTTCCACCTGTTCTTTTATTTACTTCCCTTAGAAGCAGCTCATTGAAAAAAAATTCAGTAATTTATATCATGACTTATATTTATGAAACACTACAAAGACTTCTTTTCCCCTTCCTCTCCAGAATTGTCCTTGTTTGGATACTTACTTTAACGGATGGGGTTAACCCATAGACCACATGTTGACTGATGGATATTAGACCCACCCAGAACTTCCATTGCCTGTTTTATGTTTTATGAGCACCTTCTAAAATGCCCTTTGGTTGGGGTGCCTGGGTGACTCAGTGGGTTAAAGCCTCTACCTTCGGCTCAGGTCATGATCTCAGGGTCCTGGGATCAAGCTCCACATTGGGCTCTCTGCTCAGCGGGGAGCCTGCTTCCTCCTCTCTCCTCTCTCTCTGCCTGCCTCTCTGCCTACTTGTGATCTGATCTCTCTGTGTCAGATAAGTAAATAAAATCTTAAAAATAAATAAATAAACAAACAAACAAATAAATAAAATGCCCTTTGGAATTTGGGAGACTAGGCCAGAGCTCTTGGTTATTTAAGCTACATGCAGTAGGCTTTGCTCCCCATTAAAGCTGAAAGTAACAAATAACCTGTTGTTTTTAGGTACCCTGCAGATACCTGGCAGCTCAACGAAGTGTGCCTCTTCCTATTTCTAGGACAGAATTCTGAGCCGTGAACTCCACAGTAATGTTTTTAAAGCTGTGGTACTAGGCACTAACAAAGGATAAATAAATGATTATTCTGAAGGCAAGAGAAAGGACTTTGATGTTGTCATATGCCACCCAGAATTCTCAGTGATGATTATGTTTATCTTTGAGCCCCCAGCAGTTTATTGTCCACGGTTTTTGAACAATTGAAGTTGTCCCTCCCTGAGCTTCCTCCAGACACAGCCTGGGCCCTACTACCTTTTCTGTGTGTTTTCATATCAAGCAGTGTTTTTTGCAGGGAGTTGGAAGATGAGTTGGCATGAAGGCAATTTGATGTGATAATGGAGTAAGTTAACTAAAGACCAGGAAAAACTATTAACATATATGATGTGCTTTTATATTAAAACAACAATAACAGAAATGAAAGAGTAAAATAAATCACTTAGGATGAACTATTTCCAGTTTTCCATGATATATAAACATCCTTTCCAGTATGCATATCTGCTTTGTGTGATGGTAATCATACCATAGTTAGGCTACTTCTGGGCTTTTTCCCCCCACATCATGTATTACTATGCTGTTATATAACTTATAATGGTCATTTCTGGTGGCTGCGTAATTAGTAAATAAACCATCTACCCTTGATACGTGTGTGAAAAAGTCATACAGTAGTACTGCATCAGGGCCTGATGGCCCTCTCACTGCAGGGTTTTACAGCTTCACTTCTGTTTTTCTCTAGCGAAGAGGGGTGGGGAGATGACTTAGTGGCCATTACTCTTGAGGAGCCCATCTCTAGATTCGGATTGACATCATTCACTAAACATGCACCTATAGCCTTAAGTGGCTCTGCCTTCCTCCTTGTATCTTTCTCTAAAACTTTTAATTCCCTTTCCTATATAAACCCTGCCAGATAGTAAGATCTTCAACTTTATCAGTAAGAACATTAATTCATAGGGCACCTGGGTGGTTCAGTCGGTTGGGCATCCAACTCTTGATTTTTGGCTCAGGTCATGATCTCAGGGTCATGAGATCAATCCCTGGGTCAGGCTTCTCGCTGAGTGTGGTGCTGGCTTGGGATTCTCTCTGTCCCTTTCCCTCTGTGCCCCCCCCCCATTGCTGTCCCTAAAAAATAAAAAAGGTAAATTCTTAGACCCCTAGATGAGATTGATTGACTGTGGTATACAAGCAAGATCAAGATGTAGAAATGGGCATTTGCCAAAGAAGAAGAGAGGTGCTAGGAGAAGAGACAGATAGCCTGGTTCTGTTCCTCCTGAATGGGATGGAGAGTTTTGCTGAGCAGGTTGACATACTGGAGCCGAGAGCCTGGGGCTCTGAGGTGGTGGCCAGCAGGTTGTAGACCTTGAACACTCTGGCCAGGGTACTCAAAATTGACATCTGTTCACTGCAGTGGGTGGGGAGGGTGTATGTGGGGGGAGCACATGTTGATCCTGTCCCCAGGAGGATTGAGTTTCCAGGTCACTCTGCATTTTTAGTTGTCTTTTCAGAGGGGACAGAGTAACACTTGACTTCAGCCATACTTGTGTTGGATTACAAAAAGCTAATAGTGTTTTTTTGGTTCATTTCTTAATGAGCCATTAAAATCTGCCTAAAAATCACAGTCTTAAATTTTCATTGTTCTTTTTATTAATCATCATGAAGGTTGTCAGTAATGACAGTGCTTTAAAAGAAAAACCATCCAACCAATTGACAAAAGGCAACATGGTTTTGGAAGCATCCCCCTAGGGCTTCTATGTAGAAGTTAGAGAAATAGAAAAATAACAGGGGTGTGTGTGTGTGTGTGTGTGTGTGTGTGTGTGTGTGTGTGTGTTTTTGTTTTAAACCTTACAAAATAATGTGGTTTTTTTTTTTTAAGATTTTATTTATTTATTTCACAGAGGGAGAGAGATCACAAGGAGGCAGAGAGGCAGGCAGAGAGAGAGGGGGAAGCAGGCTCCCTGCTGAGCAGGGAGCCCGATGCGGGCCTCCATCCCAGGACTCTGAGATCATGACCTGAGCCGAAAGCAGAGGCTTTAACCCACTGAGCCACCCAGGCACCCAAAATAATGTGTTTGTATCCATGAAGTCTGCTGGGTATCTCTGATGTACTTAGAGGCCTACACAGATGAATAGAAACTATCCTTGTACTCAGAGTGCTAAAGACTCGTGAAGAATTAGCCCTGTAGATAATTGTGCTCTAGTAAAATGCTCTGAAAGAGGCATGTGTATGTATAAAATTCATTCGAGATCCAGAAGGAAAAACCTCTTAGTTCTGCAAGAGAAGGTCAGGCCAACTTAGCTGTAGAGGTGACCTTACATCTCACACTTGAAAGATGAGCAGAAGTTTTCCAGGCAGAGGAGATGGAAATTCTAGGAACAGGGAACAGGATGTGCAAAGGCAATGAGGCAATAAGGTATGGCACAGCTCCTGTGTCTGGGGAGCTGAAAGTAATTCACTTTTTCTGACAAGCACATACTTTTTTTTATTATTGGAGCATAAACCACAAAGGGACATGTGTCAAAGGATGAGGCAGAAGCAATAAGGAACTGTACTTATAAAGTACTCCATTTAAGATGTTTAGTTTTTTTCCTACGAAGAACCTTTCAAACTAATGTGCAGAAGACCCTGCTGAGCATTTGGGTGGAATGCAGATTCCTGGGCTTCGTGCCCAGAAATCCTCAGCCCGTGGGTGTGGAGAAGCCTCCTCAAATCTGCCTCCAGGTAGTTCAGTGATGGTGGGACAGAAACTGTTCTTGAGGGAATATTGCTAGAACAGCACGGGAACCACTGAATTTTCTTTCACGGGAGGGTGGGTCAAATGACTGTGTACACACGTTAGGGCCGGCAGCTTTGGAGAGTAGTTTGGAGTGGGGAGGAGGACATTTTATGAATGTAGGCAAGAGATAATGGAGGCCTTAACCGGACGGCCCCATATAATGTGAAAATCTGCTTTTTTTTTACTTTATGGACAGTGAGAACTTAATTGACTTTTCTCTCAATTCCTAATTTTCCCAACTAGTATATTTTTGTTACATTTAAGTCAGTTTTTTCTTACTCTCTTGAGTGTTCTATTTCTTCTGCGTACGTGTCACCTGGCCTTGATTTTTCTTTTGTCATTGGTGTATTAGCATTCTTTTTAATTCTGTACGTGCTTCATGAGCTGAAAGCCACCTGTGGAGATCACTCATCCATCACCCATCTGCCACTATATTGGATAACATGATTGACTGTTGCTACAGCTCTTAAACCCGAAATAACTTCTTTTTGAAAGTTTTTTTTATAACTATTAACTTTAATATAGTTGTGTTCTATGATGTGTCTTACAATACATTGGTTCAAAGAATGTTTCTTTGGTTGGTCCCAGAAACTTGGTCTGTGCCTTTCAGTCCTCATAATCCAGCTAAGTAAAAACAGTAAAATCTAAATTATCTAGCATCATGGGAAATAACAAGCCTGTGTTTGCTGGGGAGAGGGGAGAGGTAATCCCAAATTACAGATAATATAATACTTTGAAGTTAGGAACATCTTTTTTTACTGCATACTAGTTGGCTAATATTAAAATAGAGCATGCTTTGTCAAAAGTAAATGATTTTGGGGGCACCTGGGTGGATCAGTCAGTTAAGTGACTGCCTTTGGCTCAGGTCATGATCCCGGGGTCCTGGGATGGAGCCCTGCATCGGGCTCCCTGCTCGGTGAAGAACTGCTTCTCCCTTTGCCCGTCTCCCCCCACCCCAGCTCATGTTCACTCTCTCTCTCTTTCAAATAAATAAAATCTTTAAAAAAAAAAGTGAATGTTCTGAGCAATGAAAGAAGAAAGTCTTCATGTACAGCACAATGAAATAATTCTGGAATTCAGAATTGGTCACATAAAATGCACAGCCTGACCAGTCTGCAAATAACAACATATATATTCAACCCAAAACACAGCCCTGTATGGATTTATAACCCAGTCAGCTTTGAAAATACCCATTTGCCCAGTTGCCATAGACAGGTAAGGATTTATGTGTAGAAGCAGTTATTTTTCATTTTTATATTCTGAAATTCCCAAGAGTAGGAAAGACTTCATTTTTAAAGCAATGTTAGTATTTCTAAGGTTTTTAGAGCTTTTACATTTGCATTTTATCTTGTCAAAAGATGCCAGTCCAATTTTATGAAAATGTCCATGTAAAAGTGCATCATTTTAAGTTTGTAAACTTCACAGTCATCTAAAGTTCGCAGGAACATGAACTTTCAGGTCATGGTAAAAGGACCGTCAGATATAGGGCTTCTGGGATTGGAGTTTTTTTCCCTAATTAAAAATAATAGGACTCATTGTAAAAAAGAATACACACACACATATATGTATAAAGGAATAAAATCAACCATAATTCCTCATGTATAGATAGATGGCCATTAAAAATACTTTGTTTAGTTCTCTTTTGTATTTATATACATTCATGTATATTATAAGCAAGTTATATCCTAACTGCTCCATTTTTTTAAAAAAACACATTTGGGGGAGCATTTCCCATTATGTATACTTTACAAACGTGGTCTTAGTTTCCTATGGCTACTGTAACAAATTATGACAAGCTAAATGGTTTAAAACAACATATATTCATTTTTTTTAAAGATTTTTTTTATTTTATTTGACACAGAGAGAGAGAGATCACAAGTAGGCAGAGAGAGAGGAGAAAGCAGGCTCCCTGCTGAGCAGAGAGCCCAATGCGGGCCTTGATCCCAGGACGCTGAGATCATGACCTGAGCCAAAAGCAGAGGCTTTAACCCACTGAGCCACCCAGGCGCCCTAAAACAACATATATTCATTCTTCTAGAGTTCTAGTGGCCAGAAGTCTGAAATCAGTCTCACGATGCTAAAATCAAGGTGCCTACAGGGCTGAGCTCCCTCCAGAAACAGTAAGGTAGAATATGTTTTCTTGACTTTTCCAGCTTCTTTCTAGAGCTGCATTCTGTGCATTCCTTTCATTTCTTCCTCCATCTTTAAAGCCAGCAGCCTAACATCTTGCTTGCGTCACAATCCTTTCTTCTGTAGTCGAATCTTCCTCTGCATCCCTCTTTTGAAGACACTTAATGGCCCACCTTCATAATTTAGAGAAGTCTCTCCATCTCAAGACCCTTAATTTAATCACATCTTCAAAATTCCTTTTGATATACTAGGTGACATATTCACAGACCCCAGGGATTAGAGCCTAGATATTGTTGGAATCTATTATTGTATCTTTATTGGTTTTATAGTATTTTATTTTATGGCCCTTTTGGTATTTATTAGCATTTGCCTTAATAAAGTTACATCTGTTAGTATGTTGTACCATTGGTTTTTGTCACCCATATTGTGCTATTATAAGGAATTCTGAGATTAATTTCCATATGCATAAATGTTTTTGTATACAGTTGGTTGTATTTGTGTAAGTTCCAAGATGTCAGTTATAGTTAAAATGTATATTTATATGTGTGTATTAAATGCATACATATGTAGCCGACATGTACATTTATGTGTGTGTGTCTGTGTATATGTGAGGTATGTGTTGGGGTGTGTGTGTGTGTGCTTGTGTGTGTTTTCGTTCTCCAGATAGCTTTCCTGATAGTAGAGAGAATTTACATCCTTGTGCTCTCACCACCATTGATGGTATCTTTTTTTTATCTTTGCCACTTAAACAGGTAAAAATATTTAATTGATGCTTTGATTGCATTTTTATGAGAATAGTTAGATTGAACACTTTTCATTCTGTGAATTAGTATTTCTTGAAAAATCTTTGTTGGTAATGAAAATGACATAACTTACTAGAGGCTTGCCTGAGAACTCCATAGCTAAAATAGTTTGTGTCTTCCCTAAAATAATAGCCTCTGATTTGTGGAATAATGTGAATCAGCTTGCTTAATGGACTAAAATCCTTACTGTTCGCAGAAGCACATCGTTTCTACCTCAGTCTGTATATACTCCCTATGTGGTACTGCAATGGAAACTCCTTATTTTAGTGGGATAATTTCCCATAACTTTAGATGTCTGACCTGGAAAAATATTCAAGAAAAGGAGAACTGATAAATTAACTTTAATCTTACATTACAGAAAGGTCTTAGTGTCAGCTACCAAAGGGCTAAATATAACTACCCTGACCCACTTAAACCAAATTGACATTTGTAATAATTGCACTGTAATTCATGCTCAGGAACCAGATAAGAAATGATGAACCTTAGACCCAAGCTTCTGGATCAAGAAACTCCATGTCCTTGAAGTTGATTCCAGATTGAGAGACTAATGCAATGATTACTAACTGGGAGTCACTGTTACAGTCAAAAAGTAGTTAGTATTTCATATAAACTAATTACATATATGTATATGTAAACACACAACTGCATATGTGTGGTCTCTATTTTCTGAGATTTTGAAATCTGAGACAATAGACCTGCCTAATAGATACAGCAATGGATTAATGAAATTCAGGAGGAATAGCTCAAAAAAAGCTTTTTAAAACATGTACAAACCAAGTCTTCAAAATATCAGGATTTTATACCTGACTTTGCTACCAAGTATCATTTTAACCCTGATCAACTCTTTTTTCCTTTTTTCCCTTTTCTCAACATTCATCCAAATGGTTGTTGAGGATTTAAAGATGAAGGGGATAGAGCCCTTCCCTCAAGGAGCTGTTATTCCAATGGGGATTGATCTACAAACAAACAGATTTTGATTTTGATACAGTGGGAGAACTTTTTTCCTGCAGAAGCTCTCAGCAGCAGAGGCCAGTAGCGGGATACTCAATGGTTGGGACAGGGACCCTCAAAGGAAGGCTGCCTAGAACAAGTGGCAAGAAGTTTGGTCTTAAAGAGAGGAGTTAGCCTTCCTGTTTGTCAAATGAAGCGTCTGATCAAGCCATGTTCTCTGCTCTCAAATTGGGTTGCTTAGCTCTGTTAGAGGCTATGACCTCTGTGTCACTTATTGGTGGACCTTGCAGACAGCTGGTTTAGAATCGAGTGACACACTCATCCCTGGTTCCCTGTCATCTCCTGCAGGATGACCCTTGCAGCAGCCCCATAAGGGTGATAGACCTTTTCTGTCCACTTCCTCTTGCAGAGGGTAGAGCTCTGTCAGCCTGACTGTGCAGCTTCTCCCAGGACCTTCTCTTGCTGGTAAGCCAGAGGATAGAGAGCTAGGGTGATGTGCTCGCAAACAGTGATCTTGAAACCCAGCCTGGGCTGTCACCATGCGTGTTCTACTCCACTTCTCTGTCCTATTCATCAAGGAGTCACCCGTGTGGGAGATAAGTACTTCATTGTCTGTATCCAACTGTTCTCTCCTCTTGGATTTTTGAAAGGTACTGGTTATTTGCTACATTTCCTGAGCCGATGATTCTCCTAGAATCCAAGGAGTACCTGAGGAACATGTTATGTTCTCTTCCCATTCTAGCCAGACTTCAGCCTGTCCTTTGCTCTCTCAGACCTTATCCTTCAGCCAGCCCTTGGGGATTATGCAGTTCTCTGCTCAGCCTGTCAAGAAATATAAATCAGTTTTACTGTGTTTGCTTTGTTTTATCTCCTCACTCTATAAATGTGAACCTACCTTGTGATATTGTTTAATTTTTTTTTCATATTCTAAGGATGATGTAACCTTACTTATTACCCATCTCTTGGTATCGGGCATTCACATTTATCCCTACATGATAATTTTCATTTATCTTTTTTATCTTCTTTCCTAGTTTGGTGATGTGAGCAAAAAAAGATTGTTTAATAACACTAGTAGAGTTTTCTTTCAACCTACTCCACTTTGATGCAACTTCCTTCACATCCCTAGCTCAGCCTTTAAGCTTTATTTCTTAATATGTGCAGTGATTACAAGGATGGCTTATTCAGGATGGGCAGTTTGCTGGTCACACTTCTACCCTTCAATTCACAAGGCAGCATTTAGAAGGTGACCAAGGTAGACCTGTAGGTATGGACAGTATTAGGGAGGTAGTCACTTCTAGGTGCTCTAAAAACAGGGTTGGATGGAGATCAAAGTTAGTTTATAGCACAATCCCCAGGGAAGGCCAAGATCAGGTGGAATACATTTGGAAACCTGGTATCAACACCACTTTTCCTAGTGTCTTCTCCTTGGAATTGGCCTTGTAGCCAGAGTGTTAGTGCAGGGAACTGATGGATTCCTGGGCTACACACCTGTGTTAGAAAGCTTAGTCTCGGGGCGCCTGGGTGGCTCAGTGGGTTAAAGCCTCTGCCTTCGGCTCAGGTCAGGTCATGATCTCAGGGTCCTGGAATCGAGCCCCGCATCGGGCTCCCTGCTCAGTGGGGAGCCTGCTTCCTCCGCTCTCTCTCTGCCTGCCTCTCTGCCTACTTGTGATCTCTCTCTCTCTCTGTCAAATAAATAAATAAGATCTTTTAAAAAAATGTTAAGAAAGCAAGCAAGCAAGCAAGCAAGCAAGCAAGCTTAGTCTCCCACAGTGCTGAAGTTCAAGGAAGGCTCCAGGGATATTTTCTGCAACACTGTTCTGTGTAGGGTGGGAGAAAATCCTATGGAGTGGGCATAGGGCAGAGGGTGGGAAGTGGATGGGAGAATTGTAGTCAGTAAAAAGAACATCGGACTTCTTTGTATATAGGAGGGGGATGAACAATGAAGAATTTGACCCATTCTTAAGTACTTATTTCATTCTAAGGTAGCATTTCAGTAGCATGACAAGCTTATTTTTCTTTGTCATTTACCTTTCTTATAAAAACAATGGCTCATAATATCATCTGATTAAATGAGTGAGCATTCTGGATCACAAAGCTTGTCCATTACTGTGTAGGCTCAGTTATTGTGCAATAAGTAGAAAATCTTGAATATCTGTATATTGACTTAGACCAGGTATAATCTTAAGAATTTCCAATAATCTCAATTTCCTCTTAGTTCGGTAGCCAGTTTCACTGTACTTGCAACCAAACTACAGTTGTAGGCCGTATAATTATTTCTCTGTAGGAAAATGTCAGTAGTTCTGACAATTTTAATTCTTGTGTTTGCTAACTGCATTATCTTCTGAATCATAGGTTCCCAAATCAAGTCAAACAGGTTAGAAGACAAGTTACACTTGAGTATCACACCTACTCTTATCTTAAACGAATGTGGGAATGTATCAGCCACTTTCACTGTGTTAAGTAGTTCATTTCTGGCTCCTCATGTACTTTACTTGTTTTTATTTTTTCATTTTGGATACCACCCCAATTTTCCCAAGCCTCCTAAGTGCAAAAAAACATGTTTAAATTTATGTAGTTTTAAAAAATATGTTTTTACCCACCCGTTTGAAAATCTGCAGGGTGGATTATCCGCATGTACAGAGTGGAGACTGTAATGACATCTGCTCACAGGCCAGGATATTTATCATTCAATCAAGAGAAGAAAAAAATGTTTTATGTACTCATTTACCCATTTTAGTTATCATTGTTATGGATATTGCCCAAATAAAAGGGCTTTTCTAGAAGAAATAGAATACAGGGTTTGGGAGCTATAGACTCATTAGTTCTTGGAACCATCCAGAACTTGAATTCTGTGCACTGCATCTCCTTCAAGTTACCTCTACTCAGACACTTTTATAGGACACCCTCTCTTGGCCTTTCAGCCCTTTTCATCTTTGGATCTGAAGACTCTTCCACATAGTAGTTATTTCAGTATTCAAGGACCACTGTCAAGCTCCCCCAATTTTTTCTTTCTCCACTTTGAACACAGAGCTTCTTCACCATGTAATGTAGATAGCACGCTTTCATGTGTCCTTTCACTATCTTGATGGTTCTTCTCTGGGCAGTCTCTACTACATAATTTTCCCTCTTAAACTCAAGAACCTACAACTTAGCACAAAAATTATTCCCTGGGCTTACCTTTGGGGATTGGGGTGGTGGGTGGGATCCAAAGAGAGCCTCTCTTAGTTTTGGTTGTGACGTGAGGAATTATAGGACTTCTGTTTTCAGTTACAGAGTGTAGATAAAATTTAGTCAATGGGAGCAATTCTTTAGAACATAAAATCATGTTCATGGGATTCATAAGAAGTTAAGATTCTTTGACAAAAATCAGTTGACCTGCTAATATTGATAATTTTAGGGCATATTGAGAGCAGCCCAAGCGTCTTAAAGTGTCTCCATTCAAAAAGTATTTACTAACTGCTTATATAAATTGGGAACCATCAGATTTTGGAAATAGAGAAATCAGAAAAACAGGACTGCAGCCTTGAGGAACTCACATACTAGTAGGGAAGACAGCAGTAAACGGTTTGTTTACAACTCAGTGTGAGCACTGTCTCAGGCGCCTCAGTGGAGGAGGCACATTCTGGCCACCGTGAAAGTAGAGGGCATGGTGTGGGGTGTCCTCCACTCTATTCCTACACCTCTCAGCACTGTCTTCTTCTAACTCCTGCGTCTTGCTGACATTGATGTGCAGTGTGTTCTAAACACTGCTTATAGGGGCTTATTTATATATGTCATCTTGTTTATGTACGTTGATCTCTTAAAGGTTGGTCCTATCATGTGCCCCCCAAAATGGGGGAAATGGGCAGAGATTGAGTAACTTGTCTTAATTCATAGTTAATTGTTGGATCCAGCATTCAGACCCAAGTGTTTTGCTCCAAACCAATGCTCTGCGTTACCTTTCTCAGACGGAGGCTTTATTTAAGGCAGTAGTTCTCAGCCAGGGATGATTTTGCCCCCCTGAGAAACACTTGGCAATGTCTGTAGACGTTTTTGATTGCCACAACTGGCATCTAGTGGGTAGTGGTCAGGCATGCTTCTAAACGTTCTCCAATGTACAAGACAACCCCCCCCACCCCCCGCCGAACAAAGAATTATGCAGCCTCACATGTCCAAGGAATGAGTTGACAAACCGCTCTGGAACATGGAGTACTGTCTTTGTGTCAGCCTTTAAAAAATACCCTTTTAAGTCCTTAAAGACTTTAAAAAAAAAAAAGGAAGAAGAAATGGCTTAGTATGGAGCAAAACATACTGAAAACCAAGTTCCTAAGTGTCTGGTGAAGTGTATTTTGTCACTTGTTAAATTGAGAAAAAATTGCTGCTTTTGGCTTTCTTAGTAGATACCAAGGATCTGAGGAGGCTCAGTGAGAATTTCAGGAGATAATGTGTAATAAGGATTTGTAAAGTAATTATCAGAAATTCCTAGAGTCCTTGGGGTGAAAATATTTAGGGAGTCATAAGAATTAGATAAAGAGGATCCCAAAGTGCACTTCTGTTCTTTCTTTACCCCCTCCCTTTGTCAGCTGACTGCCCCACCCCACTCTCATATTTCTTTTTTTTTTTTTTTTTTTTTTTTTTTTTTTTTTTTTTTTTAAATTTTTTTTTTTTTTTTTTTTTTTTTTTTTTTTAAAGATTTTATTTATTTATTTCACAGAGGGAGAGAGATCACAAGGAGGCAGAGAGGCAGGCAGAGAGAGCGGGGGAAGCAGGCTCCCTGCTGAGCAGAGAGCCCGATGCGGGCCTCGATCCCAGGACCCTGAGATCATGACCTGAGCCGAAAGCAGAGGCTTTAACCCACTGAGCCACCCAGGCGCCCTGACTCTCATATTTCTGTAAGCAAGTTTGTTTCCAGTATTTAGTAGCCAAACTAAACCATTTTTATGGGGTTTTTTTAATTAAAATCTTGTGAAATTTAGTATCTCTAGTCCTATTACGCCAGATTTAAGGCAGCTAATTTAAATTCTAGTTTTTTTCCTTCATAGACTTTCACACAAGCATTTGTCAGTTTGGGGAGTTATTTGAATACCACACTTTGCTTCAAGATGAACGACAGAAACATGGATTCAACCTTCCCTTTCATTCCCTCAGGTCTGAACACACGTGGAAAGGAAGTAATCGGGCATTTGTTAAATAAATGGCAACTAGTGTCTTCCCAGGTAGTAGCTGACCATTCCCTGGCAGTGTTTGCAGTCCACGAAGCCAAACCGGTGTGCTTGTCGTAATTCATCAAATGGATGTAAACTCGTAAATATAGTTGACTTAGGTTTTGGGTAAGTGTGGCATCCCATCCGCGTGCTTTTCCTGCAAACAGCGTCTGGGTAAAGAGTAATTACTCACTTCCTAGGAGTGTTTTCATGGTGATCCATTCTGCAGTGAATCACAGACCAGCCTTCAGGTGTGCACCGCGCTCACTTCCCCGAGTGCTGGCCGGGGCTGGGTTTATTTATTTATTTGGGGGGAATGATCCATCTGGGGCGGCGAGCTGGGGGCGCGGCGCGCGGGCGGAGGATGCTGGGGTCCCGGCTGATCCGCAGCTCACGCACACCCTCCGCCCCCCGACCCCCTTTCCCATGAGGCCCCGCTCCCGGGGGAGTGTCTGCGGGTGGGGAGCCCCCTCCCCAACCAGCGCCTGGACGCGGAAGCCGCACAAAGGTGTCCTGTTCAAGTCCGCCTATAGGCCAGTTTTCTAAAAGTGCTTTTAAGTTTCTTTTTTTTTTTTTTTTTGCAAAGGGGGAGAAGAGGCGCTTTTTGCATTTCATTTCTTTTCCTTGTATGTAGATACCGAAAGGAAGCTCGGCACTGGGCATGTTCGGATGTTGAATGGTTTGCTGATAAGCAACAGCCTCCCGGAACCAGAGACTTAAAATAGTCGTCTCCCCCCCCACCCCCCGCAGGAGCTGCAAATGGTATCTGCCAAACAGATGACAAAGTACCTTGGACTGAATCACACACAGACAGCATTTTGTGCAGAACGCACGGCCCAACTCTTATAATTACTGTTTATAGCTGCCCAGGGCTGACCAGGAGAGGGCAAACCCAGGAGGAAATAAGTTTCCTGAACCTTGGAGAAATGGCTGTGTGTTAATTAAAGGCTAGGACGGGTACTTTTCAGACGGGCTCCAAGTTCTTGAGATCACAGTTCACAGCACGTTTCCTCTGGAGGGAGCGAGTAGATAATTGGGATTTTTTTTTCTTTTTTTCTTTTTTCTTTTTTTTTTTTCTTTTTCTTTTTCCGTTTTACCGCCCCCTCCCTGGTTTGGCCTTATGGCCTTGAACTCGCAGTGAATTGAAGAGAGAAAGAAATGGATATGTCTGACCCCAATTTTTGGACTGTGCTCTCAAACTTTACTTTGCCTCATTTGAGGAGTGGGAACAGGCTTCGGCGAACACAAAGGTAAAAACAACAAAAAAAAAAAAAAACGCGGCGATACTTTGCGTGGAGGGGGAATGTGTTGGCTTTGGGGGCAGCCAGACTGTCCAAGCCCCTTAGCAGCTGGGGTTTTGTTTACTGGGCGACAGTTTGAAAACTTTCTACCCTGCCAGGGGGGCACTGTTTCAGGTGTTCTGTCATCCTTGCGGATTTCCTGTGTAATCCTGCTTGCCTGTGCTGCTCCAGTTGTTCTTTTGAAATGTGGGTGAGAAGGGGATGAGTTGTGAGTGGAGGGGGGAGGAAGGAGGGAGGAGGAGAAATACTTTGTCTCTGATCTGATCAGATCCATCCCTTCCCTCACTCAGTCACCGGAGGCTTCTACTTCCCTTTGTAGAGCCTTTCAGATGTTCCTTCCTATTAAATATTTGACCTTTATAAGATGCAGATGTGCAATGCAAAGATAGCTCCAGTTAGCCTGTTTCGTATTGTCTGCTCAAAAGAGACAGGTCTGCATAACTTTTGCCTTTTTTTTAAACTGGTTTGCTGACATTTATTCCTAATACAGGCTGGCCTTTTCATTTTGTTAACGTATTTGACAGAATAGGTGGAGGACAAGAGAATTTTAAAATCCAGATGAAGCTGGTGGCAGAAGTGAAAGGCAGTTCAGAGTTAGTTGCTGACACTCAGATTGAGAGAATATGATTTTGAAGAGGAGTGTTTCCCTTCTCTCGCCATTGTGCCCAGCACAGAAAGGTGGCATTATGGTGGTTTTAGAGGGGCATGCCTTCTGAGTTTCCTAACTCTGGGTTCTTCGTTTTTCTTTGGAACTTGACTTGCACATCCTCAGGAGCACGTTTAAAAGCACTGGTGCGCTCACATAAACAGGATACTGCCTATCAGTTTGGGAGCTTTATAATCTCTGTGCTCCAGTGTTTAAAGAACACCAGAAAATCGTGTATTCTCTTTCTTATACCTATAACTTTGTGGAGCAGGAATGCAGATACCTCATACTTTGGAAAACTTAGTAAATTTTCCGTGATATTTCGTAGATTTCAGCAGCATCCTGGAATACTCCGACGTGCCCTATTTGTAGGCGCACATGCAAATATACACCTGTAAAACACACACGCACACCTCCGATCCTGAGTAGACTTCAGAGTCATACTTACCTTTAATACAACTTGAACAGCGTTGGTCCCATGAAACCATGTTAGATTCTCAATTAAGGTTAACTAGGCTTTTCTTGTTCTGCTCTATCTGTTCAGAGACCTGATGTTTTGGTGTTGGTAATTTTTATTCAAGATGTGTCATCCATGCCCCACCAGCAAAATAAACGCAACTTAGCTGAAGAGATAATGCTGTGTATGAACAAAACCACAACTTCCGTGGCAGTACAGTCTATAACTTCTTACCTCTCAAGTTTGTCAGGGGCCCTTAAATATTTGAGTGGTGGTGTCCTGGCTATGATGTGGTCTCGACTCCCACCTGAGGCCACTTCTCAAGGAGATCGGGCTGCTCTGGCATTACACCTGTGTGTCTGCACCTGAAGAGTGTTTGGAGCCTTTCTTGGCCCTGTCTACCTGTTGATAATATTACTGAAAACATTCTCAGGCTAGTCTGACCCTGATTTTCCAGCCCAGGGCCTTCCAATCCAGAACACTGCAATTCAGACAGCTCACTCTGGCAGAGAGCCCAAGTTCTAAGTTCCTTCTTCAGAACTGAAGTAACTTAGGCTCTTCCCAGCAAAGTGGAGAGTGTGGGAGGCCTTGCCCCACTCCCCAAGTCATAGACCTATTTTTCAGTTCAGTGAAACAGAAAAGGGGGTGGATTTTCTTCCCTCTCTTCTATTAGTGGATTGTCCCAGCCTTTGTGACTGGGGGTTTCCAGGATTCTTGGATTTTGGAGATAGGTTTCCTGAAGATCATCTCTGCATACATCTACTTATTATTGGTCTCAAAGGACCAGCACTGCTTTATATTTATTATGTAGATTTGGAAACTTGAAGGGCAACTGTCTTCCTGTCCAGGGCAGTGTATGTAGCTGTTGCATTCTCTTATTATACAGTGATCAATTTCGGCTCTGTGTCCTTGCCTAAGGGCACGTAGCATATGCTTACAGTGGGACTCTTCCCATTCGGTGACCTCCCTTCACTGCTCTAAATGCTGTCTCCTCCCCCAACTGCCACATTAACCCCATTCCGCACCTGGATGATCAAGTTCCCTAAGTCCGTCCTTTCAAAAGGACCTTGCCATCCTCAAGTTGTCCTCTTGCCAGTCTCATTGTGAGTGTACCCAGTGCCCAGGTGAGGACACCTGTCCCGTGCCCTCAGGTGCGTGAGCTCCAGCCCTGGGAATCTCTCTTCTGCTGAAACCTAGCTTCTCTTCTGCATACTTGCTGACTTTGTCCAGCAGATCATTCATTTTACGTATTTTTTTTTCCTAGCCACTTGTTCTGATTCACATTGTAATTTACAGGACTTCATCTTAACCTTTTCTTTAATATCAGCTTCTTACATCCTTCCAGAGTAAATCCAGCCTTGAGCATGTGAATGAACATTTGAGAGCTTTTTGGGGTAGGATGTGTGTACCATTTAGACAAAAGGAGAGATTGAAGGGTTTCACACTCTTCCCTTAAGTCTATATTATGGTAGACATTTTCATCATGGAAGCCCTTTAGGTTGGTTCCATCGCATTTGCCTTGCCAGTTCAGCATAGTACTGATTTGTTACCTTGCTCTGTCACAGGAAAACTTTGAAACTTTTAAGCTGCGGGTTCCTCGAGAGACGATCATACAGACCTTATCTCAGGCCTAGATTTTTACACAGTATTGAACTGATGATAGTCCTTGTCCTGCATCCCAAAGACAATTTATTGTTCCCCTCATTCTTTTTTGTCTTAACTCTGGCAGACAACAAGTTGACTGGAGGCATACTGACTTTGTCTGCTATTTTGCTGGAAAGCTGACACATTCCATTGGAAACAGTTTATTATTTTTTTTATCATATATTCTTTATTTTAAGGGAAATTTTCTTTTTTTAATTTTAGGGAAACTTCTATAAATACTCTATAAAGTCTTAAACCTTTCAAAATATCCGTACTTTCTCTTGCCTTGCTGTCATTTAAATTTCATGAATGAGTTTAAGTGACACAGTCTTAAAGCTTATACTTCTAGGGAATATTTGCATGGAAGAAAACCTCATACGTTCTATCAACAAATTATTAACAAATCATATCCAGCAATGAATGAAAACAGACATCATGACTAATTTATCCCAGGTATGCAAAGATGGTTCAGCACTAGAAAATCAATCAATGTAATCTGTCGCCGAAATAAGCTAAGTAAGGATTATCACATGATCAGGTTAGTATATGAGGAAAAAACACTCAACAGGATCCAATACTCACTCATGACAAAAACTCTCAGAAGGGCGCCTGGGTGACTCAGTGGGTTAAAACCTCTGCCTTCGGCTCAGGTCATGATCTCAAGGTCCTGGGATCGAAGCCCGCATTGGGCTCTCTGCTCCGCAGGGAGCCTGCTTCCTCCTCTCTCTCTGCCTGCCTCTCTGCCCACGTGTAATCTCTCTCTGTCATATAAATAAATAAAATCTTAAAAAAAAACCTCTCAGAAAACCAAGCACAGAGGGAATTTCATCAACTCAATGAAAGATATCTACGGAAAACCTACAGCTAGCTAACAGAATACTTAATACAGTAGTCCCCCACCAATCTCTGATTTCACTTTCTGCAGTCCCCGTTATCTGTGGTCAGCCACAGTCCAGAAGCTGATGATAGTGGCCTGAGACTGGGTCACAGTGCCTACGTCATTCACTGACTACATCTCATCACACACACATTTTATCATCTCATATCATCACAAGAGGTGGAGAGAGGCCATATTTACCTAACTTTTATTATACTATCTTGTTATAATCTATTTTATTATTAGTTGCTGTTGTTAATCTCTTACTGTGTCAAATTTATGAATTACATATTCTCATTGGTATCTACGCATAGGAAAAAACATAGTGTATAGAGCTCAATGTTATTTGCAGTTTTAGGCATCTCCTGGGGGTTTTGAAATGAGTCCTCTGTGAATAAGGTGAACCACCAAAGTGAGAAACTTGGAGTTTTCCTTGCTTAGATCAGGTAGAAAGCAAAGATGTCCCATTTCATCACTCCTCTTGAACAGGAAACAGTTTCTTTTTTTGTGCCTGGATTTGTCTCCTCTGCCCCTCAATTATTTCCTCAAGGTCAACTCAGTAGACCCATTCAACCTGCTGCTTTGAGGGATAGAAATCCAGGGCTGCTGTACATTACCCCTTAGGTTTATAACATTTTTCCACCCGTGGGTTAAAAACTTTGTTGGGGGGAGGGAAGAAGATCAAGCTTATCTTTTTTTTAAGCTTATTTTTTACTTACATCATATATGTAAAGAAAGGACTATCATTGGTCTATAAATATTGCTGCTCAGTTTTGAGGTACAACTTTAGTGTGGTTAAAACACAGTTTAGAGATTCTAGAAGGTGTTTGGTTTTTAACCTTAATGGTCAGAAATCTGTCATACTTTCATTGAGCATATGTGACAATATCCAAATCTCAATGACAACTAAATCAAACATCATTATCCATGCCAGTGGGCAGTTTGCGACTCGGTTAATCACTTGGATGAAGTTTCCTAATGTGTTGTGCCGAGAACCCATGGGATAAAAGTTGGTTTGGGGTGTGTGTGTGTGTGTGTGTGTGTGTGTGTTTCTGGATTCCAGTACTGAGCAGTTGCACTGAACAGCAGATACATTCAGGGATCGATCTTAAACTCACTGCTGCAATTGTCAGAATGTATCGAATTTTTATGTATAGCTACATCCTCTTTTCAGAAACATCTGTAGTGTTGCATGAGTTTTTGTTTTGCTCATGAATATGTGTCTTTAAAAAGGATGTCTCTTGTCCTGACATGTTGGGTATTATGGAATTTGTACTCACCCCTTCTATGGAAAGTCCAATTAAATCCACATTTATTGAGCATCTGCTATGAGCCTGAGCACTGTGACCCAGAGGTGAGTCAGAGGATTGCCTTCATTGAAGACATGGGAATGAATCATTGCAAACCAGGGCAATAGAGAAGTATTTGTAAGGTACCTGTAAAGCCTTAGGAGTGGTCACTGGGTAAAAGAGACTTAGGTCTCAAGGAGCCGAAAGAGAGACCACATAGAAAAGGCAACATCTCAGGGAGGTTTGAAAAGAAGTTTGGTGTTTATCCGACAGAAGGACAGGGCCTCCCAAAGGGCAAAAGAAGTGGTGTGTACAAAGGCATAGTGGTCCTAACAGCAGAGTTCAAGGGACTATACAGAGCTCTAGCTATGCTAGAGCATAAAAAATCAGAAGCATAGCCCAGTATTGCTGAGGCAGAAAGTTTGAAGAGGCGGTATAATACACCATGATGGCGAAGAGGATTGACCTAAAGTCAGTTCCCCTGGGTTTGAATGAGATTGGGGAAGTTTGTTGGACTTCAAGTGTTCCATCTATAAAAAGGGACAAGTAAACTTACAGGATTGTTACAAAGAGTAAAATATGTTCATATGTGTAAAATGCCTAATGCAACGACGGGTACATAAAAACTATAAATACTAAGTAATTCACGTTGTTTCTATCATTTCAACAGGGGATGAGTAGTGGACAATGAGGCCAAAGATGAGAGTTGAGGCCCTTGATATTTGTGGGCGCTTGCTTAGCCTTTACCCGAAGGGAGAAGTCATGTCTGGCCTCGCTGGTGAGTTTAGGTTTGGAAGAGAAGGGTGAGACCTGGAAACCAGTTAATACGTTATTGCAGGAGCCTGTCTAAAGGGTTTTGCAGTCTGACAAAGGAATATGGTTAAGATTGTGGCTTTCAGAGACCCTGACCCTAAGTATATAAAGTTGATCAAAGTTGATGAGCCATTGGCTCAGAGAGACAAGGAAACATTCCACAGTGGCCCTGAGGATTGCGATCTGGGGAACCAGGGAGATGAATGAGCTCCTTATACATGCAAGAGTGGGGGAAGGAAAGACAAAAGAACTTGTACTCATTCCTTTGATCCCCAGAAGCCTAGTTAATCTACATTTATTGAGCATCTAATATATACTGAATACCATGGAGTATTCATTCCTTTACTCAGCCATGATTCACAGCACCAATATCCTGTGCTGGGCAAGGGCTATAATGCTGAACAAGACCGAGTGTTTGGGCCTTGCAAATAAAAAAGCATCTAAGTGAGTCAGTTGCCCAATGGTGGTCAGTGTTCCAAAGGCTGTAGGCAGGTGTTGAGAAGAAAGTCACTTTAGGGGGGCTACTTTAGATAATGTGGTCAGGGAGTGTCATTGAACAGGAGACCTATAAGATGGGAAAGAGCCATCAGTGGGGGAATATTTGGGGTAGGAATCTGGGAAGGGCAAAAGCTCTGAGGCAAGAAGGAAAGAGCCCCCAGGCAGGCAGTTGAATGTGAGGGTTCAGGGCACCGGGGGCTGGACCAGAAAGAATAAGCTTGAGAGTCATCATTAGGACCATCCGAGAAATAGGTCAGATTAATCTGTGCGAGAACTAGGGTTGCCCCATTTAAGGAATGGGCGAGATGCAGGCAGGCACAGGGCAGGAGGCCTGGAGGAGGGTCTAGTAAAAAACAAGCCACACAGTGTTCTCAGAGAGATCCCAAGAGGAGGCCGGGCAGCGCTGACACTCCACAGGGAGACAGAAGGATGACAGGGAAGGCAGAGGTAACCTCAGTGAGAACAGCAGCATTGGCGATGGGGTAGTGGGGACGGGGGTGGGGGGAAGGCCGAGGAGCCGAACACCAGCCCCGAAGTGAGGAATGGCAGACCATGGGTGGTAAGCACTCTCTGTGGGGAGCTGACTACAGCGGTGACACGTCATTGTATCCCAGCTCCTGCACATTCACAGCTGGCCCGTCAGCTCTCCTCCCTGAATCATATCCCCTTACTCACTGTTGCTCACTTTATTGTCTGCTTCATCGCCCAAACGGGCAATGACAGTTTCCTTTTCACCACCTGGCTGGGAGCTCAGGCTCTGTCCACAGCCTTCTGAGCCTCTCTCCTTTTTAAGCGCTCTGGCTTCAGAACCCTGGCTCTGAGGGCTTCTGGCTACCTGCCCCCACCCCGCCCACCAGCCCTTTATCCCCTGAGTTCAAGCCCTGCCTCTCCCAGCAGCCTGTTCCACAGGTTGGAAACTACTAGCTCACCGGCTGGCCTCCTCTCAGGCTCTCCACACCTGACCTGCAGGCCCAGCCCCTCCCCGAGTCTTCTGTACCCATTTCCTCCCACTCTGTGCTCTGCCCAGGCCTGTTTCCTACCTGCTTCCTTTCATCCCTCTCCTTTCTTCCAGCTCCAGACTGTGTTTTCTGCAGGCAGGACAGGCCTGCCTGTCACTGCAGGACTAACCCTTCAGTCCGCCTCTCATGGTTAGCTCCAGCATTGGTACTTTTCCATGAAACCCTCACTCCCGGGTCCTCCTCCACCAGCCTAGTAAAGGGGGTACTCTGAGGGAAGAGGAGAAAGCTGAGACCCCAGGCCAGGAGCTTCCAACAGGTCTCTGAGTGCTGCCTGGGCAGAGCCCGGCTGCCCCAGACCAGAGCAGCATGTTCTTACAGATTCTTGTGTATCCTGTACCCTGTTAAAGCTTCCCGGAGACAGAGGACATGGGCAGGAACACACACGTGGTGATAATGTCGTTTTTATTCTCCAGTGTGAAGCTTTCTGTAGGAGATTACAGATTGTTTGGCTCCTTTTATAGGTAGGTCTCCTGAGGGTTAAGAGGGAGGGAGAAAGAAGAGAGAAGGAAAGAAACAAGAAGGGAGTGTGTGTGAGAGACTGCAAAAGGTGGATTTTAGAAGTTCTTTAAAAATAAACTGTTAGAATGCGGAGCCTGCTCCATGGGCAGGCATGGGCTATCCATTTAGAACTTGTCAACACTGGGAGGAGGAGAGAGAGAGAGAGAGAGAGTGTGTGTGCGCGCGCGCGCGCGTCACTAAGTTCACAGTGACAGGGTAGAACATTATATGCTTTATGGCTTTTCTTGCTTATCTTTACACATAGATCCAGTTATCAGAAGCCCAGGTAGTGTCTTTAAAACAAGAAGATCATAAGCCTCAAGATAGAGACCATCTGCTTTCTGGGCTGAAAACTGACAGATGTTGGAGTTAAGTAATCACTCGAGTCCCTGTGTGGAAATGGGTCATGGAGGAGAAAACTGGGAATAGGACTCCTTCTGAATAATTTGGGATATTTCTCCTTGTATTGGTTGAAATGGAAATAGGCTGGTTTCTTAGAGAGATTACGACTGGAAGCCCTAACCCCTCCTTCACCCCCATACACACCCATCTCTTGTGTGAGTGAGCATGCACAAGCTATTTTAATCTGAGCTGTCTTTACTACATGTAACCTAGTCATTTGGGAGTGACGTCATGGTAACTGAGTAATCCCTTTGAAAGTTAAGTGGTAGAGCGAAGATATTAAAATGGTCCTGGGGCTACCTGGATGAACGTGGGTGCAGGGTGTGTATAAATCCATTTATTAGAGACACAATCTCTATCAGTGGAAGTCTTGACTCTAAAGTAGCAAATTTGGTTTTTGTGATATGTGGGACATTGTGTAACTAGAAAGATCTCTAAATAGAAATTCCCGTGGTCATTAACACTTGTAGTTCTGATTCTTTATTTTCTTTTCCTCTGTCCTGGTAATTAGGAAAGTTCCCTTGTGAACTTGGTTGTAAATTCTCAAAATGTTGACCTTAAACCTTACTAACAGAATGGGAGGATCTGCAGGAGGGTTTAGCTACACTAATTGCCATTGGACATGCTGATTAGGGAAGGTAATGATACCAGTATCAGCCTGAAACATCATACTGTTGTGTTGTTCCGTTTTTGTTTTTTTAAAGGCCTGAACAGAGAACTTAGGCTTTGATCAGCATTTGAAGGTAAAACAGACCAGTAAAGAGAAGGGGCAGTCATTCATGCTTCTCTCTTAAGCTTCACGTTGCTCAGGTTGTTACAGAACCCTGGGACTTTGTACATTCCACTGACTTTGTGATCTTAGATTTATCCATGGCTCACATTGGGTTACAGTCTGGGATCTCTTAGGAAACTGTAATTGCAGACAAACATACAGGCAAAAATCCAGGTCCTGGCATGTGGTCACCCAGATGCCATTTGTGTTCTGAACTTCTCAAGTATGCTTTTGCTTTTCCAAGGTAAAAACCAGCTCCACTTCCCTGGAAACTTTCTAACATGACATGGCAGTTCAAATTCCAGATCCCTTTGGGAGATAATGTATTAGGTCGTGAGTGAATCACCTGGGCTGGAGGAATGGGGAACTAATGACACTTGCTAAGGGATCCTAGGGTCATAGAATCAGAGAGGGAAGAAAACTGATGGATTCACCAGGCTCATTTTGCCTTATGAATATTTGCTGAAGCTGTCTTTGCTATGCTTTATTCTAATTTTAAACATGACAGTGCATGTTGATGTCTCAGGACCCTGACTTAGACCTTACTGCCTTTCTCTCTTGAGTCATTTAGAATATTGTCTAGCCACTGCCACAATTCTTAGCTATAAATTAGAAGAAAATCACTGAACCCAAAGCTTGCATAAAAATCACCTGTGTCCCTTTAACATGCATACTTTTTAAAACACTATATGATGGGGATCTTTAACTTGGAAATCATAATTATTAAAAGTTTTACTTTTACAGCTGTGTGGAGAGGTTAAGAGAAAAGAGTGTGTTTGTCATGGGAAAATCTGCCTGCTGAATAAAGCACTCTAGGAAATATGGTAAATGAAACCTTTGTTACTGTAAAACAATAGCCATTAAGTGACTATTATGTAATGTTATTTCTTACGTCTGATTTGGAATGGCTTGTTGATCTTGAAACTTGAGATAAAATTCCTGTAAAAATACTACTTTCATTTGGCTAATCTCCAGACTTTGGATACAAAATCAAAGACTTTTCCAAGTAGATTACCTTGGTTGGACACAGAGCCCTAGAGCTATTTAAGTCATATCAGATAGATTTTTTTTCCATATGAGGCGAACGTGATAACCACTACACTACAGAAACTGATGATTGTTTTTTCCATGTAAGGATTAATTTTATCCACTTGGTATTCTCCATTTGAGTACCCATCCAAATAAACACAAATTATGTGCTAATCCAAAAAATGGTTCGTTGTAAAATTAGCCTACGCTTGCTCAACCACTCCAAAGGGCACACAGGTGGCAAAACAGCTGATAGGCACACTCACCTAACTTGGCAGGTTGAATCGTTGATGATGAATTTGCATTTTCCATAAACGATGCATTTTTAAGCAAAGGAAGTTTTTAGTCTTAGATCTGAAATGGTCATGGTGGCTAATAGTGGAACAGGGAGAGTATGGGATAGTTCAGGGGTGTTTTAGGTCATAGTTCTTTTTATGGATTCTGCAAAATGAGCTTCTGTCCTTAAAAGTATAATTTCCTGTGTGTTTTAGGATTTGGTATTTGAGGTTAGATGTCTGAACCCAGGGAGTTAATAAGAGGTCAAACTTTTTACTATGTGACCTATAAAATTTGTATGTAGTGGTCTTTTTCAGTAGATGTTTTCTCTCTGATCAATTTCAGATGAGTTAGCCTTGCACATCTAGGATTTTTAAAGTGAGAAATTAATAGTGGTTTGTATAAGCCTTCTTAACATAAGAATCCAGGCTCAAGTGTTCTCTCTTTAGACCAGTTCTTAGAGCCTGGTAATTTTGATGTCATTTTATCAGCATCATCATTGCCAAGATGCCTTCTAGGTGGGTAGATGAGTTTTCTTGAAATTGTGATTGATGACCTATCATTTTTTGGCTTCTTAAAAGAAAATTTTTAAATAATATAAGTTGTGGCTTGTCTTACCTTACGAGAATTAACCTTAAAATAAGTCACACCAGACCTAGGGTGATTTGAGAGTCAAAAGGTACAGATAATTGAGCTGTTTAGGTACTTAGATGATGCAACCTTTTGATGCCATTCCTAGGAAACAAATTCCATGGAATGGGTCCAGTTTTAAAATCCATGAGGAAAAGGGTTCTCACTCCTGGCACTAATAGGCATGTTCAGAAGTGTTGTATTCAAGCCAGAGTAAATATATATGCCCTTTACACTTTCTTTCAGTTAGCAGAAGTCACCTCCAAACACTTATTTTGGCATTAAGGAAGCTCGTCATGACCTATTGTTCCAGAAAGATTATAGTTCTCATTTTAAGCCAGTTTTCTAGTTCCCATGCGAGTGGCGTGCCCAGCCCAGAGCCGAAGAAACAAGCTTGGCTTTTCAGACCTTCCATTCTTTTAGGTGTGTCCCGCAGGCAGTGGCTTGTAGCTGTTTCTTCTGCCACTTAACAGGTTTGATTTCAAATCTATTTAATAAGAAACTAACATGTTTGGAGGGGATTCATGGCCCAACATTTATGGACTTTGTTGGGAAGTTCCAGGTGTGTATATATCTTGAACTCTATGTTAAGGCATATTAGACTAAAATGATGTCACTTTTTTTGTTTGTTTGTTTTGCTTATTTTGTTTTTGCCTTCTAGTCATACCCTGAGTTCCTTAGGATGTCTTAGGGTTTGGATTGGGACTCTATAACCCCTTATACTGCAGGCCATGTAGCTCCTCTTTCAATTTACCTTAGCAGCACTAAGGAGGAGTCAAATGATTATAAACTGGACCTAAAGATAGAGCAACCAGAGGCTCAGAGCTGGGGGATTCACCTCTGATTGTGGGATGTTGTTTTCATTTAAAAATACTTGGAGGAGTTATTTATGAGTTACACATCTCTGTGTGATCCTTTTCCTGCTTTGTGGCTTGCGGATAACCTGAATCACCTTCTGAATCCTGATAAGCTAATAACCCAGTTTGAGGACATTTTGACTTCTGTGCACAGGGGCTGTGGGTTCATCTCATTGCCTCATTTACTTATTTATGTACCAAATATTTATTGAGTAGCTTTTATGGGATCAGGGCTGTGGTTACCACCTGGGAAACAAAGATATGTATGGCATGATCCTTTTCTTCTAGTGGGGTTAGAAAGCAGTATAGCCATGTTAATTACAGTAACATGTAATGACTGGTAGGTGATAGACCAGCATTGGCAAAGGAAGAGGGAGAGGCAGAATATCTGTTGAGGCAGTTGGGTATATGTTGTCTCATTTAATCCGATCTATAATATCTATTATACAGATGAAACAGTTGAGGTGTAAAGAGATTAATTAACTATATCCCAATCTCAACAGTACTAAGAGGGAAATCTGGGTAGAAACTTTACTATCCTGCCGTTTGCAACGACATGGATGGAACTGGAGGGTATTATGCTGAGCGAAATAAGTCAATCAGAGAAAGACAATTA
>LNAC01000183.1:2656000-2726142 GCA_002007465.1 Ailurus styani
AAAAAAAAAAAAAGAAACTTTACTATCCTGTCATCAACAAACCTAGACCTCTCACAGTATTCTAATTATATTCTTATTATTACAAGTAAGATTTTAGGTTTTATAGTACAGAAGCATCCTGAAAATTTGAGGATATGTGTGGATACAGAGCCCTGATAATTTTGATCTTTGCTATAGAAATGCCACCTGCTGTCTGAGTAAAGAGAGTGAAAAATAGAAGTAGGTTTTACTTTGTTTTAAAATGCCACCTGCTGATTCTCTCTCCCAGTAATGAAAACTGTAAATGTATTCTCCTGTAATTTCCTCAACTTAAAGTATCAGAGTTTATAATGGTATTTGAGTGGGCGTGTGCTTTTAAAATTGAGGTTTTACTTATGGTATAGCTCTGAACAGCTGCTGTCTTCCAGGCCTTTTGAATGAATAACACTTTTCTGTACCCATGCCTACTTTTCTGAGGTTGCACTCTATATATTATAAAATCCTGTCCATTCACATGAATGGATATATTATAGGGACACATCTCAGAATCACTGATCTTGTAATAATGCATATAGTTCATTTCATAGAAGGACAAAGATCTTGCATCTTATATGAGGGTACAGTATGAATGCCAAAAAAAAAAATCTGAGATTTTAGAGATGAATTGCCTATAGGCTTCTTAATTTCAAAAAATATAATAATTCCTTTTGAATATGCAAGTGCTAACTACCTTTTTTATTTATTTTTTATTTTTTTAAGATTTTTGTTTATTTTTACACGAGAGAGAGAGAGAGAGAGAGAGAGAGAGAGCGCGCAGGAGCAGGAGCCGGGGCGGGGCAGAGAGAGAAGCAGACTCCCTGCTGAGCAGGGAGCCTGATGCTGTGCTCAATCCCAGGACCCTGGGATCATGACCTGAGCCAAAGGCTGAGGCTTAAGGACTGAGCCACCCAGGCACCCCTAACTACCTTTTTTTAAAAAAAGGAGATGAGTTGGTGGCATTCACTTAAAAACATCTTTCCCTTTCTCAAGCCACTGTATTTAAAGAACTAAGAAGTGACTGCTTTGTCATGCATACCACAATTGTAAAAGAATCAAGTGTAAGTAATCTGTAACATGCGGAAGGCACAAATACTGTATCCAGAATTCTCTAAACCACAAATTCCTTCACTGGCCATCTTGTGGCTCTCAGTGGTACAGTATGTGAGCTGTTTTTGAGGAATGGCTGCCCTTCCCTGAGGATAGAATGGAAGAAGTCCCCTCTTGAGGTGCTTTTTCAAATGTTCCAGATGCTCTTCTTCATGGCCACTAGCCCAGGCCCAAGCCTTCTTCAGATTCCTACTGACATAAGGTTTACCGGTTGTATTTACTTGCTCTAGAAAAATCAGCTCCAGGGAGATAAGGGTGTTTTGTTTTGTTTTAATAAGGTTTATGGAGATAGAATTTACAGATAGTAAAATCATTCCTTTTAGGTTTGCGAATTTTGACAGATACTGTCATGTAACTACCATGATTTCTAGCCCCTCAAAAAGTTTTGGGTGTTTTTTAGTTGTTTGGCAACCGCTAATATAGCATCAGAGTAAGATGTTTTGTTTCCCTGTCCCCATGCTCCCCTTTTTTAAACATTAGTTTCCATATGTTGTTAAGACTGTACTTGTTTTTTCCCGAATGTCCTTCTTCTGTGCCAGGATCCCGGCCAGGATACCATGTCACATTGTGTAATCCTTTTTAAAAATCATTTTCATGAGGAAGATGATTAACACATAGCTTGGTTACTTGTTTGGTAGTATCCAGGAGGTACCAGGAAAATGCATCATGAGATACTTAGAAAAGCATAAACTGCCTCTTTCGTGTGGTGTATTATTAATATATAATAGCCCCTTTGAGCCAACATAGGTGAAGAAGTTGTAAGAAAGCAGATTAACTATTTCCTGCTAGTCAGACTTGTTTAAAATAATCTGGCATTGTTTAGTGAGGGCCATGAGGTAGAAGATTTGGAAGGTATGTAGTTTATGACATAGATAGTGGTTGTGGGAAAATAAACACAGAGATCCAGAAGGAATCCTGGAGTTTTTCAATGTGAGTGAAGACAGAACAAAACATACATTTTATAAAAGGTAAATTTGAGATCCTTGAGTTGCTTTGTAAAATAATTTGTCATATCTTGCCAGTATTTCTGTTATATTTTAATTTCAGTGGAATGTATATAGCTTTTAAAGAAAAATTTAAACACAATGGATGCTGAAGACAGAATGGAGAAAATACAAACAACTATAAAGTAAAAAAAAAATCTCCCCAAATACTACTACTCACACATAACCACTATTAAAAATGTGAGGTTATCCTTTCGAGTTTTTTTTCTGAGTGCATATGTGTGCACAGGTGTATATACATACCACAGAACTCATATTTTGTATCTGCTGTCTTATGAGCTGATTTTTTTCCTTTGAAGAGATTGTTTTAGGGATGTCTGGGTGGCTCAGTAGGTTAAGCATCTGCCTTTGGCTCAGGTCATGATCCCAAGGTCCTGGGATTGAGTCCCATATTGGGCTCCCTGCTCATTGGGGAGCCTACTTCTCCCTCTGCCTGCCGCTCCCCCTACTTGTGTGCACCCCCCCCAACAAATAAGTAAATTAAAAAAGAGAGAGAGAGAGAGCGATTTTCTTTTAAATAGCTTTACAATGGTCTAATTTCCAGAAAATTTGAAAAATACCTCTAACCTACAAGAAGGGGTGTGGGTGTTATATGTGAAATTGTGTGGAAGCATTTAAAACCATGTTCTGAAAGTCGCTGAGCTAATGCACAGCCTTCCCTTATGTGACCATGGCCATGGCCAGCTCCCTGGTGTGCAGTGTGAGAGCCTGGCCCCTGACACCAGTGATGTTACCTTGGATGGTCTCTTTTCAGGGCTTGTTTTTCTCTCCTTGTATCCAGCTCTCTCTTGAAATGTTCCCTTTAAAAATACTAATGCTAACTCAGAAAGATTCCAATTACCATCTCCCCACAGGCTTAAATGTTAAACCTCAAGTTCTAAACTTTATCCCTTATGTATGTGAGCAGGCTTGCCAGATGGCAGGCCAATTAATATATTTTTGCAAGGTGTAGAAATGTTTTTTCTCCATAGGGGAACAATGACTCCATCTGCTCCACATCTTCCTTTCCCCTCTGTCCTTTGGGGAAAATCATCATTTAATTTTCAGAAATAATTGTGCAACTCTCTAAGTGATACTTTCTGCTTTTTTAACGGAGATAGTTTTAATAATTGAAACTTTTTCTTGCTATGAGGATTTATGAGCCTATGTCATAAAGAACCTATGTCATAAAGTAAAATATGTGAACATCTAAGTTGCGTCCAGGTTATTACTTCCTTTTTGATTGTTGGACATGCAAAATTGTGTTTGAAAATTCCATTCAGTGAAGGCTTAACTTGGAAAAGACTTTCAGAAACCCTTCTACTGTAAGGTGAGGAAACTAATATTGAGGCATCAGACTTTCAAGCTTGTCAGCAACTTGAAACCTGAATGGTCTCAAATACTGGTGTTCAGGTTCCGAATGAGGACAACCGTAGTGAAAATAGAATCTTGGATTTCTCAAGAGGAATAAAAAGAGCAAGAACCTTGAGTAAGGTTCATATAGAAGCAACCACACACTCCTTTTCATTGCCTCTTCTCCCTTGAGTTCCGGGCACTGAGCTGGACACATCACCCTCATACAGTTTCTTTTCATACTCAAGTGGCCTTTCAGATCAGCAGATGATGATTAACTGTTAGTGTCTCTGTGTTGCCTCCAACTCTGTAGAAAGGACAAACACCACAGCCATTCTTTAAGCTCTTTTGTAGTGTGCTGTCTGGACCTGAAATGGATGAATTAGGGAATATATGAATAGCAATGGGATTGTTCTACGGGGTCCTTTCCGGAAGTGTTAGAGTTCTAGGAGAGTGAATACATTGTAGCTTTGCAATAATCTGACACATTATAATACAGAATTTGGTTCCTTTTTCCTTCTGGTATGAAGGATTTCAGTACTGAGTATTCCAGAAGCTTCTTTAGGAAGGAGTGTTTAAATTATATCCCTATTTGCATTTTTGCTGTCCTCCATATTTTGTCAGAAGTGGGCATAGATTGGTTAATGTTAAGCGAGAAGAAGGATTTTGACTTGTCATTTTTTTTCTTTCATTCAACATGAACTTCTTTATCTGTTTTCAACCTAAGAGAACCTTTTCAAATAGAAAGAGTTCAGACTTAGGCTTTAGTTGTACCTTGGTTGGAATCCAGACTCTTTAACAAACTAGACATGTGGCCTGGCACATGTCTGATACTTGGTTTCCTCATCCTTAATCAGGAAAATAACCAGCACACTTTTTGTGCCTTATATAAGATATAAGCACATAGGTCAGGAGTAGGCAAACTACAAACTTTGGGTGCAGTCTGGCCCACTGCCTGTCTTTGTACATAAAGCTGTTAGAACTCAGCCACATCAATTCATTTAGGTATTAACTGTGGCTACTTGTGCCGCAGTAGCAGAACCCAGTAGTTGTAACATGAGACTCTGGCCTGCAAAGCCAAAAATGTGTACTGTCTGGTCCTTTACGGGGGGATCTCCCCAGCCCTGAGCCTACGGCATTGCCTAGCAAGTGTAGGCGCTCACTAAATGGTAGTGTTGCCTTGCCTTTAGTCTTCCCATTGATTATTTCAAGTTCAGTCTTTCTCTTGAGGCCCTTTGAAAGATAGTTCTGGTGTGGCCTTCTCTAATGTTCCTTCCAAAGCCTCTGCCCACCTCTGGAATATGGCCAAAGCCTTGAGCCATGATGCAGGACAGAACACGTTGAGAGAGGTCTCTCCACAACTCCCACACCCTGATATATAGCGTGTCCGGACTTGAATTGGGTGGTGTACAGGTTGCAGGAATAGAATTTGCTCTAATCCAAGTGTAAATACAGGTGCTCTATGTAGATGGCAATGTGTCCCAGTTTTGTTTAGATTATTTCTCACTCTCTTACTAGATGTGTCCGATCTATTCTTCTTCAAAACCTTCCCTAAAGCTAGAATTTTTTTCATTTCTAAAGATGTTAACAAATTGCTACGAATTATAAATACCATGTTTACCAAAGGACCTCATCAGCAAAGCAGGAGTTTTCTGACTGAAATGATTGGGCCATTTCAAAGAGGAAGTTCTCAAAGGAGTGATTAGATTTTGTTTGTTTATTTTGTTTTGTATTTTAAGCAAAATGAACGGGGAGTTCTCAGCAGTTTTGATTAGGGACGCCTTGGTGTCTAGCAGAAGTCTAAGATGGGGAACAGACTGGTGGAATGTGCCCAGTGAGGACTTAGTGATGGATGGGTACTCGCCAACTCCTACACATGGTGAAGGGAAAGATGGTGGGGCTTTCAGAGAGCTGTTAAGGGCAATGATGGGTGCTTGTTATTTTTTATTTTAAAAGTACTGAGGAAGGTTTTTTCAGAATAATAAAAAATTGTTTTTAGTATTTTAACGTGATCTGGGTCTCTGAAAAAAAAAATACTGTGAAGAGATGGTAACAGCATTACCCCAAATTTTTTAAAGTCCTTCTTGACTCTCTTTGCTCTTCTTTCTAGTGCATTTCAGTGTTTCTAGTGCTTCTGTTATCGTTTATCCCAATGTGTTATAATTCTGTGTGTACTTATCTGAATTCCCAGCTGATGTTGAATGTCTTGAGGCAGAGACTTTATGCCAGCATGGTACCTGGCATGTAGCAGACAGTTGATTAAGGTTTATTGAATGAAAGCACTCCACGGTGAGCATATTCATGCATATAGCCTTTTCTGCTTTTTGGAACTATTTCCTTAGGATAAATTCCCAGAATAGAGATTTCTAGGCCAAAGTGATGTGCATATATTTATGAATCTTGATATATAATGCCAAGTAGCTTTTATGTCTACTTGCGATTCCTTCCAAGTTTGTGACTCTCCTGTTGCATGGTGTGTTATTGCTAGATTGGCAGTCTTGGTGTTCCACATTTTCCCTAGCAAAGAAATGGAAGGGAGGGTACAACATCGCCACATTTAAGTCTGGAGTGAACATTGCATATGCTTAAGGATGAAAAGCTTCTAAAAGAATAAACATCCCTGCTGTGGGACTTGGAAAATGGAGGGAGGTGGGCAGCAGGGGCAAGGTATAGGATAAAAGATACATTACAGGAACAAAGAACTCCTAGGGTTTTTTTTTTTAATTGCTTTGAATTTGTTCTATGTTGTTATCATTATTTTAAGAAAGCATTTGGATATTTTTTATTTGCTTTTTCCCAATCAGCACATTGAATGTTCAAATATGAAACATTACTAAATGCAAATTGCTATTAAGGCACATTCCAAGGCATGCTTTTATCAAGGTTTGAAACTTTTTGTCTAATATATTAGACCTTTCTGTCTTCATTTCTTCTGATTTTGTGTGAAATAAGATTGAGTCTCTGTGCTGTGACATTGGGTCCCCACATGTCACAGCTTTTTGTGGGTTTGATTTTTTTGCTCTCCCTCTTCTGGTGTTTGACTGCCTCATAAATAACCAGTGATAAATAGCAGTATCTGCCTTTTGGTACGAGTATGATATTAATGAACATGTAGAATCACCTAAAAGCCACCTTGTAGATGGTATTATAAAGTTTGTGGGAGCTAAGCTGAGTAGAGCAAAGGCAGTGTTCAGTTCAAAATTCCTTGTGTGGAGATTGAGGATTCTAGTGAGTTGGGTGGTTCAGCAGATGTCCTAAAGAATTTGTGCATGTTCTGTGTTATATATTCCATTATACACACACACGCACATCTATATATATGTGTGTGTAAATATGATTCACCTGGCTGAGAAGTAAGAAGTGAAAAATGTGCTGGATTTTCATCACTTATTTTACTGTGACTATTGCTAATAAAGCCCAGGAGTATATTAAAACAAACAGTAGGAACATGACAGTGGTCGAGGCACTTGTCACCCTGACCATTGCCTTTGGAAGGACCCAAAGGCCTTGTGGGAATGTGGCTGCGTCCCCTGCTCCTTGTATAGTAAGCTGTGTCCTTACAGTAGAGGAGCATGTGTCCCTCAGCATCTTGCCATCAGAGCATCATCACCTCTTTGTCATTACCACATGCGCTCCCCTAATTAACTATGGCCATGAACCTGCAGAGGTCATGTGCTACACCTGCCTGCTTCCCAGGCTTGAGTTACATTGCTCAGCTGGAAAATAAGATTGTTGAAATAGAAAGAAGTTATAGAATAAAATTGATAAAATCCTTCTCATTTGCTATTTTAAGGTCATCTTTTTTCCCTAGAGCTTGTGTTTTAATGATGAAGGTCTGAGTATGTTCTAAATAAGAGGAGTGGCAAACAGAATTTATCCTAATCCTTTCAGAGAATGGAAGCCATTGCTTCTCATTGCCTGCCTACCTACTTCACCTTGGCATTTGGGGGAGAGAAATTTTGGGGAGGAGAACTGTGAATGCTCTTAAATGTCATGCCACTTGACTGTTAAAACATCATCTCATGATATTAGCTTCTAATGGGGAGAGAGGTTCTTTTTGACTTTGCAGTTGCCTTATAAATGCCTCCATGTTAATCTGGATACAAATGTTTAGCCTAAAAGACCTGTGAGTAGAACAAAGTATTGAGATTTGATTTGTCAAAGGTAATTCTTGCATCCATAAGAATGCTTTGTAAACATGGAATCATTCTCAGGTTAAAAGATCCTCTACCAAATTAGATGGGAAGCTTGAAGCCTAGGCTAGAAGCAGTTTTTCCTCCTTTAGTTGCTGCTATGGATCAATATCTTTTATTGACTCTTCTAGGGTTTGCATGCAATTTTCTATCATGGTCATTTATGCTAATGAGCATGATACAGAATCATTGTAAATCATAGCCCCTTAGGCACATTTTTCCCTCCTGTAATACTTGAGACCACAGAATTCTGTTACAAAAAGATGAAAAAAACAATCCATTTTTTAGTGACACATGGAACTGACCTAGATGTGAATGGCAAAGACTTCTTCCCTCCTTATCTTTGGGCTTCACCTAATATTTTAATTCAGAACACAAATGAAAATGAAGCTCACTATGGTTAAAAAAAAAAATCAGGTTTAAATTCACCAGTTACCTTTATTTGTGAAAGTCCAAATATATCATGTTAAATATGGAAGGTAGAATAACTATAATAGGTTCTATTTTATTGTTTTTACATATGATTATTAAAAGTTATCTTCATCAGGAAGGAATATTTATGTAATTATTGTAAATTATCAGAGTTATTACTTGAAGACGTATATTTATTATCTACATATTTAATGATACAATTCAGATAATTAACGTAGAAGACAGCAACTTTTTATTGTTCTAAGATAGATGGTTTGACTACCATTCACGTTTATTTGTAGCACAGAGCCCATCAGAACATAGTCATTACAAAAACAAAGTAAAATCTCTGTCTTGACCAGTAGCTCATGAATAAGTGTTTTATTCTCTTCAGAGTCCTAACTGTGCTGTGGAAGCAAAGTCGACTCTCACTGTATCCCATATCCCTGTACACATCCACAGGTGCATGTCAGAGTGTTGGGCTTGTCTGTTTTAAGCACTTCGGAGAAAAAAACATCCTTACTTCCTGGAAGCCACCCCTTAGGGGAGGATCTGTTGTTACGGCCACCTCTGAGTTTAAGAAGATCTGCCTAGGGCGCCTGGGTGGCTCAGTGGGTTAAAGCCTCTGCTTTCGGCTCAGGTCATGATCTCAGGGTCCTGGGATCGAGGCCCGCATCGGGCTCTCTGCTCGGCAGGGAGCCTGCTTCCCCCCCTCTCTCTGCCTGCCTCTGCCTCCTTGTGATCTCTCTCCCTCTGTGAAATAAATAAAATCTTAAAAAAAAAAAAAAAAGAAGATCTGCCTAAAGCATGGGAGATGTCAGCTGGGGGATGAAGCTTGGGATTGCACTTGTGTGCCGTCTGCCCTCCATCCTCTGCATCTGTTTATTCGTGAATTCAGTAAATATTAGCCGAACACCTTCCTTATGTCGGGCACTGTGCTGGGGATGGAGCAGTAAAGGAGACAGATGGTTCCTGCCCTTTTAAAAACTTACAGTTTCACGGACATTGCGGTAGGGGTGGGTCCGTGGGTGTGCAGGCGAGTGAGGAAGGCGCAAGGATTCACAGGAGCTTGCGATGTTGTGTGCGATCCTGTGTCTGTGCTTGCCTCTCTTAATCTATGGTGTGGAGGGTGACGAGGGAATGGAAATGGTTTTGAGAGCATCCCAGGGCCACATAACAGTGGGTTATCAGGGAGATAAGCCAGGTTGGTGGCTGAGAGAGGAGCTAGTATGTGGTGGAGGAGAACATTCCAGGCACGGAGCCCTTGGAGTGAGACTTAGAGAGATTGTATTAGAGTGCTAGAGGCCTGGCATTGACTCTCTTGGCAGGAGGGGCCGATGGAGGGTTTTACCTAGGCCAGTGAGTGATAAGATCCCATTTGCCCATTGGAAAGATTCCTGGCAGTGGAGAAGGAGTTGGAATGGGGCGAGGAGGAGGTCAGGCTTCCAAGCCAGAGATGCTGGTGATAAGACAGTCACGGATTTGGTAGCCATAAGCATGAAAGCAGATGGAATCCACAGGACTAGTAGGCCAGTTGGATGATTCAAGGGAGGAAAGACGAGACTGGGAGCACAGGAAGCAGGACAGGTTGAGCAAAGGTAATAATTTTGGTTAGCTCCTGTACATACTCAAGTAGAGATGTAGAGTTGACTATTGAATGCAAAGGTCTGGAACATAGCAAAGAGTTCCAGGCTGAGGATAGAGAGTCATCCACATAAAGATGAATGAAGAGCATCAAAGTTGGTGACTGTCAAATACTACTCTTCCAGGAGTCTTCAGTGTTTGGGGCTGCCTAGACCCAGGGACAGAATCTAATCTTTCATGCCCATTGTTTTCCCAAGTGAAATGGAGATGAGGGTGGGAGATGATATGCACATGATTTAAGTAGTGAACCATATACCTAACCTTTTCCATAGGTATGTATGTTTTCTTTTACTTGGGGGTAATGAGGATTTAACCGTCTTAGAGTCCTGCAGCTACTGAACTTTCGTGGGACTGCTGCTATTTTCCTTACAGTTAAAAATATATTGAGGAACCTTACCATCATGTATATTCTGTCTCTAAGGAAAAAGAAATTAGGACAGAAAGAGATGATAGGAGGTGAGTAAGAAACTAGACTTGCAAAGTTCTGTAGCACAGTCATAATGGTTTTTGATTGTTGGGTTTTGTTTGTTTTGCTTTTTTACCCTCTTGCTCTTGAACAGAATGCATTTTCTATTTAGAAGTCCTATCTTGGCAGCATGATATCTGGGTCCACAAAGAGGAAAAATATGATGGACAGAATGGTAGTTTTAGAAGGAAAGCATGTTTGCTTATATGGGGAAAAGTGTAGGAAGAAAGGAAACAGAAGTCCATTCTTGCTGAGTTTATAACCTGATGTGAATCACATCATTGAACTGGCTGTTTGTGCTCGGTATGGATCTATACAGTGTTAATCTGAATTGAAGACTTAGACATTTTTATACATTTTGAACTTCTCTGATTTACATACTGCAGAATTTCATGTAATGAAATTTGTTTAAATTAAAAACTGTAGACCTGTTACAAGTGGAAATTCACTATGATTTCACAATTAAATGTGAAATGATATGTAGATTTAAAAACATGTAGAGCCTTGTAAATCCAGATTCCCAGTTAAGTACATATTTTTTTTATTACCTAAATGTTTCATATACATGTGGATAAATATCACTCTTCCACATTTTTTTAAAGATTGTTTTTATTTATTTGAGAGAGAGAGAGCAAGCATGAGAGTGGGGTGAGGGGCAGGGGGAGAAGCAGACTCCCCACTGAGCAGGGAGCCCAGTGAGGGCTCCATGTGGATCCCGGGGCTCCGGGATCATGACTGAGCTGAAGGCAGACACTTATCTACTGAGCCATCCTGGAACCCACTCTTTCACATTTTTATAGGTCTTCGTTAAACAAATAATTTTTCAGGGCAATATGATATAAAATCTCCATAATTAATTTAGTAATTCCGTGATATGATACCTCTATTCCCTATCTCATTTGTTTTATGGTCTCAGGCATTATTCGATGGTTTAAGGTTGTTGTCCTTGTAAACTTTGGCCTGAACCAGGTTAGTGCTGAGTGAAAGCTTTGAGTTGACCATTGGATGGTTATTGGATACCTGTTGTAAAATGACATATTCATCAGTTTGGTTCTTGGAGAGGTCCCCATAACCCTGGTGGCAGAAATAGATCATCTGAGTGACATTTTAAGTCAGGGAAAAAAAACTAGCTCTTCATTTCTGTCAGCCATCATTCCACAGCACTCCTGAGGCAAATCATTAAAGTTCTAGAGGCGATATTTGGAAGAAGACCTGTTTTGTATACAGTAATGAGATTATGGTTTTAACCCCCACCCATTCTATTTTGTAGTTTCAGGTGGCTTTAGTTTGAAACATTAAAACCACATAAGCTTTATATATTTGGAGCCCCTAATTTTTTGTAAATGTTCTTTGCCTCAGCACTTGACTGTCTTTAGTGCTCCTGTCACTTTCTTACAGTGTCTCATTTTATAGAGCCTTGGGTGTCTCATTCGCTCTATTTTTATTTGGTATCTTGTTCAGTGGAGCATTGTGCTAAAGAGACCAAGGTTAGGAATGTTAGTCCCATGCCAGTCAACTTTTATTTATTTATTTTTTTAACGTGATAGAGAGAGATCACAAGTAGGCTAAGAGGCAGGCAGAGAGAGAGGAGGAAGCAGGCTCCTTGCCAAGCAGGGAACCCAATGTGGGCCTCAATCCCAGTACCCTGAGATCACGACCCGAGCTGAAGGCAGAGGCTTTAACCCACTGAGCCACCCAGGCGCCCACCAGTCAACTTTTAAAATGAAAATTATTTTACCTGTAGTTGCAACTGGTGCTTCAGAACTGGCTGAAAATATTTGGCTACTTTTGTTCGAATATGGATGAGAACACCATACTCATTAACTATCCCGGAAAAAATAAAACCGATGTCCATTGGGTGGAATATTTCCCAGTGGGGACGGTAGTTTTTCCTGTGTGAGGGAAAGCATTTACTTTTATCTGTGCATAATCGCCCACTAGAGTAAAAGCACATGCATTTCAACAGACTTGTTTGAATGTAAGTTCCAGGAGAATGGAGCCCATCAGTCTTCATAGTACAATCCCATCCTGGTGTGCTCTGCCCGGACAGGAATATTCGGCTCTCACTGTCTGCCGCAGCAGAAAGCACTGGGCATTTCCCCGAGTAGATTGCAGAGGGGGGTCATCTCTTGCCACCTTTTTAACCTGATTTATTGCCTTTGAATTTTTTAATAAGGACATATTTTAAGTTCTGCCTAGGGACTGAGAACTCTGATCATTCATGCAGTGAACTTTGATTAAGTTGGTAAGATTGGCCGAACCCTATTACCATAATGGATGGTGACTATTTGACATTTACAGTGGTATGCTCCATTTGCACTAAAGTAAATGAATTTGTATTTAAAAATAATTTACCGTTTTTTTTTCCCCTGCCAGACCTAAAATAGAGGTTGTTGGCATTCAAAGCTGAAAACTGAAAAACTGCATGCAGACTTAGTGAAATTTGTCGAATATATGTTAATTAGTGCAGCCCCATTAAACCAGATTGCGTCGATCTGTTAACTGGAGAAAGAGCAGGAATCACCTTACTCTCGTGCCCCTAAACTCTTACCAGATTTTCTGAATACACAAGGATTTTTGTTAAGTACAAATCAATCCTCAGGCCTCTTGACCCTACTAACTACAGGATTGTTTATAGGTAAGGATGGTGGTTCTCCACGCCACGGCAGTTTTAATTGCAGCGTCTTTCACTCGAGAACGAATTTGTATAGCTCTTCCTGGTGGAGTATTAGATCACTGGTATCCTTTGCTGCCCATGATACATGTGGAAATGAGTCAGTGGAAAATTCACTTACTCATCATGACCTACTTCTGTCACTTGCGTTGAAGGTGTGCTTATTTGTCAAAAGCCATCTGTCCCCCTTCCAGAAACTCTTGCTCAATTGCTACTTTAACCCCTTAGCCTAAGGTTCATTTAGAATTTTCATGGTTACCTGAATCTGTCCATCAGTTCTTCTGTGGTACATGGAATCCCTTTTAGATCAACCCTTGGAGACCAGGCATGGTCTGACCTTGTATGGTTCTCAGCAGATCCTGCTCCCCCTCCACACCCCCACCCCTGCCATCACTGCTTTCTAATGAAGATTGGAGGAGAAACTAAAATGGTAACTTTGACCAGTTTAAAAAAGGAAGATTTATTAGGCCACGGTTTATTATGAGCACACTCTCCCCTGTCCCATTTTCAGTAGAACTTTGCTTTTGTCATTTTTATTAGTTTATTCTTAGGTTCATTATCCTGCCAGGTTTAGTCCAGGATGACTTTGTGCCAGGTCAGTAGGGGCACAAGAAGAGTAAGATCTATGCTTGCCCACACAGAGTTGACAGTCTCCAGTAGAAGAACTGCGAAGAAGCATTTAGAGTCAGGCCACTTTAAAATTCCATTTTAAATGAAGGTTCACCTGTTTAACACAGTCATATATGTCAGGGTCTGAAATGGTGTACCATAGACGTTTATGCAAATATGAGAGGATTTGTGGAGAATAACAGAATTCTGAACTCCAGAAAAGGAAAGTGATGTATATTATTATATATATTTTATTAAGTACAAATAAATATACGTATGTGTGACAGTTATAAACCTATAAACATAGGGTAGCTCAGATTTATTACTCTTTCTTTCATGTCCAGTATTTCATGTCCTCAAAGTATTAGAAGTTATATGCCATATTTACACATTAAACAAGATAAACCTCAGTTCAGCATTATTTAAGA
The DNA here is from genome assembly GCA_002007465.1 of Ailurus styani. Classification (NCBI taxonomy): domain Eukaryota; kingdom Metazoa; phylum Chordata; class Mammalia; order Carnivora; family Ailuridae; genus Ailurus; species Ailurus styani. The sequence continues at coordinate 2,669,887 of LNAC01000183.1, forward strand.
TGACTATTTCATCTAAGAATAATAAAAAACACTTTGTGCCCCAATCTAACCATATTTACAGACTCACAGGTTAAGCATGCATGGTCATACTTACTGTATAGAGGAAGTAAATGGAAGCCAGCAGTTGGTGATAGAATAATATTCTTTTGGAAATCCATCTCATTCTTGGCTGTTAATTACTTCTTCCTGTGAACATTTCACCCTTAAAACAACAACAACAACAAAAATAAAACTCTTGCTGACTTGATAGCACTTTTTAATTTTTTTTTTAAGATTTTATTTATTTATTTGACACACAGAGAGATTACAAGTAGGCAGAGAGGCAGGCAGAGAGACAGGGAGAGGAGGAAGCAGGCTCCCTGCTGAGCAGAGAGCCCGATGCGGGCCTCGATCCCAGGACACTGAGACCATGACCTGAGCCGAAAGCAGAGGCTTCAACCCACTGAGCCACCCAGGCGCCCGATAGCACTTTTTTAAAAAGTGGCACCTATTTACATTAAAATAACCAAGTGGAATTTGGTTCCCTGCTAACTGATGAAGTTGTGAGCATTAATTTAATTAGATCTTAATTTCTTTGTGCTTTTTTCCGGTTGTTACTGATAACTTCTGATACTTGGAGGAGACTTTGCAGAGAAAAAATTTAGGATCTGACTGAGCTCATTTGTTGAGATTCATTACAACATAGGCATGGTTTATATTGCTGAAAATGTTCTGTGCTTTTAGACTAAGAACCAGAAGCTTCTGCTCAAAGTCCTAAGTGGAACAGCCAATTCTAAAGTAACCGAGAGCTAGTTAAACAGAATGACAGTGTGGAAGCAATGATGTGTGGTACCCTGTGAATTCTGTCACATTAGAACGATCTAGATTTTGCAATATAATAACTGATTAACTTTGATTCTACTGTGGGAGACAGTCTGCTTGTGTTCATTTGCTCATTACAGTTGTCACCTTTACCTTTGCTTTTGCAATCATTGTCTGTGATGAGCAAAGTAAGTTCAAGTTTCAACAGAAAGAATCAGTTTGTCAAATACTGTGGCATTGTGAATCTATATCTCCATACACCGTCCATCTGGAGAGCCATATAAACAATGAAGTCTATGAACACCAGGTTTTTACACTGTATTACATTTCATTATAGGTATAACCCTGTTTATCTCTTTGGTTCTCAATGAAAGAGGCCCGTCATGGCAGCTTACTCTTCATACCAGACCACATTTCAAACAAGAGATTAGAGCATAAGCCAGTTGGCCAGTGACTTAAGTATAAAATGTCTTACCTGGCTTTGTACAGTCTCTTTGTTTAAAACTGCCTGCCTAAAAAGCTTATTTCTTTTGTTGTGGTGTCATCACAGGCCACACCTAGAGAATTTGGAATTGTTCTTAGTCCCTATTCAGATGTTTTCTGCTAAGCTGTCTTTAAGTATTGAGAAGCTGCAGATCCTTTCTGAGCTCTGACCTCCTGCATGACTGAAATGCTGTCACCATGCAAGCATGGCATTTCTGCAACCTTTGGAAGAGGCTAAGAAGGAAAATGGATGAGGTCCCTGCCAAGTGGTACTTGGGGGCATTTGAGTGGGGTGTGGGGCAGAGTGGCAATAGGGAGCTGTATAAGGGTGATTCCAAAACCACAAGGTCTCCCTGTTCTCCCTGTGGTGCTGGATTCCTAATTTAGGCTCCCCTCCCCCCCATCTGTTCTATAGCAACATGTTCCGTAAAGAGGACCAGGGGCTATGTGATAACAGATGATTCATTCCATATAACTAACCCCTACACTGGGAGCTTTCTTAAAGTGTGACACTGTGATCTCCTTAACTTCTGCATTGTAGCTTCAAATTTGTAAGTGTTCTGCACAATGAATGTGAGACACTTGATATTCCAATGTAATATGGTAATTACCACCTGAATATACATTTAGTAGTTAAAGCTCCAAAAGGAGTGACAATATTTCACACTAAATGCTAGAAAAGTTGATGTATGTAGAGTTGTTTATTGTTTTAGAATAGCTGATTGTGTCTACCACTCTGTAAAAGTGTGCTCTATGTGGATATTCTAAAAGGATAGTCTTCACTGACAGAGCATATTTGTGTAATTGATGGAGCTGACTGATAAACAGAAAGGTTCGCTTGAGGGCCTGATGGACTACTAGTTGAGAGGCAACCAATGAGATTACCTGCTTTTGCTTTCAGATCTCTGCAACTCCAGGGTTGTATGTGGTGTTTTCCTTGACATTTTAAGTCAAGGAGACCTTTTTCCCTTTTGGCTTTGCTATTAGTCGAGTTGACCAAAGTCAACTGCTGAAGTCTGGCTGCATGTCCTGCATGTCATTAATAACTATTAGAATTGTCCTGCCCTGGCTTTGATTAGCACCATTGTGTTTCCACAACCAGAAGCAATTCGATGATAATTAAAGGGGTGCCAACGATTCCTTCCATTAGCAAACTCTGTGGTCACCATTCTGTGCTTGGCTTCTGTTTGCATGTTTCTGAGGAAACATGAGCTTTTGCTAAAATACTAAAATGACATTTGTGGATGATTTACTGAAAGAGACACTTCCCTGGTATGCTGGGTTGCTGTGAGTTAATGTTGGCTGGTACTTCGCAACCGAGGTGATCTGGTATGTCATTTTTTGGGGGGGGGTGTGTAGTAGAAAACTATAGATGCTTTCTTTTTAAAGAATCACTTTATTGAGGTAGAGTTGACCTAGAAAAAGCTGTACATATTTAATGTATACAACTTGATGAGTTCAGAGATAAGTGTATATTCATGCAATCGTTAGCATAGTCTTTGTCATACTATAGCTGCTTGGTGTAGCCTTTCTGATCTGGTCAAGTGATGTGGAAACCCATAGTTGCTTCCGGCTCATCTGAGTTATTTACAGTCAAAGCCTACGTGGGATGATGAGGCGTGTTCTAAGCTGGGGTGTGGTATTCCTGGATGCCTGTGGTGGGCATAAACGTAGCTAACACTTGCCAGGCAAGCATGACTCCTGTTCTTAATTCTCTCCTGCTCCCCTTTATCCCCCAGCCGCATGCATGCCCCCCACAGGGCCTGTCATCTTGTACCTCTTGGAGCCCTGCATTGGAAAGGAGGAGACACAGGACACAGGTCCCTGATTCACAAGTCAGACACACAACCAGGGACTTCTTCCTTCTCTCCATCTCAGGAACGCCCAGCCCCTCTTCCAGGCTTGGGCAGTTCCTCCCCTTCCACTCCCTGTAGCAACTGGGCTCACAGGCTCTTTGGTCCTCAGGGAAGGACCCAGGTAGAGAGTCACCTCCTTGGCTGCCTCCAGTCTTCCCCTTCTACTCCTGAAACCAAAACTCCCCACAACAGGCCCTCTAAGTCCCAGGAGCCAGACTCTGCCCACAGGATTTCTTCTTCTCTATACTTTGCATTCTCCTCCAGGGGAAGGAATACTACAAATAAATATAATATCTCAATAAAGTATCCTGTCACAGGACACTTTCTATCTCCTTTCATTCCTCTCGAGAATCATGGCTAGCAATATTTAAAAAGGCATCTAGGGGACCTGGGTGGCTCAGTAGGTTAAGCCTCTGCCGTTGGCTCAGGTCATGATCTCGGGGTCCTGGGATCGAGCCCTGCATCGGGCTCTCTGCTCAGTGGGGAGCCTGCTTCCCCCTCTCTCTCTGCCTCCCTCTCTGCCTACTTGTGATCTCTCTCTGTCAAATAAATAAAATCTAAAAAAAAAAAGGCATCTGCTTTAGTTCTCACATCACATGCGTATTTTTCCAGATTAAGAGGTTGCAGAATCTAGGTTACAGTGTTATGAAAACTAAATACAAGGACACACACTTACGACCCCATGTTCCTGCTGCTGAGGAGTAGTCACCATTACTGTTGAAGGACATTTCCTTCCAGTCCATTTTCTTTGCCTTTTCATGTATTTTAAACATGTTTGATCTCAGGTTTTGGACCCTACATTTGCTTTTCACCTATATCTTTGCAAGCACTTTTGGAATAACATCCCATCTCACGGTCATAGTCTAGCTTACTGCACTTTTTCATTCAGGGTTTTTAGGAGAACAGACTGATTGTCATCTTTAGCTCTCTGCCGTCTCAGAAAAAGGGTCAAAAAAGGATGTGCATAGAGAGGGACAGTGGATGGTAAAATGGCTTGATTAGAAACAGGAAACCTTCCCCAAAGAGGAGACAGTTAATCCTAGGTGATTGTCAAGTGATCTTAAAAGGAGGACAGGGAGTGGAGGAGCACACGGGTCTTGTGGCAAGTTCCAGCTCCTCTGTCCCCGGGGGAGGGACGGTCATGGGCCAGCCTTGGTCCTGGTGCCACCTCAGACCACCCTTGCTTTGCTCAGTTCTGGACTTGTTCATCACTGCATTTCAGGCTGCCGTGACTCAGACAGAACTAGGTCTTTATTGTGGGGAAGATTTTCAAAAATAGGTTTTCATTTAGTACATAAAAAGCGTTTGAAGGACAGAATGACCAAAAAAGGAGCTCTCCTAAGAAGAATTGCCAACTCTATTTCTATTCCTGAATCTTATCAATTTTTAAAAAAAAACATTTTAAAAAGATGGGGAAGTACCTTTCTTCATTTCTATACAAATTGATTAACTTTTTCATAGATGAGTTAGAGATTAATCTTGTTGAGGTAAAATCATATCTTGCAAGAGGAGGTAGAAAACTAATCAAAGTTCTTTCTCTAAGAGGAAGTTTTCACAGTTGAAAAATGAGTCATCTCTGAAGCAAGGCTGTGACAGTGAGGGCCAGGAGGATTTGGGGGATAGAGTTATCATTCATAATTAATGTGCCATTAATTCTTCCTAACTATGGTGCCAAACTCATTGCCGATTCTTTTGCTGTTGGCTTTTTTTTTTTAACTAGAACACACACATTAATTATTGGTTTTACTGGTATTTGCTGAATAGAATAATTTTCAAAATTATTTTATGAATGGAATTGTGTGTTTTAGTTTAACAATGTATTATTAAATAGTCTTCCTGGGACCTCTGCTACCTTTTCATTCCCTACTTCATGTTTATCAATTATAAAGTTATTCCCTTCAAAGATATCTTTTTTCTTTCTTGTACTCACTTGAGAAAATGCCCTAACATGACTACGATTGGAACAATTTGCCTGCCTGGATACTGAAACCTTTAACAGTTGCATTTCTAATTTAGATGATTATATGTTAATTTGTTTCATTTTATTTTACTTTGGTCTTTTTTTTTTTTTTTTTTTTTTGGGGGGGCCCCAGATACACAGTGTGGCTTAACTAAACAATGGAGCTATTTTAAAACTCTGGGAAATGTCTCCCTCCCAGATTTCCTGATTGCAAACTCATAGGCACATCTCTTGGGTCCATTACCAGTCCTCTCTTTGCCTGAAGCAGAGACGTTCTTTAAAAAATGCTGAGGGATTTTTGGTGGAACAGTAGAGCTGCCCATGAGAAAAAAAAAAGTTTAGAGAACCATGTTCACAGTTATATCCTTGGAAGGGGTTAGAAGACAACCATGTCTTACGAGAATTTATCACCAGGTGTGCTTACTACGTCTCCAGTTTGTAGAAAGGTGACATGACTTGTTGCTAACCACTCATCTGCTTTCTTTTACATTATTTTAAAATTTTGAAACTTTCAGATGCAAAAATATATAGCGAAGGTGTTCGTATAATTTTTTTAAGTAAAATGAGAAATGATTTTTTATCAATCGAAGAACATAGCATCACATTTTTGGTGTACTGTCCATGAGGCAGATAAACTAATGGTTCAAGGGGTTTTTGCTCCTTACTATATAACAGTGTGAGTTCAGAAACTTCGGAGCCTCTTGTTAACGGTGTAGCTAGTATCTGAAGACCCAGGCAGAAAATTCTGTGTTATATAAGCGAACCTTGTAATTTTATGATTATACTGTGAATGAAAATACGATGTGACCACAAAGCCAAAGGAATGACTTACGTGGTAGCTTCTGACAGCTTTTATTTTGACGATGGTTTAGCTGTGTTGTTGTTTTCGTATGTATTATGTTCTTTCAACACGACTTAGGGCCTCTTTAGAAAAGTAAGAAGCAAAAGTAGCCAGTAAAGATTTCACATTCATTCTTTCATTGGGTCACTGATTTGTTTTCAGTAAGTTGAAGTATCATAATTCTTGTCTTGATATGCAATTTAATGTCATGTGGGCAAGTCCCTAAGGATCCTTTTCAGTATGGAAATTTTACACAGTAGGGTGCCCTCTCTCTCTCTCTCTCTCTCTCTCTCTCTCTCTCTCTCTCTCTCTCTAGTATTGAATTTCTACTTAGAAATGTTGTCATGTGAAGGTCAGATTCCCTAACTTTAATAAACAGGAATCCAGGAACACAATGAACAGGAACTGTGTGAGTCACTGCAGGGAATGCAGTATGAGTTTGGGTTGGTTGCCTGGTGAATATGGTGAAGAGGTGGGGTTGGTGTGTTACACTTGGAGCTCAGGGTACTTACTTATAAGGGCCAAACCCCAGGCTAGGGACGAATGAGGTCACCTCTTTGAGCACAAGGCTGGCCCTAAGGGAAATAGGTGGCCATGCCTGTAAGAGTCATGCCAGCAACTTCGAGGTGAGTGAAGCCAGCCTTCAATTTTTCCTCAGTAACTGATCCTTTCGTGGCGCTCCAGCCTGTCTAAACTTCTGCCATAGTTGTAACAACTCACAGTTCCCTGAAGGCTCTTTCTACACAGACACGTTCTTGCACATTCTTAAAGTCTTAGAGGTCTTTTGGGAGCAAGAATGGGGGAGGATGCCAGACTAAAGGGATGAACAACATCTTGAAAGAATGAATGCAACAGAAAAATCTTAAGAATTGGGGTCACAAGTTTATAGAAGTTGTAAATATATGTACCTTTTATAATGAGTTTGTTTTATTTTGAGATCTCATATGTAAATATTTCAACTTATAAAAAAAGTTTGTCTCAATAATACAGTCAGTATAGCTAATTATACACTTTGCATCTTCTGCCGGCCAGAGTCACTTCCTGATGCATATTATAGTCCATGCCATCAATCCTTTTCTCCAAAGCCAGCGCTCATAGACATGCTTCACATCAGAAATCTGATTTCTGTATTCTCTAATACTGAGTCAGACATCTAGAAATAGGGAAAGAAAAAAAAAGAACATATTAAAGGGAGCATGATCCAGAAGTTTAGATTTAACTTTAAAATCTGTTAAGAAACAGTGGGGAAAAAAAATCTGATTCATACATGTTTAAGCACAATTCTTTTCCCTAGTCATGTCTGTCTAGACCAGCTGGTTTGGAGAGGGCTAAGGCGGGAGTGCCTGTTTGCCAGTGGTAATCTGTGTGTTGGGTCATTTGCCTTTGGATCCTCGACACTACTCTGTGGAGATGGAAATGTCCACAGCATGACATCTGACCTATCTGTCTACGTGAGTCTGAACACTCTATACAAGTACAGTCCAGGATATGCCCTGCTTGGTGACATCAGGGTGTCTGTCCATCTAGGTCAGGCTTGCTGCCTCCAGAAAACTCTCGCAATCTGGTGTGAAGCTTCATGGCTTGATGTATCTTCTGTGTCTCTGAACATGGGCACAAAGATCTGGTACCCCCAGGATCCCCTCCATCTCTTGGGCATGGACCTATAGTTACCAAGCTCACTGATGGACACACAGGACCAGAATGCTGAGATACTAATTTACAAGGATAAATGTAGCCATTATAGAACTTAGGCCCCTCAGAGTTCTTTTTCTTTGTCTTATAGACATTTGCACAAGATGACTGACAGCACAGGTTCTGAAGACAAACTACCTGGATTTGGATTCCAGTTCTGCCTCCTACTGCTTGTGTGATCTTGTCAGAGAAGGCTCTAGACTTCTCAGTTCTTTAGTTTTCACATCTGCTAGATAGGGATAAAAAGATGTCCTACTTCATAGGATTGTCATGAAAATTACACTGTTTCTTGGCATGTATTCAACAGTTGTCAAAGTTAGCAGTTATTATTTTTGCTGTTTTTGTTTCACATTTGGACATACCTTTCCATGAAGCTAGCCAGAAGGTTGCTTGGGGAGTATGGTCTCTAAGTGGTTGAAATGATGGATGGCATTGGGCAAAGGGGGACCAATGCACATGGTTTTGACAGTCAGTCTGAAACAGTGAAGTCTGTTGGGTGGAGTCCCTTATATGTCCCTCCACCTTGGCATTGCCAGTTTAAAGCCCTTGGTCAGTGCTTGGATTGACACTTGAACTTGTGGTTCTGCAGCTTTTGTTTTTCTGTGTTTCTAAAAGCCAACCTGTTAACCTTCGTGTTGCTACATTTTTTTCTGTAACTGTTAATATTTTCATTTGCTATCATCAAGTCTTGTTGCCTTAGATCTAGCCTCTTTACCTCGTATACAATTCATTGCATTGCCCTTAGGAGTTAATTCTGTGGGTAACCTTAATACTTCCTGTTCTAAGATCCTTGAGGAAAAGCCTCGGTGCCACATTTTAAGTATTAAAATATCTATGCATGAAAGAACATATGCAAGAGAGACAGACCAAAATGTTATTTGGACAACTCCTGTTTATGAAGCACTTGCTGTGTGCCATGTACTGTGATGATAGTTTCTTTACATGCATGATCTCATTTAATTTCTGCACAGCCCTCTAAGGTAGTTCATATTCTTATTCCTATTCTACAGAATGGTGAATTGAGGCTTAAGGAGGTTGGAATTGGAAAACCGATCTACCAAGTGCAAGTCCTTACATTTCATAGCATTCCATGAAATCTAAAAAAAAATCTAGCTCTCTTTCCGTATGGAATAGAATTATTATACACTCATATAAGTAATAGCTAAATGTATCTCCCCGTCTAGTGCAGATTTCTGACTCTGACAGTACCCTCCTTGTAAGAGCCACCTGACCTCCCTTCCTGGGCCCTGTGTACCACTACTTGGCGGTGCTGTCTCGGCAGACAGCACGTCATCTTCTAGAGCTACATTTATATTGCTCAGCCCACGAATGGGAAGAGCAAGGTGAGTTTGCTACCCAGACTGAATACTGGGCGACAAACTCACCAGTCAGCATCTTCTGGTATCTCTCCAGCCCTCCTGTCTTTACCAAGAGAATTGATTCCTTGTGGCCAGTTTCATCTTTGCAAAATGAGAGACCCACTAAGGAAACATCAGTGGATACTAATGAGGAGGGAAAAAAAAAGGACATTTGTCCTGTTTAATTAAAGGAAAACATGCTTTGGCTCCACCCCCACACCCCGGCTTTTCACCAAGGTAGGCGATTCTTCCTTCCTTAGAGGGCTCCATCCTTCTCCTACGGGGAAAAAATAGTACGGGTGCAGTGTTAGTGCTTCAAGTATGGGATGAACACACAACTAATGTTCATATCCATTTGGCAGTTTTCCTGTTTTTTCTCCGTCTAGGAAACGTTTTCTTCTACTCCTGCCCATTATCACAGTTTTGACATTCCTGTCATTAACAGAATGTCATTTTGCAACATACAAAATTAGGCATAGCTAGCAACAAAACATACTGAACAGAAAGATAATGGCTTTTTGCCACATGACTTTTCCCCACAGAAAAGAACAAAGTGGAGCTCTGCCGTCAGCCTTACACGTGTGTGTTTGTGTTCTGACTGGAGGCACGTGGACTCAGGGATGGTTCACTCGTGGGCAGAGCATTCTGCCGAATTGGGGTAAATGCAAAATGTTTTAGAGCTGGAGTGGTGGTGAATAGTCATGCTGCTCATTCCGTGTCTGACATACATTTCTGTTGAGTGTCATGAAAGGAGATCGGGTGTTTACAGAAGCAAACTCGCCTCCCTTTTGTGGGTTGGAACCAAGTGGCCCCAGGGTCCTCTGAACCAGGAAGAAGGAACAGAGCTTTTGATTTTTATGGGTAGTGTTTAGCTCTGTAGCTAAATTACCCTACCAGACTAAAATGTATCCACCAAATTAAAAGTGTCTGGGTGTTAGCAAGTGAAGCTGAGATTTCATTTCTGGATGGAGAAGTCTGGAGTGGGTAAAACAGTATTATATACAACAGTTCAGCTGTTCTGTACACACCCAAGTAAAATTTGGAGGTAAGAAAACCTAACCATTGAGCTTTCTAAAGGTGTGGAGCATTTCTTAAAAGTGATAAAAGTAAAGACAGTAGCTACCGGAGAAAGAAGTTCATAGTAAAACTTTATTGTGGTATTTCCAGAAAGGCAGATCAGAACATTGGATTTAATGTGATGAGTTCACTCTGGTTTGGTGCTGCCGCCGCATTCTAAGGCTTGTTAAAAATTTATTTCCTGATCTCTAATCAACTGAGAATAGTTCAATGTTATTAAATTAAATTGATTAACAGTAATTTTTGTAGTTGGACTTTGAACTTGGTTTTCTGCTCCTTAGGAAAAAGTGTATCAAGTTATAACTTTCATCCATATTGAGTATGAAACATGGGAACTTAAAAAAATATGTTTAAGTCACAAATTAGCCCACCCCTCTTCTGCCGCAACACACACCCACCCACCCACCCACCCACACACACACAGCGGAAATTTAGGAAAACATTAGTTTGTATTTGTATTTTGTTTATTCTTTCTTAACTCCCCAATAGACTTGACCTTTGGTCCGTGTCTGCAGCTGCCCTGAGAACAACCAAAAGCTTGTGTATGAGTCTCAGAAGTATTTGACCCTGACCCTTCACCCAGTTACAGAACCAGTCCCCCTGCCCTCAGCTGTCTCTCTTTGCCACTCTGATAGCCTAGCCATAGATGGACCCAGCCAGGCAATATCGGCTCTTCAGCTTTGCCCCATAGATGAGACCATAGTTTTGAATGACTCCATACAGTGTTTTGGCCAGATCAGCCCTTGGAGCAGTTTCCCAAGATAAAGCACATGGCTTTCAACTCCTAAATCAAAATTAATTACCTTGCACTCCCAGCATTCTCTTCACAGCCTCATCCCAGGTAGGAACAGTCTTTACTTTGTGTCTTCTATGTGAGGTGTGAGCTTTCGTGTCCTCCCTGAGGAGTCATAAGTTCACAGGTCATCTGTGTCTCATCGTCGACTTTCCTACCCCTCACCTGTCCTTATTCAGATAGACGGAAGTCTGAGGATTCCTGAGGGGCATATGGGCTAGATACCTTCTAGATTTTGTTGCAGATAAATTGCACTAAAATTTTTTTTCCCAGGTTTTGAGATGCTCCCTACTCGAATTACTTTTTACTTCTAACATTTTTAGCAGTTCAGCGTACCGTACCCGTTGCTATAAACAGCCCTATCACTACCAACTCCTGTTTGACTTTGAGCATTGTGTTAGTCTCTTTTAATTCCACTGATTATCCTATTGTAATTTTATTCAAAACAATGTGTATATAGTTTTTTCCAGTAAGATGTGTCATGCCATACATTCAGCCCCACAGTCCTGTCAGGGTTTTTTTTGTGTGTTTTCTCAGTTATACATGGCTTTGATCAACGAGGTAGTATTAGACTATATTATATCATCTTGGATCAGTTGAATCTTATAAGTAACACTACGTCCTCCAAGTTAAATTATAAACTTCTCAAAGACGGGGACCACCTTCAGTAAAGATTCAGTAAATATTTTTCAATGATTAACCTTAGTTAATTAACTAAGGTTAATCATTGAAAAATATTTACTGAATCTTTACTGAAGGTGGTCCCCGTCTTTGAGAAGTTTATAATTTAACTTGGAGGACGTAGTGTTACTTATAAGATTCAACTGATCCAAGATGNGGGTACCCAAAGAGATTCACTAGCATATAAAATATAATGTTTGGTGTCAAGGAACACATCCCCCCTCCTAGATTATAACCTCTGTGTAGAATCCCCAGTTATGTTTACTGAACAAATAAGTGACTCCAGACTGGGTACTTTGCTTGCCAGGATCCCTCTGGAACAGTGTGGTGAATGTCAGCCACCCATCAGCTGAGTGGCCCACATATGACGTTCGTGTTCACCATGTCAGCCACGTAGAAATGGCTGCGTTGGTATGTCTTGTTTTCAGACAGCTGCAAAATGGACTAAAAAGAAAGAGGATGTAGAAAATGTTTTATGTCAGGCAGATCTCTGAGATAAAGGGAGTATTTAGAGAAAATCTGTGAAATGGAAGGACAGTTTGCCATGCATGGTATATACTATCAAATTCTAGTGCTTATTATTTATGGAAATATGTTTCAAAGCTGATTGGGATTCTTTGTCACACTTGAAATAGCAACACATTTTGTTTTGTACCTGTCTTTTAGATTCTTCCCTTAGAAGGCAGTTATCTGTGAATTATTCTTATCTCATTTATACTTGAAACACTTGGAGAATGTTTTTTTCATGTTCTTATCTCTCATAGTAGTTTATACATAGGAAAGGACATTCCATTGCTATCTGTTACACCGAATAGTGTCTTGCTAATATCCGTGTGTTCAATCATCCCTTTCTTCCTCTATGAAGACAGAAAATGGGGCCAGACTTCAGTACGGGTTATCTTAATGGATTAGATATATGTCCAAGAAGTACTGTATACAGTAATATATATTTTTTTCCCATTGATTTTCCTCAGAATTTTTGAAAGCTTGGGAGACCTATGCCTTCCTCTAGGTATGCAGTTAGCCCTAATTTTTTGCTCATAGGTGAAAACAGTGTGAACAGATATTCATTTCCATTATAATTAATGCCTAGAAAAAGGAGTTTTTCCACTAATGGGAAAGTTAAGTTCTAGTATCCAGCTGATAATGTCAGTTGTAAGTATTCATAGTTACATACCCCGAGTGCCTGTGAACTAGATCATGATGTTGGCGCAAGTACGCCGAGGCTGGTAGCGCTCAGGCTTGGTCGTCCCCACACAGCGAGCACTGGCTCTTTCCTCTGTTGTTTGGTGCTGTACGAGAGAGCATGGACTGGCATCATGCTTGCATTGAGTTTGGGAGCTATTTTGGATAAAAGTTAGTTATTAAAATAAAATATGGTAAACTACAATCACAGGAGCTGATGAGCACATTGGCTTAACTTCCTAACTGGCCTCCCGACTTCCTCCTTTGGTTACTTCAATCTAGTTACTTCTGAACCTTCCTCTTTAGACAAAAGTCAGATTATGTTCGGAACCTTCCAGCAGCTCTCCTTTTCACCCGGGCTAGAAACTGAGCTCCACTGTCTGGCCTCGCAGGCTGCTGCAGATCTGTCCCTGCCCTCTCTCCACTGCTGCTTGCCACTGGCTCTCTCTGCTCCCGTCTCAGGGCCTTTGCTTCTCTCTGTGATGGTTGCCTCCTCCTTCTGGCCTCATTCACTCCTCGCCTCTCCAGGAGGCCTTTCCTGACCACCTCTGTACAACTGTGATGGGCCACATCGGCTCTCCCCAGTCCCCGTCCTACTTCCTGCATTCTTTTCCTCCATCACCATCTCTCCCACCATCAATGTCCTCACCATCTCCCATAGTATGGTGTAAATTGTACTCATTTGCTGCGTTTACTTGTCTGCTGCTTTCTCCAGAAGGGAAGCCCCTAGAGGATAGCAGGGATTTTTACTGGGTATAGTATACCTAGCATATGTTAGGGATTCAAAAAGTAATTTGTTGAATGAATTACTGAGAGCCTAGGAGGAGCCGTGATTTCATGGGCCGGAAGTTGGATGCCGGCCGTGCCTGGCTTCACATCAGTAATAAAAGATGTCACAGAGATAGAAATACTACTGCTTGGTTCTCTGCTGCTCTCTGAACTGTTCAGGAAAGGGGGAGATCTGTAGGCTTGAAGAAGCCCGGATAAAGGGAGATAGATTTACATCAGAAAGACAAAAAGTAACTTCTGGGGGAAGACAGTAGGATGAAGGCAGAAGTGGAGATGGGGACAGAGCAGCCTCTGAAGGAATAGGCAGGATTTGGGGGAAGATACCCACAGATTTTAAGGAAGATTTGCTTTATGGTACTTAATATCATTTTTCTTTCAAAATACAGCCTCAAAGATACTTCCCAGGGCTTTTGCAGTCTGATTTGAGAACATATAGAAGTGATCTTTTGTGTTGCAGAGAAAGAAAAAGAAATGTCCATGATATATATAATTTCAGTGCATTTTAAGAATTCTAAAATTTGCTTCCAGTGAATAATCTAAAAAAGGAATGCATTAGACCCATTTATTTATGTTACCATGGTTAAATCTCAAAAATACATGTTGAGTGAAAAAAGTAAGTTCCAGAATACCTATAATTTGTAGTGTGTGCTAAAGTGTAATTTATACAGAAGTCAAAAAGCACGACTGTTGTCGAAATATAAAATGACTGTATGTTAAAGATTTTGTTATTAATTAATTAGGGAGCAGTAACATTAAAAAAGGTTAAAAGATTGTGAAAACCACCTGTATACATACGTGTGTGTGTGTGTGTGTGTATGTATATATATAAATCAGGAATGATGACATGAGTTTGCCGGTAGGTGCAGAACTGGTTAATATCTTGTAGGACAATGCTCTTAAGTGTTTGGGATCATCTCCCCATGGGGGTTATGAGTTATGTCTGTACCATACAAAACCCACGTGCATTCTGCGGACAAGAATCCCTGCCTTACTACCAGTTTTCTACAATTTAACTTCTACCCCTACAGAGTTTTAAAATAGTCTAGTCAATAGAAAGACCATGGAAGCTGTCCACCCTTAGAGAATCAGGTAAGCCCCTGGGGAAGTCAACTGTATAAAGCCTAACGAGACATTGAAAGGCAAGCCATTTATCTCTTTTGCACAATCCCACATCTTTGTCATTTCTTCCTGGTATGTGAAACCGCTAGTGAAACTGTGAACACGTACACAGGTGTTGTTCATTAGATGCATGTATGTGTGGTCAGGTTCCAAAAAAGAATGAGAAAGCTACAAGCCACAGTTCTTAGTAGTTCTCTGGTTGGGGAGTGGAAAATGTTGATTGGTTTGGTTATCCAAGGGTACACTTCTCCCTATCTCTACTATATGACTGGGAACAAATAGGACAAAATGATATAGTTGTTCATGCCAAGCAGTGGAGATTATTATTTTTTGGTATTTTCTCTATTTTTAAAACATCTTAGACAAAAGAAAAATAAATGTACAACTCTTTTTCTCCCTCGGTAGAGCCCGTTCATTGTACAGAGAGGGACACTGAAGCCTGCCTGGTTTATAACATGTAGTCAACCAAACCGTTTGTCTCCCAGTCATACCCACTCTCCTCCCCGGGAGCTCTCCTTTTCATTGAAGGAATATTCAAATCTTCTGATTCTGTTAAGGTATTCAAAATAACAGATGTTCACATCCAGTAAAGCCTTGGTCTTTAATTGGTCTACTGTGCACATTTATCCGATTTTTCATCAAGATGAACTAATAGATTATAGCCTAGCATCTGAGTTCCTGGGGCCCTCCCCATGCAGTCCACTGTGTGATCACTGCCCTCAGTCATGGCCATTCACGCATCGTCCTGAGCTTTGGCCTTTCAAATCAGCTGCGAATGTTAGAAATTACTGCCTGTTGGGGTTTCCCTTCTGCTGCGTGTCTTGCTATGGTCAGACATGATGAGTATTCATGTCTCAAAATGAATGTAATTTAAAATGAAGCTGGAGCTCAGCTACTCAAGACAGTTGCAAAAGGCTACAGTCTGGTGGGCCTTCCAGCTTTTACACACCTGGTTGGGGATAATTAATAGGTTCTTTGGCCAGAAGAGATGTGACAGATTCAGATGTGAAAGGTTTGCAGGTCCCGCCAGGCCCTTCATTGGAACCCTCAACATAAGGACAACCTGTGCAGGTAAAGAAAATTGTTGCTTTGGACCCAGAATATGTACACCACATTCCTCTCCTCTCCTTCAGCATGGCAGCCCACATACCACTCTTCCCTCACTTTTGAGTCAGTCCTGACTTAGATGGTAAAATGCAGGCCCTGTCTCGGGGCGCCTGGGTGGCTTTGTCGGTTGGGCATCTGCCTTCGCCTCAGGTCATGATCACTGGGTCCTGGGATCAAGCCCTGTATTGGGCTCCCTGCTCAGTGGGGAGTCTGCTTCTCTCTCTCTTGCTCTTCCTCTGCGTGCTCTCCCTCTTTCTCTCTCAAATAAATACATAAACTCTTTGAAAAAAAATAAAAATAAAATACAGGATCTGTCTCTTTATCTTACTGGCAAGTGGAAGGCACTGCTGGTGTTGGTTAGGAAATGGACCAGCTCCTTGTAGAATGCTTTGTGATGGGAACAGTGAACTCAGAGCAGGAGGGGTGCCCTGTGCAATCCTCACTTCACATGCCAGAGCCAAAAACCAAGCAGACAAAACACTTTCTTGTACTGGCCTTGGTCACCCTACAGCACCTCCCATGCCCACCCCCCTGTGATGTTCTTCCAGAGCATTCTGTCTCTCCCTGCCTTGCTTTCCAGCCCCGAGGGGCTAGTCAGCCTCATCCACTCAAAGTACTTTCATTGCCTTTCTACTTCCCATTCTTCTCAGATCCCAGGTCCACAGTCAGCAGTATTTGTTGTACTGTGCGTGCTGTTGTGTGTATGTGTGTAGTTGGTCCGTGGGCGAAGGAACCAAAGGAATGAGGTAAAGAGAAGTACTTACTTGGCATCATCATTCTCTGTCCTGGTCTATTGTTTGCCTTTGTCTTGGATTGTCTGTGGCCGCTTCCTGGGCTCAGTTCCGATTTTGCAAGTGAAGAATCTGTGTCACTGCGTCACCTTCCAAACTGACAACACAAAGTGCGCATGTGCTGCAGAGGCAGCATGCCTCCCTGTGTTGCTTCTGGTGGAGAACCAAAGAGGCGGAGGTGCCCCGTGGTGACTGGGTATTCCTGTGTTTGGCTTCCACATCCAAGCAGAGGCTGGGGGAATGGCTTCCATTCCATTTTAAAGCGTGGAGCGGAGAGAATGCACTATGGGATGCAGAGCTGAAACTTGAGTTTATGAGTGTTCTTCAGTTGGACTTTTGCAATCATCCACCTTTGTTCCGAAGGCTGAAAACTGGAGACAATTCTATAAGCTCAACTGCTTTGACAAGGATCAATTTTAAGCAAGTTGAGATTTCTGCTGCAGTAGAAGTGGTAGTTCTGTTTTACCTGGTAGGACATCCCCTGTTTATTTCCTGGGATGACCCTCCTTGAGAAAAAGCAAGCAAGGATGAATTGACTTAGTCACACTGGGGATAGGGAATGAGCCTGGATTTTGTCCAGGTGGCAGTGTATCTCCTCTTTCTTACATTTATGGATTAAATGAGTATGGCATAGTCATGGCCCCATGGGGAGCCTATTTTGTCCTTGGATACCATGAGCTTCTCCTTACATGGGCAGGAGAGAGCATGACAACCCGGATGAATAAATGATGACCCCAGAGGTCCACTCAGCATTTTGTACCAGTGTCATCAATGTGGGCAGTGCCAGGTGCTGTGGCGGTGTAGGTAGTGAACACTCATAGGTCCTGCCAACTCAGAATTGTTTTACTGTGGGTTAAAATCAGATTTTATTTTATTTTTTATTTGTTTTTTTTTAAGTAGGCTCTGCCCCCAGCGTGGAGCTCAGTGTGGGGCTTGAACTCACGGCCCTTAGATCAAGACCTGAGTTGAGCGACAAGTCGGACACAACTCAGAGACACCCAGATGCCCCTAAAACCAGATTTTAATTCATTCATTGGGAACCAGGTACCTAGAGCAATAAAATGAGGTGACCGTCAGAGATATTGGAAGCAAGATGTATTGAGGTTGAATGCCAGTCTCCCCTACTTTTGGAAAGTTGTTAGAGAATATTGCAGAGGACCCCAGGATTTTAAAAGCACTCCTATATATGTATTTGAGAGATATATATGTATATACATATATACATGTATATATATACAGATATAGATATATACAGATACATATATATATGAATTAGATATTTTGGGGTTAAATACAGTACAAAATTCCTCTTTACCCTTAAAAATGTTAGCAATAAATAAATTTATTTGTGAGACCAAGGCACTACTTCATGAGTATGGAGATTTATTTTGTGTATACATAGGAATCTGTATTTTTATAAAGTCTGTTTTTGTATTTCATGTTTAAAAGCTTCCTGTTTGATTGTTGAGAGATTCAAGAAAGTTCAAATCTATTTAATTTTAATACTGTCTCTACCTTCATGCTCAAGATCCATAGAGAGGTTAGAGAAGACCCTTTCAACTTTGATTGTTCAAAGCATTTGTCAATAAGATATGCCTCTGATTATTTAAGGTTTTATATAAAATATTCCCTGTACCTTGTT
Organism: Ailurus styani; assembly: GCA_002007465.1. Classification (NCBI taxonomy): domain Eukaryota; kingdom Metazoa; phylum Chordata; class Mammalia; order Carnivora; family Ailuridae; genus Ailurus; species Ailurus styani. The sequence continues at coordinate 2,688,062 of LNAC01000183.1, forward strand.
TTTAACTTTTTTTCTTGCTCCCATAATCATAGATGAAGAATCCTTTTTTCTTTTGGTTTAAATTGAATTCATAATCAGTTGTTTATAAAGACGACTGTCTTTATAGAGAATAGGCAAACAGGATAAATGTAATCTAAACTTTTATCATATTTTTATACTTTGTATTTTTGTATTTTTTATAGTAAGCAAACAAGTATATTCCATTTCCAGGTTTTATTTAGAGATTTCTTTGTGAGGGTTTTTGTTTTTTTTTTTTTAAGTCACATTTTTAAAATCAGAACTTTCCTGCCTTTTCTTGGTTGGCCATACTTTTGAAAATTTCTTTTGTTTTTCTTTGTTTTAAATTTAAATAATTGTCTATTTTGCCCACAGTAGTATACTAGTCATTCTATATGCTTGTTGGGAAGATTCAGTTCTTTAAGGTTTTCTTTAAGAAATACCATTTTTTAGATTTTAAGTTCTCATATTTCACCAGTATCCCTCATTAGGTTACTATTTCTGTTGATTTACATTTCTTACTGAAAATTTTATTTATATATATAAACATTAATAATTGTCAAGAGAAAATCTTCATAAGTAATTTAGATCAAATACTCAATGTAAAAACTAATATATCCACTTTTCTAGCAGTTAGCTCATATTTCAGTTAATTTGCTTAAATTACAGGGTGCCTGGGTGGCTCAGTTGTTAAGCATCTGCCTTTGCCTCAGGTCTTGATCCCAGAGTCCTGGGATCAAGCCCCGGATCAGGCTCCCTGCTCTGCGGGAAAGCCTGCTTCTCTCTCTCCCACTCCCCCTGCTTGTGTTCCCTCTCTCCCTGTGTCTCTCTATGTCAAATAAATAAATAAAATCTTTTTAAAAATTTGCTTAAATTACAAATAACTTTGCTGAGATTTCCAGGGTATAAATCTGTCATTTGTAATTTTTTTATTAACATTAACAAGTTGATATGTTTAATATTCCTGTATTAGAATGAAAGAAGACATTAACTTTAAAATTAATTTTGAAATGAAAGAAATTAATTTTGAAATTAATTTCTAAAGAAATAATTTTGAAATGACTACATAAATTATAAAGTATCTTTAAAACAATCATACTACCTGATTTAATGATTATGAATTTTGAATTTAATAGGTCAAATATGGTAGATAGATGAGTTGATAATAATACAATCTGCCTTTCTAATTAAGTATCAAAGGTCTGTTCTTAATCAGCAACTTCTTTAAGGCTGAGTAAACATGATCTTAATTACACTCACAGATAATGCTAAGGGATGTTGATTGTTCCAGTAAGGAAAATAAAATGATGTAGCCTGACCTTAAGAAATTATAAATATGGGAATGTTGACAAATGATAATAAGCAGTGAACTTTTAAGGGAGAGGATTGGTTCCTAAGTCAATATTGCTGAAAGAAATTGAGTTTGGTTTTGTAATGTATTATTTGAATATTGAGAAATATTCCTTTCATATATTCTGTGCAAACTCTCAAATACGTCCACGATACCTACCTTGGAAGTCAGGTGAAAACTTCTCTTTGAAGTGCCTGTTCTAACAGGTATATTCTGAATTAAAGAAGACATATGATAAACCTTAAATGGTGGTTTTGTGTCTTCCAAGTGTAGGAGGACAGAATGACGGTGCCCTGAAACTTATTATAGGTGAATGTGGTGAGGTAACCTGCTGGTTTTTATTCCCTTTTTCCTCACTGCTGTACTGCTAATGGAGAATGCAGTGCCAGTCTGCAATGAAGGAAAAGTAAATGAAGGGGAGATAATATTCACGTCATCATCAACCAGTTTCGTGTTTATCTTATTCTTTGCTGCTTGTAAGAGTTAATTGCTAATCCAACTAGGCATCTTATAACTTGGTCCCGGCAGAAACAGGAAAAAGTAGTTGCCCTTTGGCCAAACGCAGCAGGTTGTTTCTATTGAGTGGGTACCCAGGATAAAAACAGTAGGTAACGTGCCTTTGGCAAAAGGCTTTCGCTATTATTTTAATACCTACTGTAATCTCTTTTTATGATTCCAAAATATTTACCTTAATGAGGAATTTGAATGGAGTATTCAAGATGAAAAATGAATCAGTAGTGAAATACATCTTGGGCATCGGCTGTTCTATTGACAAAAGGCACAAATAGGAAATTTGTCTAAATAATTAGATTTTTAATTAGTGCATCATCGTAAGATGAATGTCACTGCGCTTCATTGCATGTAATTTTGTATTAGAAATTTCATGTCAACAGAGATGCTACCTGTGGTTTACTGATTTGAATCCTTAATTTATCACTTGGGTGTATGGCATGTCACCTATTTGCAGTTGGGAGTGGAAAGAAGGCGTTTGATTATAACTTCACCAGTGGTGAGGAATATTGATGGTGTTATGCAATATGAATACATTATATTTTCTAATATTCAGGAGGCAGCCACCCCTCAAATATTAGTGAATACATATTAACTTGCAAAACTTTAAGCCACAGCATGAGCAGATAGGTTGCTGAACCTCTAGTGTATATGTATATTGAATATACCTGGACAGTAGTGACATTATATGTGCTTTTTAAAACTTTGATTTTTGTTTTTCCTTTTCACAGTTGCCGAACAAGCAACCGGAAAAGCTTGATAGGCAATGGACAGTCACCAGCATTGCCTCGACCACACTCACCTCTCTCTGCTCATGCAGGTAAAGACTTACCCTTTATTGAGTTGTGTCTTCCTTCTTTTTGCTGGTTCTTAAAATAATCCAAGCATTTTGAAATTCAGGTGTGTCTTTCTCGCTTATCTTAATTTTCCTTTTGTCTTATCAAGTACCTTGTTCTTTCTGATAAGTTAGTCCAAACCTCATCTTCTCTTTCAGAGTGTTTGGATACTGAAATTGAGAATTTCTTTTTATATGGAATCCTTCTCAAATTATTTATTTCCCCATTTCTAAATTTGTGGATTATATAAGACAGGCTTCCATGCTGAGATTATCTCTGGGGAATGCAGGTGTGTTAGTTCACATGAAGAGGATCAGTGTTAAGAACTGTAGGGGAGGAAAAATATGTTTTTCCCTACCCTTATAAGTTCTTCACTGGGAATCTCCTAACCAAAGACAGATTAACAAGAGAAGAGCAAACACAGTTATTTAATGAAGATTTTGGTGACATGGGATCCTTCATAAGGGAATGAAGACCCAGAGACATGGTTGACCTGAGTGTATTGATGCTAGGTTTGAGTGGAAAGTTTTGCAAGGGGTGCCTGGGTGGCTCCCCAGTGGGTTAAGCCTCTGCTTTCGGCTCAGGACATGATCTCAGGGTCCTGGGATCGAGTCCCGCATCGGGCTCTCTGATCAGCAGGGAGCCTGCTTCCCCCTCTCCCTCTGCCTGCCTCTCTGCCTATTTGTGATTTCTCTCTCTGTCAAATAAATAAATAAAATCTAAAAAAAAAAATTTTTCAAGGACAGGACAGGAATGAGCTAACTCTAGTAAACTGGGGCAAATTGAGCAAGAGCTGTACATTCACAGTCCTCTGTATTCCTTATTTTCAGAAATCAGGACACGCTCCTTTCCTTTAGGTGCAGGTCCAAAGAACCTTCCTACACATGCCGTGTCTCCTATTTCTTCAGCTTAAAACACTGTTGGTCAGGATGCCATATTTTGAGGCTACATGTCTTAACCTCCATCAGAACCATTCAGTGTTTATTCTCCCTAAAGTTGAACTTACCCATTACTTACATTCCCTATTACAAATAACGCTGCTATGAGCAGTCTAGGATGTGTCTTCTCTAGTATGTGTGCAAGACTTTATCTTGAGTGTTGCCTGGCAGTGGCAGATATAACTTATTTATTATGTCTATAATCATTATAGGGACAGTGAAGATTAAGATATGAGCCCTTGGCTTCAAGTACTAATTGTAAGCAAGGTATTGCCATATTAGGAAAACTGTGAAGTGAAGATTACTTTGAATGTTGGGGGGGGTTGTTTTGTTCTGTTTCTTTTCTTTTTTTTTTAGTTTATCTATGATGTTGCAGGAAGAGAAGGGTTAATTCAAACCAGGAAAGTATGGGAGAGTTTGAAGGGACCACTTAGTCAGGATGCTGAAAGCCAGACTTTCAGCAAGACTTGGGCAGGTAGAAATGGGGTGAGAGAAGGGGAATTACCAGTGTGGCTGGAGTGGGGCATGCATGTTGGATTTAAGAAAATATGAAGGAAAGAGAGGTGAAAGTCAGAGACTACAAGGAATTTTGATTTTGATTGCCTTTCAAGGATTTCGAGGAGGATTTGTGTTTTGAGAAGCTGTCTTGATGATTGTGAACAATGATGGGTGGAAAGGATGGATGAGTAAGCCCTAAGTCATTGTACTCTGGTAGAAGCTCTAACCCCCACAGGCTTTCAGATGATGCTCATTTCCTGTTTAAAAGTAGGGCTGTGACTCTCTCCTGAAAGCAATCCTTTTGCTCAGGGGTTGCTTTCAAGTTGAGATTGGGAGTTAACAGTATCATGTTTGGGGAGAAGAAAGGAGAGATAGTTGACTCTTTGGAATGAAATTTTATCTTTCCCTTAGTAATAAATAAAAGATGGCAAAGCAAAAAAATGTAAAACAAGAATTGATAAAATAGGGGTGCCTGGGTGGCTCAGTGGGTTAAAGCCTCTGCGTTCAGCTCGGGTCATGATCTCGGGGTCCTGGGATCGAGCCCCGCATCGGGCTCGCTGCTCAGCGGGGAGCCTGCTTCCTCCTCTCTCTGCCTGCCTCTCTGCCTACTTGTAATCTCTCTCTGTCAAATAAATAAATAAACTCTTTAAAAAAAAAGTATTGATAAAATTATGCTACTAAAGCAAGACCAGTGAAGTTCAGAAATGCCATTCCCAGGTAGAACTCGAGAGAAACTCTTGCACATATACACAAGAAGGCATGTTCTAGACTGTTCAGAGCCACATTGTTTGTAATAGCTAAACATCTGACACCACCTAAGTAGCTTTCGATTGGAAAACGGGTAAATGAGTTATGGCATAGTCATCACAGAACACTGTGCACAAATAGTAGCACCACGCCTGTCTGCATGAATGCAACTCTGAGAGTATTGGAGAGCAAAAACCAACTTGCAAAAGAAGTTGGTTGAAACCATTCATATAAGGTTAGCATGAGGTTATAAAGAGTATTTTGTTTAGCAATACACACATATGCCTTTAAATATGTATATACATTTCTTTTAAGAGCCTAAAGGAAAACATGATCATTTTAAAGACCAATTTCATGGTAGTAGTTACCTAGGAGAAGGTGTGAGGGAGATATCGTTGAGGGGAGGGGGGAGCAGTTGGTAATACTGGATTTCCACAGCTGATTGATGAGCACCCAGCTATTTCTATTACCATTTATACCGTGGAGATGTGTATTACATTATCATCATAATAGTAAAAGGTGACAGAGGGCCAAGCAAGGCCAAATAACCTACTTGGGGACTGGAGTTCTATTTTTTTTTTTTTTTAAGAGTTGCAGTCTTTTATTTTTTTAGAGAGAGAGCACATGCATGTGTTGGGGGGGGGAGGAGCAGAGGGAGAAGGAGAGAGAGAATCTCAGTCAGGCTACATGCCCAGTGTGGAGCCTGATGAAGGGCTCGATCTCATGACCCTGAGATCATGATCTGAGCTGAAATGAAGAGTTGGACGCTCAACCAACTGAGCCACCCAGATGCCCCTGGAATTTTTTCTTTACATTCATCCTGCACAGTGCTTGGCAGTATATACAAGTGCTAAGTGTATTGTGAATTTTATTTCTTATGTATAATTCAGTAGTGATTAAAAACTTCAATCCTACTCCTCTCTGTAGTGTTCTGTAGTAATTGTGCCCTACTTTATGTGCCTGTTGATTAGACTTTTATTGCTGTGATTTTCTTCAGTGCTAATATTGAGAGTAGAGAAAATGTGGTGAAGACTTTAACGATCCTTTTAATTATTTTTCTTTTTCTCTGTGTAGACTTAGCTTGAATTCTTTTCTCTTCAGACATAATCAGAGGGGTGGGCAGAGAGAAGCCTGTCTGTCAGGTTCTGACAGCATTTTCCCTCAGGTCGAAGAGCCAACAGGTTTTTATTTGCTCAGAACTTGTAGAACTCTGTCAGACTTAATTTGTGAGAAATGGTATATATTGCAATCTGGTCTTTTCCTATTTACGTATAACAAGAGGCGGAAAATGTAAATTAAATAAAGACCAGTCCTCCTGTCTTGATGATGGTAAATGCCTGCCCACTCACCTTGCCTCATCGCCTCTTACTTCCCATTGCTGTCTTCTGTGTCATGTGTTTGAGACAAAGAATGCCAGTGAGAATTCCTAAATGTCTTTACGAAACACGAGAAAGAAAAACTACCATCTTTCAGTGCTTACTGACCCAAAGATAAAGTTAGACTTTTTATTTATTTATTTTTTTAGGTCAGCATTATGTGAATCAGGCCACTCATCGCTGACACATGAATTAATCCCCTGTCAAATGAATTGTTAGAGATGAGAACGTGAATTGATTTGTGTGGATGTGTCAGTAGGGCTCTAAGGAAAAAGAGAGCCTGGCATAGTGTTCTGGAGCTTATCTCTACAAACAAAACAGTGTTTGTTGAGAGCCAGGGATTCCTAAAAGAGCAGTGAATAGGAGTCCCATTAAAAAAAAAGAAAGGTAGAAAATCACAGGCTCCAGGTTCTGGGAGGATTTTAAGCATGAAATTTAATCCAGAAACCCCAAAGGAAAAGACTAGTTCCCCTAACATGGAAGTTTCTCTGTAGTAAATAAAAGGAAACAAAGTATGAGGAGTATTTTTATGCCCATAATAGATATATATCTGATTGCCTTAACACGTGCACAAAGAGCTTTTATAAATTGATAGGAAAATGGCAAATGCACCAAAGATGTCAATGGCATGTCATAGAAAACAGATCAAAATGTCCCCCCCCAAAGTATGAAATGATTCATTGCATTCATGAGGGAAATGTGAGCCATAATTGTTAGAGTATCATTCATCTAACATATTGTCAAAAACTTTATAAAATTGACAGAATCCAATGGCAGCAAGATTGTAGAGAAGGAGGCCTTGCCACGTGATCTCAGCATTGATGTGACTGGTGCTACCATTTCAATTAGCAGTTTGCACTGTTGGTTACAACTCCAACTGCATTTACCCTTCGACTCAGCCAGTTCATCTCTAGGAAGTAATCTAGTGAGATTCTCACAAAATAACGGAAAATAACCAAGCTAGCTACTTGTAAATAGCAAATGGAAAGTGAAGTTATTACCACTTCGTCATTAGCATGTCCTTCAGTAGGGGACTGGTTTGTAGAAAATGATTCAGACATACAATCCAGCACTGCATGGTTGTTACAAAGAGTGAGATAGGCTTTCATGTTCTGATATTAGATTGATGCTCAAGATAGATGGCTAAGTGAAAAAATACATTGTGTGATTTGTCCGTGTGTGTGTGTGTGTTTTAGACAGTATATATGCGTATAGGCACACTTGTATATCATGCATTTTCATAGGAAATTTTTGGAAGGGGAAAGGAGAAATAGCACTGTTAATCTTTGGGGAATAGGAAGGTAGGGAATGGCATGTAGTGGTTTTATACTAAAATAAGGCTCTAAAAATAAATCCAATAAAGAAAACAAAACAATACCCACCCTTCTGTTGTAGTGTAATAAATTACCAAAAATGTACTGGCTTAAAACAGTATCTATATATTAATTTTATGCTTCTCTGGGGCAGAAGTCCAGGTACACTTGACTTGCTTGAACTCAGGAGGTTCTCAAGGTATTGGAAGGCCAAAATCAAAGAATGATGGAAAAATCACAAGTTCCTACTTCCCAAGGTACCCTCATCCACTGTTTCTTCTTAGAATATCTTAAGTCCAAAATCAGAGTGTCCATTGGGCTGGGCTCTTATCAGGAGACGAGGAAAGAATCTCCTTCCAAGCTTATGCAGGTTGTGGACAGATTCAGATCCCTGCGGGTAGAGGATGAGATCCCTGTCTCATCTTGACCATCGACTCGAGGCTGCTTTCATCCTCTCGAGGCTGTGGTCCTCTCCCTGCAAGCCTCCGGTGGCACATCCAGTCCTTTTCATGCTTCAGGTCTCTAACTTTGCCTGCCATCAGCCAGAGCACATTTTTTCTTTGAAAAGGCTTATCTGATTGGATAGTGGCTCCAGGCCTTTTAAGTCCTAAGAGTGCATGTTGCCCCCTTCCAAAATACCTAAGCTTTTGTGTCTTCAGAAGTTGTTCTTACTGGGAATTTGTAGGTGACTATTGAGATTCATTTATAAGAATGTTTCTGGAAGGAAAGATGGAAAGGAGTCTCACGTTCCTATTGGACAATGCTAAGAATTATTACAGACAGGAAGTATCACTAAGGTTAGGTCAGTATGTTGTTGGAAAAAGTTTCATAAATTATTTTAAAATAATAAAGTACCTCATGTCTGAAGGATGAGTCACCAACTTATTTGCTGCTGTGCTCTTTACCAAGCCCTTTTGCAAAGCTGTAACTGAACTAAAGGGGGTCCACAGAGGCAGAAATCATCAGAGAATTGCAGAGCTTCTATTCCATGGAGAAACTTACAACACGCAGAACGGCACTGGGATGGGCGCGTGGGGGCTGGGCAGCACAACAGACCGTCGCACGTCCCGCTCCTGTGACTGGTCCCTGTGGACGTTGTGGTTCACGTTTCATCATCTTCCTTCCTCCCCACATCCTTGGGGCAGGAAGTGTGGGCTTAATGACCCATGGCACAGATTAAGGGAGAAACTTTGAGATATCATGGGTATTTTTTCAGTAGGGTTTTTCTTATTTCAGAAAATGGTGAGGACTTGGGCGCCTGGGTGGCTCAGTGGGTTAAAGCCTCTGCCTTCGGCTCAGGACATGATCTCAGAGTCCTGGGATCGAGGCCCGCATCGGGCTCCCTGCTCGGCAGGGAGTCTGTTTCCTCCTCTCTCTCTGCCTGCCTCTCTGCCTACTTGTGATCTCTCTCCCTCTGTGAAATAAATAAAATCTTTAAAAAAAAAAAAAAAAAAAGAAAATGGTGAGGACCTTCCTCTTCAGGACTTGTTTTGGAGTTTCTTGTTGAGCTCCACGTGAGAAGTGGTGTCACCACTTTACAATGTACATTTGCGCTGTATTGGTGTTCTCATTCATCGGATGGGACACTGAATCGGATGGGGCTACTTGCAGACAGGCATTGCTGATGCAAAGAATTGGAAGTTAATAGTCTGGCCATGAGATTGAGGCAGGGAAAAAATAAACACTGTGGAGTTCAGAGAAGATAAAAGGGGGTAGAACAGGTAGAGCAAGAGTTCAGGGTTCCAGAGGTGTCCCTGAGGGCATCCCTGATGTTGGTGGGGGAACTTAGTCTCTACACACTGTGCCGAGAATGGGAACCCTAAGCTTGGAAGATGTGTAGCTGGGCAATAAGGGATTTAATAAAACCTGAAATGTGGATGCTGGGTGCCCACCAAGTCCGTCATCGGCTTACCAACATCCTCATGACTCTGTGCCATTTTATTTATTTACTTATTTTTAAAGATTTTATTTATTCATTTGACACAGAGAGAGAGATTACAAGTAGGCAGAGAGGCAGGCAGAGAGAGAGAAGAGGAGGAAGCAGGCTCCCTGCTGAGCAGAGAGCCCAACGTGGGCCTCGATCCCAGGACCCTGAGATCATGACCTGAGCCGAAGGCAGTGGCTTTAACCCACTGAGCCACCCAGGCGCCCTCTCTGTGCCATTTTAAAGAAGTGGTAAAATCTCCTAAGAAATTTGACAGGCCACGTTCCATGACCGTGATCTTCCAGGCTGGTGTGGTTAAAAAATAAAATGGGATATTCTGATATAACAGTGAAAACTGATAGTTTGTAGGAAAGAGGGGAAATGCATAGAAAATAGGAATCTCCTGTCAAGTTACACAACTCCTTGCTAACATCTTATTGTATTTCTTGTCCTTTTTTCCTGTAGGTGCGTGCACATATGTGTCCATACATGTTTACGCGTGCATGTGGCTATTGAAGTTTGTGTTTTAGTGCACCCTTGCCAATGCTCATGGTATAGAGTTTTAGGTCCCATCAGTATAAGCCAAACAAAATATCATAGTATTTTTTCCAATTTAATTGAATTATAATTGACATAGAACATTGTATTAGTTTCAGATGTACAACCTAATGATTGGGTATTTGTATATATTGGGAAATAAGTTTAGTGAATATCCATCACCTCATGTAGGTTTCACTTTTTTTTTTTTTTAAGATTTTATTTATTTACTTGAGAGAGAGTAAGAGAGCATGAGCAGGGTGAGGGGCAGAGGGAGAGGGAGAAGCAGGCTTCCTCCTGAACAGGGAGCCCAATGCAGGACTCGATCCCAGGACCCTGGGATCATGACCTGAGCTGAAGGGAGACACCTAACTGACTGAACCACCCAGGCGCCCCTAGGTGTTACATTTTTTTCTTATGATGAGAACTTTTAGGATTTACTCTTTTAGCAACTTTAATATACAGTATGGTATTATACAGCAAGGTGACTTTAGTTAACATTACATTCCAAAAATTATCCTATCGTTGGAAGATAGACCTTTTGTATTTCTCTGACTTATGTCACTTATTAGCATAATCTCCTCATGATCCATTCATGTTTTGCACTTGTAGAATTTCCTTCTTTTTTTTTATGGCTGATTGGTAGTCCTGTATTTATAATATATACACCGTATTTTCTCTCTATATTTGTCTCTTGGTGGAGACTTAGGTTGTTTTTATGTTTTAGCTATTATAAATAATGCTGCAGTGAACATGGACTGCACATATCTTCTTAGTGACTTTGTTTCCTGCAGATAGACACCCAGAAGTGGAATCACATACTATTTCTAATTTTAATTTTTTGACAAACCACCATCCTGTTCTCTATAATGGCTGCACTAATTTACATTCCTACCAACAGTGCACAAGGCTTCCCTTTTCTCTACACCCTTGCCAATACTATCTCTTTTTGATAATAGCCATTCTAACATGTGTGAGGTGAATATCTTAGTATCTTTAATGGGTATGTTTTATTAGTTTTTTTGCCCTACGACTGATAGGGATTACTGATTTGACTTTTTTTTATTGGTGCTTTGATAACATAAGGTTTTTTTTTTTCTTATTCTTAAGGTTTCTGTGGTCCAGTCTGCCTTTTTCCTTCTGATTTATTGGACTTCTGTTGTCCTCGTGCCTAGTTGCTATAGGGTGTCATTTTTTTTAAAACAACGTTGGCCTTGCTCTAACAATTGTTTGCTTTGACCTCACCGTCTCTCCTATTTGACAAATTTGGTATCAGTCACATGTGGCTTTACCTTTTCATACTCTTCGTCTGTTGCATAGGGTGATGCTTTCCCCAGCAGAGTGTGTTTTTGAGCAAAAGGAGATTTCTGAATACATTTATGTATTTCTTGTCTGACTATGTGTGGTACCAGGTTTGTATGTTACACACAGACAGAGGGAAAGCTGTTCCTTGTGAATTTTAGCTTACTGGTGGGAACAACTTAGAGATTGGTGATCTTTAGGTATAGGTGAAAAATTTCTTCTTAGATAAGCTGAGACTAGGGACACAGCCCTGAGTGTGATAGTGCATCTGTTTCATTTCTTTTGTTACTGTCATTAAGAAGCCTTCAGCAGGTTTCCCATCCTTGAGATGATGTTTGCCAAACTATTTAAATTGGTGTTGTAGATCTTTAGTAAAAATTTTATTCAGCAAGGCATTCAGCTGCTTTGGCCATATAGACATGATGGTATAAGACAAATTGTTCCCTTGCTTCTTTGTATTTGAGGAATAGGACAGAGCAAGATTATGTGCCCACAGAGTCATAACAAATTGATTGGAAATTGTTTTGTGATGCTCCCATATAACTTTCTTTAAAATGGTAGAAACTGTGGTTTTTTGTTTGTTTTTTCTACTCAAGAGGAATCTCTGATAGGTCACTCATTGCCTTTTTTTTTTTCCTAATTATACGCAGATCTCAACCATAACAACTTAAACTTGTAAAACCTTGTGTTCAGTCCAGTGTCTGATGTTCTCAGAATTTCATTTTATGGAGCTTAAAATCAGAAAATCGTATGGATAAACTTAGTCAAGTGAAACATCACCTTGGAATCATCTGGTTTGATTAAAATCTTCAAAGGGTCCAAGACCAGATTTCCTAATCTAGTGTGTTTGTCCAAGCTATATAATTTCACAATGCATGTATTCTGTGACTTCAAATACTTCATAAATCATTTTCTCTGAATTATAGAGAATACTACCTTTCTTATTCTGTGCTGGATTCAGAGTTTTATAATTCTTAGCCTTTGTGCAATTGTCAATTGTTGGCTTGAGTAATGACACATACTGCCCTTCCTGCTTAAGGAAAAGTATGATAAAATCAGGTGGACTGACGTCAGGCAGTGTATTTTCCTAGTTTTGGGTATTGCTTTGTGTTGAATCACTAATTGGGAGTATATATCAGCATCATTAGTATTTCTTAATTCTTTGATGCAGATCATCTGCCCTGTGACCTGAGTTTGTCATTTTGGTCCTTTGAGAAGACTGTAGTATGTATATGTAATCTTTTCCTAGTATTAATTTAACAATTGACATCTTTCTTGTATCCCTAAACTCTGAATGTAGAATTTAATCTGAATGGCCTTTGATTTAGCTTTTTATTTTCTCCTTCAATTATAAATCGAAGCTTTGGGGAAGTTGTCTTTTAAATTTATTTTAAACCTCTCCTGTGTCAACAAAAGTCATACTAGTTTTTTGTGTGTTTTTTTTTTTTAATAGAACATGGCAGCCACTTAGGAAGTTTTGACACCCTTATCCATTGGGGATGGCTCTTCATTTTTTTAATCAAAATTTTATAACTTTTTGTGTTTACACATTAACTGGATTTTCTTTGGCTTGGTTTAGTTGTTAAAGTACTAGTTGGATCTTATTTACCTACTTTTAAAGTTAGAACTGACAGTATTTAGTGGTACGTTAGCTGTGGGGTGAGAGAGAATTGATCAAAGATGGCATGCAGATGTCTTGCTGAGGATATGGATGAATGGAAAGAGTACTTCCCAAGATGGAGGAGGCAGAAAGAACAGATCTGAGCTAATGCTGAAGAGTTCACTTTGTTGCATACTGGGTTTAAGATGCCCATGATACATTTAAGTGACATAAAGAAGCGATTGTTTTATGGGTCTGAAACTCAGAGGTTGAGTCTGTACCAGTGACACCAGTTTGGAAGCCGTTCATTCATTAGTGGTATGTAAAACCTTGGGAGGGAATGAAATCAGTGAGGACGAGAGTTTGGGAGTGAAAAGAAGACCGAACCTGGCAATGTGGGGGTGCTGAGTCTACAATGCCAACATTTAGAGTTCCGAGAGTACAAGTCGCCAGCTGGAAACTGAGAGACAGCAACCGGAGAGGCAGGAGGGAAAGAGAAGAATGTAGTATCTCAGAATTTAAGAGAAGACAGAGTGCCCAGAAAGAGGGAGTGGTAAGTTTTAATAGCAAGCCCTCAGTCTTTACCAGGAACCTAACAAATACTTGTTCAAAGAATAAATAACTGTTCATAAAGAAATGGACAGAGCTTCATTTTACTCTGATGACCAAAAATGCAGCATAGTCTCCAGATGGAAGATTCGTTTCCCCTACAAAGAGAGTCCTCTGAAATATCTAATTACATAGAAGTCCCCACAGATTTTAGTGCATTATTTGAGTAACTTTATTTTGAAAGTAGTTTTGGCAAATCTTTCGTTTACCTTGTCCATGATATAATCTGTTTCAACCATTGCTAAAAGCTGAGAAAGAGCTCCTGCCTTTCATAACTGTTGGATAGTTTGGATGCTAAGGGGCTCTACCACCTTCCAAATTCACAGAGCAGTTAAACAAGGTAGTGTTTCACCAAAATGAAGGAAATCTGAGCTGTAGAAAATAGACATTGGAAATTCTTGAAGTTATTTTTGCTGTGAGAAAAGAGATTTTTGCAAATTTTCGAGGGGGGAGGATTCTTGAGAAACAAAGGTCTCAAAATAGCCTATTTTCTTGAAAGTTAGTGAGGTAGAAAAATCTCTGTAATTTCATATTTTATAAATATTACAATTAGAAATTAAAATAATTAGGTTATCAACAGTATTTACCTTTGGATTAGACATTTTTAGATTTAAATCTCACACTATGGTAATTATATATTTCACTGTTTGAAAACAGATAAATGACATGTGTTCTTAGGTCTTCTAAATGCCTGGATGTTTATATATTCACATTGGCTAAAAAGATTCTTTTTAATCTACCTGTCCAAAAAGAAGAGATTGTCTCATGTTTAGGGTTGCTTTTATGTTCATACAGATGGTAAATAAGTGATCACCTAGAATGTAAAAAGGTTAAAAAGGTGCATTTAAAATCCTTGCTTGAATCCCTGCTCTCCTCAACCTCAAGGTTTTCAGCACTTGATGCTCTCAGACTTCACAGCTTTGGTGATTGTCACAGGGACTTGGGTTTTTCTCCGGTGTTCCTGGCATAATCTACACCAGCGTACCCCACACATGATCTCTGAGCTTCCCTCGTTATGTGTATGGACAGTCTTCTTCAGCCCATTAGCTGGTGAGATGGTCTGGATTTGTATCACAGAAAAAGAGCTGAAAGAACTTGAGACCGGGGTCCCATTAGTATGGGATGAGCCAGCTGTCTGCTTTCCATGGCAGCGCCTTTGGTGGAAGGCAGGATGCTCAACATAACCTAAGTGGCCTGAACTGCTTGGGCACCCTTAAGTAAGGGAGGTTTATAAGTCTGTATTTTAAATTCGAGTACCTGTGCTAAAGAGCATTTGCTTAAACATGCACAGTAATGCCTTCTCTTTGAACTTACCGACTCTGGCATAATTACAATTTCAGCTTTAATGATGCTTTTATGCACATTTTTTTGTATTTGTTTCAGCAGTGTGTGAGTACTTCTCCAGAAAGCCAGGCAAATTGCAGGCTTTTCAACTTCTAAGCTTTTATGGTAGGGGTAACAGTGGGTAATTATAGAGCTTGTTATGAAATGTTAAGGTATATGTATACTGTGGCAACCATCACAAGTTTAGAGGGTTAAGCTGTGGGGAAGGAGAGCCCGTCAACACTCTTGCATAGGAATTGATAGCAGATTTGGCATCCCTACACCCGGGAAGAGAGAGGTGGAAAAAATTTAGAAGAGCATACATACAAGCAAAGTCATACGGTTTTAGGGAAGAGAGATGATCTCTGCTTTTTAAAAAAGTAATGTTTTATGTTTTTTAAGA
This sequence comes from Ailurus styani, assembly GCA_002007465.1. NCBI lineage: Eukaryota > Metazoa > Chordata > Mammalia > Carnivora > Ailuridae > Ailurus > Ailurus styani. The sequence continues at coordinate 2,703,326 of LNAC01000183.1, forward strand.
ATGTCTTTAAAACCCTTTTTCTTCCTGTTTGCAAAGCTGTGCATGTTTATTGTAGAAAATTTGGAAAATACAGGAAAGTATAAAGAAGAATACGAAAATCATCTGTGTTCTTATCCACCACTCAGTATTAACTACTCTTAACATTTGGGTATATGTCTAAGTATGTTTAGTTTATATATGTACACCTATTATAATATTTATGACACTTATGTATACATAAATTTGCATAAAATACAAATTTTTGTATATACACATAATTTGTCTATACCTCTGTGTGACCCGTGGAATCATAGATAAAATTTTGTACGTAGATCATTTTTCTTTCTTCGAGATTTTTATGTATCATTAAATGTCTTTTTTTCCCCCCCAATACTTGGTTTCAAAAAGTCTGGAATACTCCCATTTCTTGAGTGTGCTGTAGTTGCCTTCCTCTAATGACATATTTTGGCAAGTTTCCTGTTTTTTGTTCCTATAAGTAATGTTTTGGTGAATAACATGGCACATCAATCTTTATGATCAACTGATTAGTTTCTCAGCCTAATCTGGGAGGGCCCTCTTTAAAGTTCTGTCCTCCCATTGTCTTGTATTTGTGTTGTCCGGCCATTCCTTATTGTTTGCTGTAGCTTTTTAAGGCCCTAGAGTCGAGGTTGTGTCCACAGGAAATGCTCTTTAATGCTTGCTGCAAACGACATTTAATAAGCATCAGGAGTGTGTTGTGTAGGCACTGAAATAACTTTACACGTATCTAAGTACATCTCAGGTGTGTTCTCTCCAGGTGAAACAACAGCTAGTTCTGCTGAACTTCTAGGAACTCCATCCCCAGTGACATCATGGTAACCTGGTAAAGTCAGGGAAGTCAGCGAAGGGGGAGCCATAGCACAGAGCTGCCGAGCTGTTCACAGTTCATGCCGTGTCCCTGCTTTCCCAGACACCAAGGACTCATTAGACTCTAGTGTAGAGACCTCCAGCTGCTATGTCACCCTCATCCTGGCACCATTTTGAGACCTTTACCAACCGATGAAGGACTAAATGGTGTGTGTAATTAACGCTGGACCTTGGGGTTCAGATCAGGATTTTAGCTCATCTCTACCATGTATCAGTGTTGCTCCCTTGGGAAAATCACTCTCTATATCTCAACTTCCTTATATATAAAAATGTAAATACTAGAACCTGCCCTTGCCACCTCATACGATTGCTTAAATGTGAGTTTGTTTGCAGTATTATAATGTGCCACAGTGGTGCGAGGTTTTCAGAAACTCCTAAGATATTTGTTATTACCAATCTGAATCCATAATGTTGTTAAAATGATAGGATATCGTGGTGTGAAAATACAAAGCAAGTTAGAACACAGGCTTGTTGCAGTCTTCAGGTTGGTTGCCGACAGTGGAATGTGGCGTCCTTATAATGGTCCCCGTTGCAATACCGGTGTCATAGCCTGTGATGTTTCCCTTTTGGCCTTTCAGCCTTTGGAGGTCCCTCAGCTGTGTGCTTAGTCTGGTTTAGAGCTCATTTGGGAAACAAATGGCATTTCTTTTAGGAGTCCATTCTGGGGGTATTTGGGTGGTGCAGTCGATTAGGTGTCTGACTCTTAGGTTTCAACTCACGTCATGATCTCAGGGTCATGAGATTGAGCCCCAGGTCAGCTCCGTGTGGAGTCGGCTTGGGATTCTCTCTCCCTTTCCCTCCCCTCACACACACTCACACACTCTCTCTCTCATCAATCAGCCAATCAATCAATCTTTAGAAAAATAAAAGTAAAAAATAAAAAGTCAATTCCGGTGGACAAGAACCACAGAAGTGCCAGAGGGCCTGCCTCAGGGATAGGGAGTAGGAAGGGTTATTTAGTTACTTAGGAGTGAGGTTCCCAGCCCCCTACTTCACCTTTGCTTCCGCCAGAGGTCATCCTTTGTCACATTTTGGGCTGGAGAGTTGTCTTTTGCCGGAGCAGAAGATTTCGTGTGCATACATGTGTGCACGCCCATATGCATGTTTCAGAACCATTCTAGGACACTGAGACCCACGCAGCCAAGTGTTCCAGGTCACATGGCTTGCTGGCATCAGAGCTAGGGCTGACACCCAGTTTCCCAGTTACTGCCTCTGGTACCCTCCCCAGCAGGACCCTGTGGTAGGACCCTGAAGACGTCTTTTGGAGGTATCGGGGAAGACCGGGAACATCCCCAGAATTAGCTTTGATTCATTTTTCTCTCCTGGGCCTGACACAGGGTCTAGATCAGCGGTTTTCTTCATCATGTTTCTTCTGTACTAGTCTGTGAAAGAGCTTGTGTCTCCCACCTGGAGTGGGGGGAGGGGAGCTCACTTTTCATAAGTAAGCACATAGATGTATAGCCATCTTGTTATTATAGTTACCGTGTATGGTGTGTTTTGAGGATAGAGAACAATTTCAGATTATATTAGGAATGAATTAAGTTGCTTCAATACGTGAAAAGAGTAACTATTGGTCAGGAGACAAGTGTGTCAGCAATATACTAACAAGACCCCGCATGACTAAACCCAGTGAAGGAGGCTAAGCAGGAAATCACACCTACCTAGTCAGCAAGTGGACTGAGAGAGGGCAAGTTTCCTTTTTATAAAAATTGTGCACCCCTTAATTATAGACTGCTGCAGACTCTCCTGTCAACATCCCCCTTTTGGTGCAGAATCTCTAATACAGGTATACCTGAGAATTTTCCCCCGAAACATAAACACTCCAGACTGGTCCATCTATTATGGTCTCAGTTGTCGGTGAATGAAAAAGCAGCATTTAATTACATGCACCTTTTTTCAGTAGATATAAAGAAGTTATATTTCAGATTAATTTTCATTTAGTTCTATGGTGTGTTGCTATTAATCATGGATGACTTTGAACAGTTCTCTTATCTTCACTTGCCTTTAATTTCCTTTTCTGTTAAAGGTGGAGATTGGATTATATGTATTTATTCGAATTTTCTTTTTTAATATTTATTCCGAGGCTCTAACTCCATATTTCCTGTTCTTGTGTTTTAAAGGAGTTTTTCCCCCTACACCGTGTTACCAAGATTAATTCATACTGGCCTTATATTTTTCACTGGGTGCATGCTTCTAGTATTCTAGGGGCTGATGAAAAATGGTTTCTCGGCATCTAAAATAAGAAGGAAAGGATTTAGGATAAGGTAGATTGGACCCTCCCTATAGACTTAAGATGGAGGGCGGCATGCCTGGGTGACCCACAAGCATGTCCTGGACATGGTCACAGATACCATCTGAGGATGAATGTTCCGTCTGGAAGAACTTTGGATGGGAAAACTGATTGTCCTACGGCCTGGGCTTCCCAGGGACAGTTTGAAAGCCATCGCAGTGTTACTGGAGTGACAGTTTGTCTCAGCTTGTAATCTGAGCAGTCAGGCTTAAAAGCCTTATTTTGCCCATGTGGACATGTTCTGGAAGCCTATAGTAGTTACCAGAGTGACCCCCTGATCATTAAAGGAATGAATTTAGTTTGAAGGTTTGAGAGTGAGGGACCAGTCATATGTGCATGTGCGCACATGGGTATGTGTCTGTGTTAGTGTGTCTGTGTGAGACAGAGAGCAAGAGAGAAGAGATCTCAGGCAGAGAACAAGCTCCACTTCAGTGTTGGCAGATGTAAAGTATTTTAAACTGGCCAAATGTAGGAAATGAAGAAAGCTCCTTGATTGGGAAAAAGCCCTCTTCCTTGTAGGATCAGTAATTCGGCATGGGAATGGACACATTCTAGCATCCTTGAAATTGAAAGAAAAAAAAATTTGTGAGTGGGTTCACTTTTGGTACTTTTGTGTCCTTATTTCAGTAGGAAATGTGGATTTGAAGCTTATCACAAGTCATTTCATTTGACAGTTTTGATTTTCAAAAGAGAAAGGCCAAATGTAAATTCTTCTCCCTCCTCTGGAGACCCAGGCAGACTTTTAACGTCAAGAGATGTACATACTTACCCTGCAACAAATTTCCCATAGTCGCAGTCTGCTTTGTCAGGAGCTCTGTGAAGCTGTCGTATTTCGCTTCTCCCATACTTATTGTTGACATAAAGGATGGATGTTCATTTCTTGTGGTGATGTGAGGCATTAACTATTTCTGTCATGATGATGTGCCTGTCTTACCTGACTCCTGCTTAACATTTCATTTCCGGAAATTGTCTTTACTAACAAGGAAGAAGTTACAAGACCTAAATTTTAGTCACTGACATGAACATATCTCACGGTGAGTTGCTGGCTTAAAAGTTCTGTGTGTGTTAGCCAATCATGCTTTTCACTGAAATACCTGTAACGTCCCACCATCCCCAGTTTGTAAAACTGCAGTAACACAAGACTAAGTATATGCCAAAGACTGGTCACATATTTAGGAAGAATTAACCTTACGTATAACATAGAATTTCATGGCTCAAATACATTCAACACATGGCTTAGACCTCAGAAACGGTCTAAGAGTCTGATGGGCAGAGACAGAACATTTCCACAAGATGGTGGGTTTCACTTTCCTGTGCTGCATACCCTGACGTCAGAGACGTTGTACCTCAGCCAACAAGCAAAATATTTAGCAGTCTCCTCCTACCACAATAAAGCTGTTTGACATCCATTGTTTTCCCAATAGCCTTATCTTTCTCTATTATATTTGAGAAACTAACCTTAATAGTTTCAAACATCTACCTCAGATAAACTGAGGGTTCGGTAATTAATTTATAACACTATATTTTTCTGGTGGGGAACCAGAAAAATGAAACAAAAGCAATAATCAAAACTTAATGAAGACTTGTCATGTTGGGAGAGAGATCAAGTAACAAAAATAAGTTGCAAAAATTCATCTCTGCCCTAGATACAATCCTGTGACTTTTTGATTTTTAAGCATTGAAGGAAAAACACCAATATACTTCTGAACCGAGAAGAATAAATCGATTGCTTACAAAGGAATAAAATTTATTCTGGCCTCAGACTTCCTTCCACAAATTGCCAGATAATGATGTTGTGGCCACAGAACTCTATTTGATAAGATATCCTATGTATGTATGTATGAATGCATTATCATTCATTTGAGGTCACATAAAATACACTTTTCATGTCTCTCCTGAGAACTCAAAGATAGAGAACTAAGAGTTAAAGAACTAAAGAATTAGAAAGATGGGGTATAAAAGTAGTATGTTGAGTCTACTAAAAGTTTGAAAAGATAGTTTAGAAATATAACAGTGTAAATAACGATTCACTAACGAGACAGATCTAGAACTCCTCTGTCAGCCAAAATGAAAGGTGGAGGTATGGCAGAAGCACACATTCACCCGGTTTCTTGACTAACATTGGGAAACGAGGCAGGGAACAAGTGTTACCCTTACTCCTTTTGAATCTCTTCATTAGCAAGATAGGCATTCAGGTATGTTTTTTAACATTTAAAGTAAACATACTAGCATGAAAAGCAGTCATTTCCTTGTATGTCACAGAGGGAAAAAGAAAATAACACAGATTAAGAAAACTACCACCACACCTCACTTTGAAATATAAATGTGAGAGTTGTAATAGAATGTTGTGAGGGTTATTTACTATAAACCACTGAGTTTTATCCCAAGAATGTTGATTGATTTAATGTTGTGTATGGTACTAATACATCAGAGCAGTGGGTCAGATGTTCATCTGAATAGATGTTGAAAGAGCACTTTGTAAAATTAAACATTCGTTTTTGCAGAAAATGTTTTGGGAAATGAGAATACACAGAGAGTTGTGTAATATAGTAAGACACATCTAATTCAGACAGATAGCCAGTGTCTGTCTTTAGCGTAATACTATCAGCATTTTATTAAAATATCTCCCCATTAATATTTAAGTTTATTCTAGAGATTCTTTGTAGTCAAGCAAGACATAAAACTAAAGCAAAATCTGTAAGAGCTGGTAAGGTTTGTTATATTCAGATGACATAAATAACCTAGAATATGCAAGATAATTGTGTAAGTACTAAAATTAATGAAAGTATTCATTAAGTAGATGGTATACAAGATGAATATATAGAAATTAATGTTGAATATTATCAGCTATAACCAGTTAGAAGTGATAGTGAAAGAAAGGAATCCATTCACGATAGCATTGCACTCTTTTCTCTTACCCTCTTTTCCACCAAAGAAATGGGGCATAAATACCATGCCTTTGAAGTTACCAAAAGAGACTTGAGAAAGATTGCTATGTAGAAGTAACAAAACTTTATTTTAAAGCAAAACTATTTTTAAGTAGTGGAAAGATATGTCCTATTCATTGGAGAAAAAGCTAAAAATTACAATATCCCCATATTAAATCACAGTCCTAAAGCAACTCTAATCCAAATCCTCCTGATAGTGTGATTGTGTGTGTATGTGCACGCGCGTGCATAACTGTCTCATTGCAAGCAACGTGTTCACTCTGTAGTTGAAGCAGAGGAGCAATTTATTAAGGTGTATTAGGTAGCTCAAGAGAGCTTTCAGGAGGGCCAGAGAGAGAACCTTGAAGTCCAAGTAGCCTGGAAAAACGCATAGACCATGCGGTACTATGCAGAGCCTCTCCTCGCGACTGCCCCTGATCGCTGAATTCCAGAAACTTGGACACTGCTGCCCTTGCCCCGAGGAGGGATGCCCTTGCCACCACTTTTACCATGAAATTTAATTACTTACTCACCGGCTTCGTCATAGTGCCTTCTTTCAAGCCAACATTGAGCTGAGACTTAATTGGCAAAGCCTCGGCACTGCCCTCATTGCAAAGAAAGCTGGGAACATGGGTGGTGGCATCCGTCTTGGGGAGGCAGCGATCCTGATGTGGGAAATTCCTCTTCTCAAGGAAGACAGCTCAAAAGATACTGGGTGAGCATAAAGATGCAAATGCTCACTCTGGTAACTGGACATAATGACTGTACAGTACATCTGGAGGACTGTGTCGATAGCGTTGGCCACATAAAGTCAGGGAGTTGGACCTGACTACCTGAGCTTAGTGGACACCATCTAGGGTGAGGACAGTGCGAGCAGTCGATCACACGTGAAATAAAAATTGCCAGGGATTGATATTGATATGGTGAGGGAAACATCACACAGGCCTGAGAGTTTCATCAGCGAATGGTAGTAGGAAGATTGGCTATCTATATGAAAGTACGGAAGGGGGACTTCCTTCATACTATGTACGAAAAAGGATTTTCATACGCTCTTAAATGTTATGTAAAAATTAAACCCCCCAAAATAAAATGAATATGTAGTTATTTAGGATGAGGAGATAATTTCTTAGCATGAAAAAGCAGAAGAAATAGCTAAGGAAAAGATGGATGATATGAGTATATTAAAAACTTATAATTCTGTAAGTTAAAACCACCATAAAAAATTAAAACACTAGGAACTGAGGAGATATCTCCAACAATATAATGGGCAGAACTTTAATATTATTAGGTCATAAACTGTTGAATGAAAGAAAAAATTCTAATGTCCCACTAAAGGCAAAGGACATGAACAGACCACTCACAAAAGAAGTAGAAATGACAAATGAAAAGTTCAACCTCACACTAATCAAAAAAATGCAAATCAAAATAATGAAATACCAGTTTCACCTAATTTGCAAATATTAAAAAGCATGCACGGTAATAATCATTTCTGGTGATGGTGTAGTGAGATAGTAATGCTCAGTACATTAATGTAAATTTATAATCTTTTTAGAAAGCAGAGTATTATTTTGTCAAGAACACTAAAAATAGTTTCCATCACTTGAACTATTATTTGCACTTCATGAAATACAATTTAAGGAGTTAATCAGAAAAGTACTCAGAAATGCATATTTAAGGATATTAATCACAGCATTATTTATAGGAGCACAAAAATGGGCATCAACCTAAATATTGTATAGTAAGAGGAGTGATGCTTAAATTGTAGTCCATCTGTATAACGAATAATGTGTAGCCATTAAAAAATTATCACAGCGAAAAAAATGTGATGGCATAAGAAAATTATGATTACAACCTAATTATAAGGAACAGGATACAAAAACTGAATATGGTTTGTGATCCTATTTTTTTTTTAAGATTTTATTTATTTATTTGAGAGACAACATGAGAGGGTACAAGTCAGAGGGAGAAGCAGACTCCTCGCTGAGCGGGGAGCCCAATGCAGGACTCAATCCTGGGACCCCAGGATCACAACCCGAGCGAAAGGCAGTGGTTTAACCAAGTGAGCCACCCAGGCATCCCTGTGATCCTATTTAAAAGTACATCTGTGGGGTGCCTGGCTAGCTCAGTAATTGGAGCACGCACCTTGATCTCAGGGGTGTGAGTTCAAACCCCATGTGGGGCGTAGAGATGACTTAAAAAGAAAAGTATGTATGTTTGTGCACACACTACCAAAAAACAGGCTAAGGAAAAATACCGCACTATGTTAATAGGATTTTACCAGTTTCATTTTTATGGTTTATTTTCCATATCCTCCACCACGAGCACGTGTTACCTTTAAGAGTCAGGTTTTTTAAAGTTATTTTAAAACCAGGCAGTTCCTCTACTATGGATTTTCAGCATTTCACCAGCAAAATCCCATGTGTATATTGCTTCCACCCTCACCATCTGCCTTCAGTTTGAAGCAGTTAAACAGTTTTATGTTTAGCATTTTCCAATATTAGTAGCAGTACTAAAGTTATCCCCTCAGTCTGCTTTATCCTTACTCAGCCCCTCCGTGGTGATGGGCATATGCTTCTGCATTCTACCTCACTTCACCTAGAGACGCGTGCGTCTGCCACAGAGCAGCCTAGAATCTGCGTGAAGATCGGAGTGTTTTTTAATGACATGTATTGTTAAATAAAAATGGGGTTTTGGGCAAGGGGGGTGATCTGAGTTAATTGCTGTTGGAAAACATTACAAAACTATTTAGCAGAACTCCTTCATTTTCTCGTTAAGAAGATGTTAATTAGAAATATCCTAAGGAAAATGGGCCTGTGCTAAGATTCAGAAATTGTAAATCCTCTGGCCTATAACAGAGGAAAGGGTTTTGTCCTGCTGTACTTCATAGTATAAAATTCAGAAGCTTACCCCTCACGTAGGCATTATCTCATCCATTTTCCACCTGAAAGCACATTTTTAATAGGAGGTTTTTAAATCATTCTGTGAAATTATGAGCTATTATAACATTTAAATTTTCTTTTAAAATTATAAGTTGATTAAGTTAATAACCAAGCACAGATGTTGTTATTATGTTTATTTTATGTCTCCATGAAGCCGAACCAGCAAGTCCTACTCCAATTCCCTTGGGAAACTAGATCAGGTCCAACGTTGGCCAGCGTTCATTGATGACATACTGAGAGGCATGACCCCACTCCCATCCTCCTGCTCTGCTAAAACCATCATCTCCCAGTCGTCAGATCCAGTGATTTCTTTGTAAAATAGTATTGTTCAGCCTGAGTGCCCTGGAGTATTTAATATCAGGAACCATTTCTTACCTCTTGATGATTTCCCTTCCGTTACTTCCTCTAATTCTTTCTTCAGTGTTCCCATCCTTCCCGTTGGCTCCTTTCTGTGCCGTCATCCATTTTAACTATTGGAATTCCCTTGTGTTACATTCTTTGTCACCCTTTTACCTATGACAAGTACTCCTTTCCCAAGACCTGCTGCTTCATGCATTTGCTGATTTTTCCTCCACTTCGGTCCTGGGCCTGGACGTTTCATCTGATCACAGATGCATGTTTCTATTTGCTGGAGCTTTCTCCATCTGAACATGTCCCAGCAGCACCTCAGCTCCAACTGTTACTCAGTAAGCAACTTGATTATCACCAGTTCTGTTCATTCTCACTTTTAGCAATATCATTGTACCTGGCCACCTAGTGTCTGTGGTCCTGCTAAGTCTTAGTTTCCCTCTGAAATTTGTTTGACTTCTGGTGCTTCACCCTGGCCCCAGCCCCTGGTTCAGGGCATCTGCAGCAGAGTGAGGACCGGCTTCCCTCTTCCGACCTGCTCTCACTGCCTGTATGTACCTTGATCACATTTCTCTTCTTTGTTGAAGTTTTGTTTTGTTTTGTTTTAAATACTTCAATGTAATTATGTCTTTAAAGCAACATTCATCATTTGTCATGACATACACACGACTACAGTGGTACCCAAGTGTGATCCCAGATCAGCAGCTCCAGGAACTAGTTATAAATACAGAGTCTAGGGGGTGCCTGGGTGGCTCAGTCGTTAAGCGTCTGCCTTTGGCTCAGGTCATGATCCCAGGGTCTTGGGTTCGAGTCCTGCATCGGGCTCCCTGCTCTGCGGGAGAGCCTGCTTCTCCCTCTCCCACTCCCCCTGCTTGTGTTCCCTCTCTCTCACTGTATCTCTCTCTGTCAAATAAATAAATAAAGTCTTTAAAAAAATACAGAGTCTAAGGAGCCAACCTATACTTACTAATTAAGTAACTCTGGGGGCGGTGCCCAGTAATCCATGGTCTATTTCTCAAGGTGCTTCTGATACACTCTACAGTTGAGAATTACAGCTCTGTGAATTCTAAAGCCTGACTGCACATTCGAATCACCTGCAGAGCTCAAAAAAATACCAGGCCATAGACCAATTAAATCAGAAACTCTGTGTGTCTGACCTGACATCAGTATGTATCTTTTTAAAAGCTCCCCAGGGGATTTCGATACTTAGTACGGTTAGAGAACAACTTAATCTGTAAAATTCACTTGCTTTAGCAGAATCTAAAGCAGTGTTTTTCAAACTGGAGTGTACTTTGGAATCACCTGGAAAGCTTTAAAAATGATCTTGCCCCAACCAAAGTCCCCATTCTGATTTAATTGGACTGAGGTATGACTTGGTCATTGGGGGTTTTTTGTTTGTTTTACTATTCCCTGGGGTATTGTAATGTGAATCCAAGGTTAAGAATCACTGTTCTAAAGTTAGGATTTTGAAACTTTAGTGTGCCCAAGAATCACCTGGAGTCCTCAATAAAAATAGGGACCCCAGGGTTCTAGCCAGGTGCAGAATCACCTGGAATACTGCCTTAAAGGATAGTTCCACCTGGCCATCAGGTCTTCCTAGTTTAATCTTCACTCACTCTTTGTGCCTCCCACCATTCACTGCCCTGCTCCGCCTTCATGTCCTACAACTTTACTTTCATGACATCGAATGACTTGGCATTCCTTCAATGTGCCTTGCTTAAATCATTGCAGAAAATGTAGATTGTTAAAGCCAATAAATGATCTTGACTCTGCTGATTAGTCATTTAGAAAAGAAAGAAACTGGACTGCTGTTTCAGTCTGTACACCAAATAAATCCCATAGAGAAACAGAAAAAAAATTAACAAGAGACCATAAAACTACTAGAGGAAAGCCTGGCTGCATTAAGGATTTGGAAGTGGAGAAGGCCTCTCCAAACAAGGTACAACTCCTAAAAGCCATAAAGGACAATGGTTGATATAAATTTGATTAAACAAAAATTTTACCTTGGAAAAGTGACTTAACCAACATTAAAAGACAAGAACAAATGGGAGAAACATCTTCAGTGCATTGACAGAGTTGCTTCAGTGTAAAAATACAAAAACAAATCAATATAAAAAGACTGACCTAACAATTCAGAAGAAAGTTTGAGCCAGGTAGTTTGCAGAGAACGAAACAGACGGTTAACACATTAAAAAAAAATCCTCAGGATCACGCACAACCTGAGGAAGTGCATATAAAGATACCACCAAAATCTTTAAAAAGTCAACGTGGGCAAGATTGAGAGGCTAGAGTGTCCCGTGTGCTACCAGTGAGAGTACATTAGTGCAGTGATTCTGGAGAACAATTTAGCACTAGGCACCAAAGTGAAAAACAAACCCACGTTTGGACCCAGCAGTTCCGTTTCTAGGAATTCAGCTCTTGGATCCAGTCACTTTACTGTTGCTTCGCAAACTGGCCCACCTACACAGAGGGGAAGGAGAGACTGAAGAAAGAGGCGGGCCACTCCAGATTGGTAAGTGGCAGCTTTAAGAGCAAGGGAACTTATTTACAAGGCAGCCTTGAGGGGCCTCCAGAGGAGCAGATCTGTGCGTCGTGACCAGAATCTTACAAGTTTATATAGAGGACTTAACTGGGTTCAGTCATGTATTGAGTTCAGCTCTCTCTCAAGGCTCTGTCCTTGGAACAGCTTCCCCTTTGGGAACGGTGAGCAGAGTGTACATTCCATGGAGAGGGGACGGGGTCAGGAACCTCCGATTACCTGGGTCCAGCTTCTGGGTCAAATGGCGGTCACATCCTCTGAGGGACCTCGTCCAGAAAGTATTCACAAGATACTCACTGAATCATCAAAAGACTGACATCAGTCTAATATCCATTAATAGGAAACGAAATAAATTATGGTATAGGGCATACTGGCATTTTATTTGATGATAAAGATGATGACAGATTTAGGTGTGGTGATACAGAAAGATGTAGATAGATTATGAAGAAAAAAGTAAACTTTATACGTACACAAATATATGGCATGGTATTATTTTGGGATTTTTTATATTCATAATACGTGCTTACATATCTATATGTATTTCTGGGTAGATCCATACCCTATCAAAAGAGGTTGCCTCTGAAGAGTGGAATGGGGGTTAGGAAGTGGGCATGGGAGTCCAGAGCCTGCTGCGTTACGTGATGCGTGAGATCGTAATAAATGTTTGAATGAATCGATGAATGGAAGTCAGAATTTGGGAGAGATTTTTAGTCTTTGTTGTGTCCCTTCTTGAACTATTTGTATTTTTTTTTTTACTGTGTCTGTATAATTGCTTTTGTAGTAAAACTAAAGTATGTAAAAATATGCTGTTCTCTTTTGCTATTCTGTCCCTTTGCTTGTCAGTTTCCTCTGCTTCAAAAGTCTCCTTTCCTTTCAGTCTTTCATCTACCATTTTCCCTGGAGGTTCAGATCAGAGGTTGCCTCTGTGTGGCCATCCATCCTTCTTCTGAATTCGTGGTTCCTTCACTTTTTTTATACCACATGAGTGCAGGATCTTACTACGTTCAGTTCCGTCTTTCTTGCTGGTCTACTGGGAGAGAGCACTGTGGTCAGGGATGGTCTGACTCATCTGACTTCCTCCAAAGGCTACCAAGAGTCTGTCATGGTAAACGACTCGATATTTTCCTGTTGAGCTCCTAAGCACTGGTCTGCCTTATAGTCACGCTTTACCTGACACAGGAAGTGACTGACCATTTCTGATCCCCAGGTATTCTAAAACACAGAGCTCTAGTCTCAAACACAGTCTCCGGAATTGCCAATATTCCATTTCATCCATCATCACTGCCAACATCACTTGACGGAAGCCAGCAGTATCAATTATCTTAGACTTAATGGCTCTAATGAAGTACCCAGCATATATTGGCTTTTTTCCCCAAGCTTTATGGAGACATTATTGATCGATAACATATATAACATGTACAACATGTTGGTTTGATACACATATATATTGTAAAATGACTGCTACAATAAGGTTAGTTCATACCTTCATCCCCTCACCTAATTATCATTTTTGTGTGTGTCGTGGTAACATTTAAGATCTATTCTCTACACTTTCAAGTATGTATTGTAGTATGTTAATTACAGTCACTACCCTTTAAATTGTCAGAACTTATCTTCTACCTACAATGTATTACCCTGTGAACACCATCTCACCATTTCCCCTAGCCCCTGGCAGCCACCATTTGACTCTCTGCTCTTAGGAATTTGGAATTAGACTCCACATGTAAATGAGAAAATACAGTATCTGTCTTTCTCTGGTTTATTTCACTTAGCATAAAACCCTCAAGTTCCATTTATGTTGTTGCAATAGACAGGGTATCCTTTTTTATGATTGAACAATATTCCTTTTTTTATATACCACAGTTTGCTCATTCATCAGTGGGCACTTCAGTTGTTACCGTGTGCTGGCTGTTGTAAGTAATGCTACAGTGAACATGGGGTGCAGATACCTTTTTGAGATAGTGATTTCATTAACTTTGGGTAAATACCTAGAAGTAATGATTTCATTATATTTGGATAAGTACCCAAAGGTGGAATTTTTGTTTCATACGGTATTTCTATTTTTAATTTTTTGAGGAACCTTTGTCCTGTTTTCCATAGCGGCTACATCAGTTTCCATTCCCACCACTTATGCATGAAGGTTTCTTCTTCTGCACATGCTTGCCAACACTTGTTGTCTCTTGTCTTTTTGATAGTAGTTATTTTGGTAGGTGTAAGATGATATCCTTATGATTTTGGTTTGTATTTTCCTGATGATTAGTGATGTCGACCATTTTTTCATGTGTCTCTTGGCCATCTGTACATCTTTTTTGGAAAAACGTCTAAGGTATTTGCACATTTTTTAACTGTTTTGTTTTTGTTGCTGTTATTGAGTTGTATGAGCTCCTTATATATTATCAGATAGATGGTTTGAAGACATTTTCTTCCATTTTGTAGGTTGCCTTTTCATTGTGCTGTTTCCTCTGCTTTGTAGAAGCATTTTAAAAAGTTTGATGTAGTCTTATTTCTTTTTGATTTTGTCGTTTGCACCGTTGGTGTCATATTCCAAAAATTGTTGCCAGACTGATGTCAGGGAGCCCTTCCCTGTTTTATTCTAGCAGCTTTACAATTTCTGGTATTGAATTTAGTTATGTAAGTATTTGTTATATGGTTTAATATGTGACTTAAAATTTGTGCCTGTTATGTACCTGACTTTTCCTTCAGAGGACCATAGAGACCCAGTCGTGCTGTTTAAGAAGAGGAATCACAACTTTATTCCCTACCTCAATACCCCTCAACATACCTGAAGGGTTCAACATATTATAATTAATAACTGTGGCTCCTGAAGTTGGTGATCGTCTAAAAGTTGGTATTTGGGCAGAGAATCTCAGGGTTGTGTGTGGTTTGAAAAAACTGCCTCACCCCATCATCATATTTTAGGATTGTGTGCTAAAAATACCATGGATACATGTATGGAACAGAAATAGAATAAGGACCTGAACGGACACATCTCTGTCATGGAGAAGATCAAATCATATTTGTTTGTCTGTTTTTTAAATTTTTTTGAAGATTTTTTTATTTATCTTGAAAGAGAGAGAGCACGTATGTACGCCCGTGAGAGGGGTGAGGAGCAGAAGGAGAGGGAAAGACAGAATCTCAAACAGACTCTGCTGAGCGTGGAGCCCCACACAGGGCTTGATCTTATGACCCTGAGATCACGACCTGAGCCGAAACCAAGAGTCGGACGCTTAACAGACTGAGCCGCCCAGGCGCCCCCAAATCCTGTTTTTTGTAAGAAGGAATGAGTGGAATAATTAGAGTGATGTTATTTTTTCTTCTGATAATCACATTTTGCCTTGAGGCCCTGTGCATTGATTTTAATTGTCCTAATAATTTTTAAAGTTCCAGTACTACATGAACCAAATACTAGGCATTCTGCCTATGAGAAAACGAAAGCAGGAAATACACAGTCTTAAGGCAAATATTTCACTCATATACTGTTAGGTGGTGACTGAAATGAAAACTGGTGTTTAACTTTGAATACTCAAAAGATTAAGCTTGATAGTTAAAGTGTAAACAAGATTATGGTCAATGAATGGGTTTTTCTGGTTGTTTTGTTTTGTTTTTTGCCTATGTTTTCCTTCTACAAAGACTTTTAGTTTAGGAACTTAGGAATGATACACAGAGAAGCTTGGGGGGGCGTGTTACACCCTGTTTGAAAAAAGGGAGGAATTGTGGAAGTAATGAAGTGAGTTTAGAGGAAATAATAGAGTGAGAATAGTGAAGGGTAGCAGTAGGATTGGGTAGAGGAAGTAAATCATTTATTTGATTAACCTCAGGAACACCTGCGGGGAGGTGGGATTTCCAGAGTGTTCACATGGTAGGATGCTCTTTGTTTGGATTGATAGGGGAGGAATTTCAAGCATTAGTTCTATTTTGACAATACTTAAAGGTTACATGAAGTGAATTTGTAAAAGGAACATTGAACTATTATTGTATCTGAGACAAGGAGGGAAGTTGCATTATAGAATGAAATGGGGAAGTAAAAAAAAAAAATCCAACTTCCTGGTTAAGAGATCTGAAGGACGAGTAGAAGTTTTGGATTTGATTTATAGTATACAAGCAAATTCTAAGGTCTTGGTTCTGAGTCCTGGCAGCATTTTACGATCACTTCATTAAAAAAGGGGCATGTTAGAGCCTGGATATCAGCATTTTTAAAGCTTCCCAAGTGATTATCTTAGGCACTCCAGATGAGAACTGTTTATTGATATAAGGACATAAAAGAGAAGAGTGAAAGAAAAAATATTAGAGCAAAGTCTCAGGGCCAGGGAATTTCCAACATCAGTATGGTTTATGGGAACTCAGAGTCACAATTCTGAATTGTTAGATACTTGGCACATTGCATATTATTTTATAATGAAGCAATAGAATTGAATGTCTTTGATTCTTTTAAGTCTGAACCTGTTTCTAGAGTTACTAACTGAAAATGATTAGGTAACTATTAAAAGAAAAAATAGACATATTTTGCTTCCTTCGGATAGAATTCTGGTGTAGCAGCAGCCAAAGGAACATTTAATATTTGTTAAATTTGACCACCTTAAGTCAAAAGTGTGTTTTTTAAACTATGAAGAACTGAAAGGGAAAAGTTTATAATAGAGAATACATTCAGATTATATTTAGAAGGTATATGGATATGAACCATGTCATTTAAATACTTCCTCTTTGACTAGAAATTACTAAGCAGTTGAAGCAAACAATCTGAGAAGAACCAATTTCCTGATAGCACCCACCCTACTCTTCTAACTAAAAAGGGAAATTCTTTGTATCTAATTATGTTAAAGAATTGAAATCCCTTCACGTATGACAGAAAAAAAAAGATGTGCACTGTATGTTACATTCTTTAAATCAGTCTTTTATCCTGATTCAGATGCTAATTAATTATCTAAGATGAAGGAATGCATCGAGTTTGATAAAATTGCATGAAACTTAGAAATATCTGTTACAGTGGCTATGTTATTAACTCCCCTTCCTTGACCTTACCAATGCTACTCAGCAACTTTAAATGAAGACTAAAAATAATCTCTTCTCTGTTGTGGGGAGATGAATTACTGTAGATGGGAGGAAAACACACAACTAAAAATCAACTTTCTTCATCACTCTTGACATTCACCAGTCTTTACTCGGGATCACCTTGAGATGTGACATCAATTCAGAGTAATAAGGAAGGGTCAATGAAAAGCTAAAACATTCTCAAGAACCCATTATAACACATCTCCAAGGGAATCGTGTCAATGACACAGCATTTCAAATAGACTACACAAATTCCAGAGGGCCAGCTTCATGAAATGGAGACAATAGCCATCGGTGAGAGTCTTATGACATAGAAATTGACCTGTTATTGGATCTCTCTTCTACTCCCTACATGTTTTCCACCTCCAACCTCATCAGTCATTCCTTAGAAAGCATTACGTGTACATTTGTCAAGCGTCTATTGTGACACAGTACATTCTCTGTATGGTATTGTCATTGAGAGTTCATTTTTAGTAAGTAATTTTGATACATTTAAGGGCCTTGGCTTAAGAAAATTTCTTTCTCACATGAATCTGGATCCAGAGTTGGTTTTGCAAGATGAGTCTAGAGCCGGATGACATCTAGAGTGAGCTACCTCTTTCAGATTTTTAGTTCTTTGGGTCTTGTTCACCACTTAATCTGTTGTAGGTAGCTCAAAGCTGTGAACAAAAAGAACTTAATACATAATTATCGGGTTTAAAAAAGCAGTATGTTTCTAGTTTTCTTATCTTAGAGACTAGGTTGGGCACTGAAAATTCAAAATACACTTTGTGAGTATCTACATGTATAACTAAAGTCTACCCCCCTGCAAACATTTAGAAATGACAACTGGAGGAAGAGAGAAAGGGAAGAGAGTACACGTTGTTAAATTCCATTTAGTCTTACCTGTGGTGACAGGAGAGAGAGTGACTGAAATTATCATTACTCAGTCTTCAGTATTTAGCCTATAGAATTTTCCTTCTCTACAAACCCTTCACTAGTACTCTTGAGTGGTTCGAGTGTCTGAAACAGATCAGGATCATTCAGTCTGTTAGGCATTAAATAATGTGGGGGGATGTTACCTGCTCTCAAGTACAATAACAACTATAACAGAATTTTTACATAATATAAATATTACATGAGAACTGCAGCTAAGTATAACATTGTTATATATAATTGCATATAAAGTGGAGTATGAGTACATTTTCATGTATTTGAAATTGTTTGGGGTGGTGTCTCTGTAAGTAAAAGAGCCTAATGCCCACCCAGATATTGGAGTTATGGTCTTAGTTCTGTCTTACACTCCCGAACCCTAGCCTCCCCTTGGTCTTCCTTGTCTCAGTTAATGCCACCATCTTACTCGTTGGCTTAGTCTTAAAATCTAGGAGTCCTCTTTATTTCTTCTCTTTCCCTCATCATTTCGCTCTGTCCATTTTTTCAACAAATTGTATTCGTTCTAGTGTCAGAAAGTACCTGAGATCTTTAATCACCCCATCCATATCTTAGCTTGTCTGTGCTCACAGCCTCCTAAACCAATATCCCTGCTTCCAGCTATGCCTGCTTACAGCCCATCGGTCACTGAACACCAGAGGGATCTTTCTAAAATGTAAATCAAATCTGAGGACCCTCTACGTGGTGGAGGACTGATAAATATTTGTTGGATGAATGAATCAGATAATAATGGTCCTGTCAGCTGAAGGATCAGTAAGCAATGAGGGACAGGGAAAACCGAAACAAGTTCAGAGAGCCCAGATTTTATGAAAACTTTGGTTCATTGCCTGTAATCTGATGTTTACTTGAAAACCCGGGCAGATGCGTCTACTTCTATTCATTGGGCTGCTCTGGACTCCTTACAGCCTGCCCAGAGACAATTCCACGGAAGGCCAATCAAGGTTTTTCTGTGGCCCCTTAGACTCTAAACAGCTGCTCAGCTTTAATTAATATTCCACAGTTTTATCTGGAGAGGAGCCAGTTGCTGAGACAGCTGTCTAAGTGAAAGGAAGATTTTTAACTTTTCTTGTATTAGCTGGGTCTGGTAGGATAGAGTCAAAGTTCTCACGTGTTGGGGACTACTGTCTTTGCAAGTTCATTCAGCCTGAGGTTCCTGCGTAACTTGTTCTCGTGCTGGTCTTATCTGCTGAAATTCATCTTGGACGGAGATGCTAGTTTCTTCCTTGCAGGTTTGGTCTTAAAGTCTAAAGCAATGGCAGCATGTTGCTCAGATTCTCCTACAAAGCTACAAAGTACTTGATTGTTACAGCGTAAAACGCCACAAGTCATTTAAGCTGATTGTCAAGTAATGACAACGAGGATTCAAATGGGAGCTTACTCTTTGATCCACAAGGAGTTTCAAATGGCAATTATCATTATTTCTTGGATTCTCTCAGTCCTGATAGAAAATCAAGGCAACCAAAACTATCATTTTGTGAACAGGCAGCTATTAAAAGCACATTAATAATCTGTAGTGGGTACAGCATATGCCTTTTAAAAAGATTTGCAGCTTGTTTCTCTGTGGTAAAGACACAGGACTTCTCCAACCTAATTACAAAGCAATCAAACAATTTAATTAATCTGGAAATCACTTTCTTAACCATAACTGCCTCTAAAATGAGGCACCCTGTGCAGAGCCATGAGGTAAAGTCCCATTTTGTTATATTGCTTGTATAGTGGCCGTGCTAGTCTCCACACCCCCCCCTCAACCCCACCCCTGGGACCCTAGTGTTAATTACCTACCAAATGCCTGACCACTGTTAAGGTTTGCTTTACCAGGTCAAAAACATCAGCAGTGATAACAGCGGTCTATGAAGTGTCCTAGCACTCCAACATCCAAGAGCTAGCAAATCCCTGGGAGCAGCAGGATTTGAGTAATAAGCAAGTGCTGCACATATGGGCAGAGAATTAACTGGCACCAGTTTTCACTGGAGAGTCTCTCAGGATTGCTTTGCAGATGGGTGGATGAATTCAGAGAGCAGTGCTGTGAGAAGTGAAGGTCATGTATAGGGCTCTGGTTTCAATCTGTCTTGCTTTTGCATTCTGGAGACTCACTGGGCATGTCCACAGCAGCCTGGTCCTCACTTCTTAAGAATACATATATAAGATGTGCTTTTTAATTTAGTCTGTTCTAAATGAGTGGTATTTTCATCATTGTATAATAGAAGTATGTCCCTGAGGCCTCGGAGACTGAGTAGGTAACATAGAAATCATTTTTTCTTTCAAATAAGAACACAAGATTTCAAAGATTGACTCCCAGGGGCACCTGGGTGCCTCCTGCGGTTTAGTGTTGGACCCTTGATTTCAGCTCAGGTCAGGATCTCAAGGGTCCTGGGATCCAGCCAGAATCAGGCTCGAGCTGGGCGCGGAGGGAGCCTGCTTAAGATTCTCTCTCCCTCTGCCCCACCTTCTCTAAAAACAAAACACAACAAAAACAGAAACAAAGATTAACTCCCACCTATCCTTTTACTTCTCCCTAAAGAAGATGGAGGCATATTCTGTAATTAACACAAAAATCTACAGACTCCCCCACCCTTTTCATGTCCTATCACCACCATTCCACTTCTCTCTCAAAATTCCCAAATGATGGTCACTTATAATCTGTAATATTTTCATCACTTCATTTCTAGTGCATCACTAATTATGCTTGGTTTGCTCACCAAGATATTTTTTTCTATTGACCTTTTATGCCCTATTCTAAGATCCTAAACACCCCTTCTTTGGCCACTCATGTGTCCACCCAACACATTCATGCCAGGTTAAAATCTCTAGCATCTCTCTCTTGCCTGCTGATGTCTCTTAAGGCCCTCCCCTGGTTAATACCAATAAACATAGCTCACAGCTCATTGGCTATACCAGTGTGAATCTCCTACCGCCAGAATGTCTATCTCTATTCTATCACCCTGCTCTGTTTGGGTGGCTTCTGTCCCCTTCCTAACATTCTTCCATTTCTTCTCTTGAGCTTGCTGAACCGTCCCCAAATTAAGCTGTAATCTCTTGTCTTTAATGAATTATCAGGTGTTCTAGTTCAGGCCACCATCATTTTCTCTAATATCCCACTACATTTAAGAGCCTTTGTGATAGTCGGGGGGGGGGGCTGTGCATGTGTACACACACTGGTATTTAAACCTAGCTCTAGATCTGCCATGAAACAGAAAGGAAGATCTGTTAGGAGCAAGATTATGTAGATGGCTCTGCAGTCTTGAAGTTAAAAATGTGGGAATTTGCGTTTGATTTTATAGCAGTGTAGGAGTAGATGGGTAGAAAATGAGAAACATTGTCAATCGATGGGCTTAGAAAGGCAGCACAAAATGGAGAGGCAAAACCCAAAGATTAGAAATGGTTAATAGTAGCCTTGATTTTTTTTTTCGTTAAGAGCAGAGTTAAATTAACCTACCTCTATATATCTTTGCCTCGTCCCGTTCATCTTCAAAGTGATCAGTTGCCATGTATTGTAAGATGTTACGTGGCTTCCTGGGGACCAATCATTAAAATCTCTAAAAATGAAAAGGGGTTTCTCCCTTCTTCAGAGTCTTAAAAATACAGAATAAGCTCTCCCTAGTTCTAGTTGATCTCATTATAATCTCCAGAAATGGTGGTCACTTTACAAAGAACATGGAGCTAAGAATTTGGTACCAAGTTTTGTGGATCTTATTATATATTCTCAATGAATTGGGGGGAGGGATTGTTAAACCCATCATACCTTGGCTTCCAACAATCACTTGTTCTGTTTTTCCTAATAACTTACTGGTAGTTTGCTCTATATGGGGTATGAGCAAAGTGAACATTTTTTTTTCAAATAAACAAAATCTACACTAAGATTTCTGGCATTAGATTCATCTCCCTTTGGGAAACAAAAATTTTTAGCCATATTGAATTTTTCAAGATCTTTTAAGGCTATGAAGAGTAATATATAAGCTAAGATGGCAAGAGGCAGGGCCGGGGGATGGGGAATGAAGGCTGTTGGGAAAAGTTGACAGAACTTAATTTAGCTGTGTGGATAAATGGACAAAAAGAGTCCTGGATTACTGGATGGGAAAAGCAGAATCCATTTCTCCAGGGGCCCGAGGAACAACAGATGCAGAGACATGATAAATTTCATTGCTGCAGAGGGAAAAATTCTTCTAGATTCTCTGTCCATAAAGAAACAGGCTTTTCAGTGCTTCCTAGTCAAATGGCTTTAATTGTGCTGTCTGTCATAAAGTTAATGGCATCTGTTGAAGACATCACTATAAAATTTGCAACCTTAAGTTAATTGAAAAATTTCAGTAGAGATGTAACTAGTCCAGAAGTCCTCAAGGTAACACTAAACTTATTCCCTTTAATGGGTTGGCCTCTTGCTTTTTGCACACAGGTGATACATTGTTTGCAGCTACGTTCTGACTTGAACATGCAGTCTTGTATTCCTCACACCTCACCACAGTTGTCACTTTTGTTTCTGAAATCAGTAATGTGGGAACTGGCTGGCTGGTAGGGATTAAACACAGCTTCCTGATTTATTCCCCCTGTTTCAAGAACGTACAAGACTGGTCTGCAGCCTTGCATCACCTCCTCCTTTAAACCTCTACAGTTCCCTCCGGTCCTCAGATAATTCTGCCAATCTAATTAAACATGCGCAGGGAAGCAGGGTGGTCTGGGCTGTCCTGAGCTGCCCCTCACCAGCTGCCTGCCAAGCGTTCTCAGTGATCAGCAGCAGGTTGAGTGTTCTGATGGAGGAAGTAACAAGCCCCCAAGGAGCTGTGCTCCATGCAGCTAGCGGTCTGTGCTCACCCGCCTCCACGGGATGTGAAGAAAACACCCTCTGAGGAAAAAGCCTTTGTGGGGTGGTGGCTTTGAACACCTGCCTGGCCAGTCACAGCCCAGATGCTTGG
>LNAC01000183.1:2732528-2762803 GCA_002007465.1 Ailurus styani
CCCCCTTACATACACCAGTATGTGATAATACTCCCCCACTAGACATCCTCCGTAATGGAATAGCTTAATTTCAGACTGGAACATATGATGGCACTCACTTGCTATCCAATACATACATAAGAATAAAATTATCAAGCTAATGTTTTACTGCTGAGTTAAAGGGATGAAAATGAGCATTGTAGCATAGCAGATTTTGTCAGGAGCAAGGAAACATATTTTTACTTTCCTAAGAACTGTGATACAGATTTACAGTCTGATTACAGAATTAACATTTTTTTTCTTTGGCTAAAGATGGAGGCAGTAACAGTGTTCTGCCTTTCCCAAAAGTTGTTGGAGCTGACCCATTACATACTGCTTTCACTTACATTGGAAAGACAGAGCCCTGACTGCATCCCATGGGTGTTTCCTACTGGCCTCATTGTTCCTTACCAGGGCAAATCTCCGAATATATTTCCACAAGCAAATTACTAGAACAGACTTGCCTGCTGAGTTCAGGTCATTAGACACTTGTTGAGCACCTGGCATAGTTCAGCTTGTTCCAGTATCAACCAGAATGTAAAAGGTGTCACGTCAGGTGACTGTTACAACTAAACAAATAAATCTTCTTCCTCTTCATACAATTATAATAGCCAGGTTGATACTGGGACTTTCCATTTTTTCTTTGTTGTATATGGTATTTATCTGAATTTTTGTGAGTAGTGTTGAAATTTTTTGTATGCTGTGTTCCCATCTGATTGATGTTTTTCTCTTCTTTCTTCTTAACTTAGTTTAACACTGAGAGATTTCCACCCACCCAAAAAAAAAAAAAAAATCCACTCTTCAGAAAAGCCTTGTTGCTTTGGCTAGAATGTAGTCTGTCCTCCAATAACATTTTACTGGTAGCTTCTGCAAAGAAAAGACAACATGGTTAGCAGGATATAAATTGCACTTGTGTGATAGCTTTCTTGAAAAAAAGGGCATACTGTCTCTTAAGTACAGTATATAGCATGTATAATGACTTCTGATGTGCGGTCATCATGGCAATGAAAATGCAATGGTCCTTTGTGCTCCATTTGAGTAAATAGACACAGAGAACTTGGGGAACTTCATGAGACATAAATTATTTCTGGTCCATGGCTGCACATTCCTGTTTAAACATCTTTTAGTTGGGTGTTTTCCAGAGTAAGCAAGTGTAATTTATGTTTCAAAACTAGTAAGAACATGTCTTTCCTTGGAATTGTTCATTCATGTGAAATATATTCATTGATACCTGAGGGAAAGGAGAGTTAATGAATCACAAAACAAAATCATGATGGGGGAAATTGTGCCCACTTTCTTTCCAGAGACTAGTTTCTGATAATTGCTTTTAAATGGACTGAATAATCCCTTTAAAAATCAACCCCCCCTGCTTTTTTTTCTTCTTTTTTAACTTCTAAAAATTGGTGGTGTTTAAAATATAAAGTACAGCATGGATTTTTAAGTCTTCAATAAGTAGCCAAATAAAATACAGCTAACCTGTGTCCATTTAACTGATAGGTATCTTTAGAAACTTGTTCTTATGATTATTTTCTTCTTAAATCTTTAACATTTTCAATTGTTTAAAAATATTCTTAAAGAACAAATGACTTAATTGTTCCCATTCCTTGTATCTGGTGTATTTACAAATATTTTATTTTGCTTCTTTTTTAAAAAACAAACTTGATTCAATTGTACTCCAATCATGGTCACAGAAATGACAGGTAAATTTTACTCAGATTTTAATATTGTAGTATTTCTGTGATTTGTCCACTTGAATTTCTCCATTTTGTCTTCGTGGACCATTTGCATTTATTGGAGGCAACATCCATGATAGCCTGTGATTATATTTTCCCTTGACTGTAATTTAGTCTCAAATGTGAGGTTTTTTACATAAACATCTAATTGTGACATTTCTCAAATTCAAGTCTAGTGCTGTTGAATCCCCTGACTTCAACTTCCTGTGAATGTGTCTGTGGTAAATTTGGCCCCCTCTTATCTCTCACATGGTAAATTAGTACAGTCATAAATTATAAGAAGTCTATGTAGGATGCTCCATCTAAAGAATGCAGTATAGGCCTTTCTAATATGTGTTTTACCTGTTTTTCCCATGGCAAATGCACATCTGTTTTCACAGGGGTATATGATTTTGAAGTCACAGTCTTACTTAAAATAGAATGAATAATAAAGTAATGACCCTGGAATGCCTGAGATTTCAGAAAGTTTGCTTTCCGGTCCCTGCAACAATATTGTCTCTATTATTTCATTCAGTCATCTAAGACCCTTGTGAAGACCCTAACTCATAACCAGAATCCATCCCAGAAGCTACCCTTGGACCATTGGGAGAGAAAATCGCTCTCTTCAAGGACTCCTGACGGTTTTGCCTCCTTGACTGGGGCAGACACATGTACTCTTTGCATTAGGTTCTGTCACTAGTGGAGAATTTTCTTTCTGCCCCTGCTGTCCTGGGCCAGAGCTGGGCTGCCTACTCACAACTCTGCAAGGGGCTTTTGTTGCAACACTTGATAAAGCCAGGTCGCGTCAGAAGATAGTAAGTCTTAGAGATTCCGACCTTAAGGTCAGTCACGTTTTTAGTGTGAAAGTTTTTTGCTCCTTAAGACTTGAACCAGCCCTGAGCCCCACTAATCCCCTCCCTAGGTGTGATGAGGACAGTTCCCTTGAAAATAAGTGGAGAGTCTTTAGGATGTAATCGAAGTCCCCACAGGCTCTTGTACCTTGCTGGAATTCAGGCCCTCCCAGAGACCCATGGGCTCAGTGATCAGCTTCCACACACAAGTGTTTTTCCTCCTCCCTTTCTGTTTTCATTCATTTGAATCTGCTGAGTCTGACCATTGTAATTATCCCCGGTATTCATTTTGTCAAAGTGTGTTAGGGAGAGATCAATAATATGGATCAACCCATTCACTTTCTACTTGTTTGGCTGTATCGATTCAGTTTAAATAAAAGTCAACCTGCTGTATAATGTTTGTTTACTCTGGCCTGTGCTGAACATTTCCACATCTTCACTGACCGTATTTGTATCATTCGTTTGACTAAAAATACTCGGTTTCCCTGGGGTCCCCCTGTAGCAGTGCTCCAGCGTTGGCCAAAGCTAATTAATCTCCCTCTCTCAATAGGACTGATGGACGTCGCTGGTCCTTGGCTTCTCTCCCCTCCTCCGGCTATGGGACAAACACGCCCAGCTCCACAGTCTCTGTAAGTACCTCACTGTTCTCTTCTCAAAATCACACGGCTCTCTGGCACAGGACGTGCTTTCCCTGGGTGTTTCCTGGTAGGAAGGAGGAGATACATTCGGCATGTCTGTCACTCTGAATAGGTTCCTCATTACATGAGGAGCTGACAGATGTAAAAAGGACATACTCTTTGCTGCAAGCTTTTAAACTATGGTGCATAAATTGAGTTAAGTCCCAGTATCACAAGTTTGGAGGAGATTGGGAGCTTTTGTTTTAATACCATTTGGTGTAGTTCGGGGGGAGGGGGGAAAATGCGATCTGGTTTTATTGCTTTGGTTCCACACCAGTGATATCAGTACTGAAAATGCCATTAAACTTTGATGGCCCGGGTCTTTTTTTTTTTTTTTTTTCTCTTTCTTGTTTGGCTTAGATGCAGGGACTTCTTGTTTGTTTTTGTTGTTTTGTTTCTTAGTTTTTCTCCTTCAAAGAAAAAAAAATGGCAAGCCTTAAATCTGTACCTCCTAGGTAAGAAATTTTTTTAACGAGAGATTAAAAGAATTTTGTAGGAAGTTAAGACAAAGAGACAAAATGAAGCCATGGAAATAGAATAAAGAAAGAAGGATGCTCTTGCCCCAAACTGTTACATTTCAGCAAGAGGTCTAGCAACTAATGGAAACGATTCAGTAAGTTAGATAGATGCTTTTTCAGTTTAAATTAGTGGTGTTGTGGGATATCTGTCTCTGCAGAGCTTCGGAAGCTGGAGGTTATTTAGAAAGACCAGGTCTGTTGTAGGTGTTCAATACATACCTAATGGAATGGTCCGAATGCCCTTGGACAAGCCAGGAATGTGGACCTGATGATTTTAGATTTCCTTCTGGTCCATTTCCATCTTCATTTTGTGAAAGTCTGTGGTTTGTTATGGGGGGTTATTCATCCACCGTTTTGTTGGGCTGGTGCTGCAGGTTTTTCACAAGCCCCAGCCCTGTGCTAAGCACATACATTCAGCCCCTTAATAGTACTTGTATTGAAAAGACACAACTGGGACACCTGGATGGCCCAGTAGGTTAAGCATCCAACTCTTGATTTTGGTTCAGGTCATGTTCTCAGTATCTCAGGGTTGTGGGCTCCAGCCCTGAGGCAGAGGCAGGCTCCTCACTCAGCAGGGAGTCTACTGGAGAGTCTCCACCAGCCCCTCCCCAACCCCACCGCTCCCTCTCTCCCTGCTTTCTCTCTCAAGTAAATATGTTTTTATCTTGGAACACCGCATCAAAAACTAATGATGTATTTTATAGTGACTAACATAGCACAATAAAAAAAATAATACATTTTAAAAAAAAGAAAGACACTACCATTAAGTTTGTAAACTAGTATCACCTCTGCCTTATATTATGTGTTTCCAAAATTCCAGATGCAATATAATGTAAGTTTTCTGGGGCACTTTAATACTGCCTTGTTAAAATTCATTGGATTAATTTTACCATTTCCCTGGTATTCTACTGAGGAGAGGTCATTTATTGTCCTATCCTCTATTACATTTAGTTACGGTATTTGAATTTATTGTCCAATTCAGTAATTTTGGTGAGATGTCCTGACAGTCTTGAGTCGTTTCAGTGATGCAGGAGCCTTGCACCTGGACAGGATGCTTCAAATTCCTGGATGGTTTCAGTGGATAAAACTGTCACTAAAAAACAGCAAAGCCACTCTGGGCTGCTGTGTCCAGAACTGTCACTGGTCATGGGTTGATTTTAGATGTTGAAAACGTGGGTAATTCCAGTGTGAAAATGAATGCTAAAACTGATCGACCAAAAAGAAAAGCAAGGGTAACTTTCTGAAATTTAATTATTATTCTTCTACAGGCTTTTGGAGAACTCTCTTGTCTACAGATTCTTGTTCATTTCAGTTCTATGACCTTGCTTTGCCCTTCATTCAAGTTTTAGTGTCATTTGGATACAGTAATTTGACTCTTGCAAGAAAAATGGGGGATGGGACGCATGGGCAGCTCAGTCGGTTAAGCGTCTGCCTTTGACTCAGGTCATGATCCCAGGATCCTGGGATCGAGTCCCGTGTTGGGCTCCTTGCTCGGCGGGGAGCCTGCTTCTCCCTCTCCCTCTGCCACTCCCCCTGCTTGTACTCTCTCTTACAAATAAATAGATAAAATCTTTAAAAAAAGAAAAATAGGGGAGAGTGCAAGATCTTTCCATCTCTAACTGGTAAATCATACACCATTTAAAAAAGCCAATCTCTTCAAAAAGAGTGAGTTACATAGAATCAGACCTCGTCTGATACAACTAATTTTAAAAGCCAATTGTAGAAATATTTATTATGTGCTAGACATTAGCCTGACTACTTCCAGTGCAATGTAGTCTTGTTTCATCCCAGCAACACACCATGTCGTGCAATTGCTACTGTTGTCTTCATTTTATTTATTAGAAAGGCAAGATGCAGAGGAGCTGTGTAATGTAATGCACTGAGGAGCTTTGACCAACCCCCTCCTTTCTCTAAGAATACCATAAGGTCTAGACTCCAGGCTCTTGGCTCTTTTTAAGGAATTTACATGGAATTTCTTAAAATATTTTAATTAATAAACATGACCTGGCCATCTGTCACAATGGAATTATCATCATCCTTGACTTCCATATGTATCTAAGGAAGAAGTCACCTGAGACCATATTTAGTCACACACGCACATACATCTGCTGTGTTTCTAACCAACAGCTGCTGACCAGAGGTAAGATAACTTTTAGGTTTTCTCCACGTTTTTATTAAAGAAGGTGGAACATATATTTGTTGACCTCATGCTCCTACTTTTTCCTTCAAAATAAAATTTTCTTTAAAGCTTTTATTTATTTATTTGACCAGGGAGGGGGGCGGAGAGAGGGAGAGCACAAGCAGGCACAGTGGCAGGCAGAAGCAGCCTCCCCACTGAGCAGGGATCCCGATGTGGGGCTCAATCCCAGGACCCTGGGATCATGACCTGAGCTGAAGGCAGACACTTAACCAACTGAGCCACCAGGCGCCCCTAAAATTTTAGCTTTCAAAATTACTTTGTGTCAAAAGACACAAAGAACCGTTAAGTGTGTGAAGTGTAGGTCCTCCACACATAAAAATTTCAGTTATCTATTCTCCATATTGGTTGTTGATAAAAATAATAAGTGAAAATTTGAAAAGCTACTTTGCATTTCCCTCAGTGTTTTTGGGTTCTTGTCCTTTACATAGTGGGGCAAATTTGCCCAAAGCTGCTTAGTTTTCTTCTTTCTTTCTTTTTTAAATATATATATATATATATATTAGATATATTATCTAATATATATATATATATATTGTATTTTATATTTAAGTAATCACTACGCCCAATGGGGAGCTTGAACTCATGACCCTGAAATCAAGAGTCACATGTTCCACGGACTAAGCCAGCCACGCTCCCCTCATTTTCTTCTTTTCTAAATCTTATGTGAGGCACTCTCTGATTTCTGTTTTGTGGGTTAACTATTAATCATTTAGCCAATCAGAAATGCATTTTAGTTATTTTTTAAAAGTAAACACACAGAACACAAAGTTACAAACACTTTGAAAATAGAGCTTCAGTTTGACAGGTAATTGTATTGTTAGCTGAATTCCAGCACTTCTTCTGCTGAAATGTAAACATCACCTCTTTATCCTTTGGATATATGGCAACTGTAACATTGGCAGGTGTTAAAAATGCTATATTCTGACATTGAAAAGATTTGGTCATAGGAAGTTAATCAGTCCTTCCAGAAAATATTTAGTTTTGCAACTTCTTTCACCTCCAAATTTTGCCATTAAAATTAATCTATGGGGAACTTTCCCAAGATAATATTGCGGTCATAATTTTTAATTTCAAAATAAGTAATATGGAACTGCAGTAGGAGGAGGACATTCCCCCAAATTTCTTAACAGATTAATTATTCTCTGCTGAAGGAATGGAAGTAAGAATATAAATACCTATAAATATGTGAGGTACAACTATAAAATGATACTACATTTAATAACAAGTAGGAAATTATGCCTTCATGTGAGTATTGTCTGTTGCAAAACAGTTATTTGGCGAGACTAAATGATACCATTATTCAGAACAGTTTTGGGGAAGTCTTATACAGCTTTTATGTAACTCTTTACTCTTTGAGTGTGGGTTTGATTTATGATGCTATCAAAAGTCATGTGCAGACCAGTTGGGTGATGAGACCTGACACCACACGTAGTGAATATGCTAGAAGTATAAAGTAATCAGACTCAGTTTATTGGGAAACTCCCAAACAAATTACTGAAACTCTCCTCCAAGTGGGACTCCCAGGAGCCTTTGACCAGCGGAGGTGTCTTTGCAGTATGGTTTGTGGTCTTGGGGCCAGCCCGCACTTCTACTGTCCTGCAGCTGTCAGTGACTTCGAAAGGTCTCCACTGAGTGAGTCCCTGATCTTTGCTAAAACCTAACCTTGGACTTTTCGATTGTTCAATATCATGTCCCTTTGGGGGCCCTATTTGGTACCTTTTGAGTCCCTGGGGCCATTCTGCTGGCCTATAGTTGTCCCCAGTGCCACAAACCCATCCTTTGTCACTTGAATAGGGTGTCACCCTCCTCCCATTTGTACCTTGCTTGTTCCAGCTGAGATGAAAGAGGCTTTCTCCCCGGAGGAGTCCTTGCCTCCTCACTTCTTTAGTAGTGTTAAGGTTAGAACACATAACACCACTGTTTCATTCATTTTGCCCTATTCCCCATGAGTAAACCTGGGGCACATTCCTTATGCAGTTTCGTTCTGTGCCTGCATATATGGTAGAACCATAGAATTTTCCATACTTGCTAACCTTTTGTTACATTTGCTAGGCCTGTTTTTAAAATAAATTGTTATTTTGTTTAGTAAATGTTAACGATACAAGTAAAGTGCTGCTCCCCCCCACCCCCCCCAGTGCCTTTCTGCTCCTTCTCTCCACAGAGGGGACCAACCCTCCTGAAAGTCGCTTGGAGTCATTTCCATGCTACCGCAGGCCCCTGATACTTTATGTGAAACTCTAGAGCCCGGTGTGTTTTGGAATTAATTTTCATATTTTAGAAAGGTAATGGGATCCCTGTATTGTACACGACAGCCCAGCAGCACCTGGGCCAGTGACTCACAATCAAATATATTAATATTTCTACAGCAGCCTGAATCAACATTCCCACTAAGTGGATTGAATACATATTTTAAATAGCTTTCCATCAGCTCGGTTGATGCTGGGCCACCAAAAGGGATTACTGTAAAACTTAGGAATAAACTTTGAGGTTTTAGGGTTTTGCAGTCTTGGATACAGAACTGTGGACATTGATTTTCCTCTGAGACCTATGTACACATTCTTTCTTCTGTTTTTTTTTTTTGTTAGCTAATTTCCTTATCTTCACTTTGATCATTACTGCTTCTCTCCTCCTTACAGTGATTTTATTATTCTTTTCAGATTGCTTGAGTTGACTTAGTTTGTGTTTTATTTGTTTTTTTCCCCAGCGAAAAGTGTTTAAGACTGTGCTTGTACTTTCTGAATAGAGATTTGGTTTATCTCATAAGTCTTTCCAGTAGTGTTTTCATTTTTATGGCTTATAAAACAATCTCATTACATTATAAAAATTCCTCTTTGTCTCAGTATGTACTTATAAGGTGTTCTATAATTTCAAGGTATGAGGGCATTTTTTAAGCTTTAGTCATTAATTTCTAGTGTTACTACATTGTGATGCTTCAGTGTTTATGAAGTACATTTATTGTTAAACAAATGACAGCTTTTAAAAAAACTGTTAAAACTGAGATTTCAGATGAGTGTTACCTTTACAAATATGCTTATTCTAATCATATTTCTTTGGCTCAAAAATTTCTCAATCTCTTTTGTTAGAATTGCTTATAGAGTTTACTCCCAGTAAAAACAAAAAGAAAAGTCTGTTTGCTTTATAGTTCTATTTCTCAGATTGATTAAAAACAGTGTTATTTATTCACTCTTTCTATATTACCTTGCTCTAAGTATTAAGTGACAGTTTTCAAAAAGCAAGTCTATATGCTTTGTGAATGAAAAAACTCAAGACCACTGAAGCTGCTTTAAAAAAAGAGAGTCTTAGCCAAAAGAAAAAAGAAAAAAAAAATCCAATTTTTAAAACAATGACATTAGTGAGAAAAGTATCTTCATCTCTTCCCCTTTTTACCCAAGGCATATATCGATGCATCAAAGAACAACATGCTTTGTAAAGGAAGATCTCATTACCTTATTTATGATCACACATCATAAAATTCATTTTATTTTACTCACCTGAAAGCTACAGTGTTTGTGAGCAGTGGTCCAAGTGAGGGTACCATACTCAGTTGAAAACTAATCTGTCATTTCATGCACCCAGATTGTCTAGGTGTTATTTTCTTGCCTTGGCTTTGAGTGAGCCCTCCCCATTTTCAGATCCTGGGTTTTCTGCAAGAGAGGAAACTATCTTTTGGGAAATGGTCTTGTAGACAAATGAGATGAAATATGGAAGGCATTTTGACCTCACAGAGAAAGCAGCAAGGGTATACATTTAGACACTAATTATTGTTATTATAACGTGAAAGGGAAACAATATAAAATGGTGGTGTCACCCCAGTTCACTGCTTTGATTGCGAATTAACTTGAAGGCTTTCTCAGATGGTCCCCTAACCTCCCTGTGGTTTGTTGTAGTCCTCCTCTTCGTCCCAGGAGAAGCTGCATCAGTTACCGTACCAGCCAACGCCAGATGAATTGCACTTCCTGTCAAAACATTTTTGTACTACCGAAAGCATTGCCACGGAAAACAGATGCAGGAACACACCTATGCGCCCTCGTTCCCGAAGTCTGAGGTAGGTGGACCTGATTGAAAAGTGTTACTCAAATGGATTATCTGTTTTTAACCATTTCAAGGAAAGTCTTTTGGTCCTCTAATTAATTCATCTATGTGTTAATTGATTTGTGCACTACCCCAAATATAGTGTGATTTTTCCCATCTCTACATGATTTTGGTAATTACCGCTGAAAGGCATCTCACTGTTTTTCTTTTATTTTTTTTCTATTTTTTTTAAGATATTTATTTTTTTTAACAGAGAGAGACATAGCAAGAGGGGGAACACCAGCAGGGGGAG
Source organism: Ailurus styani (assembly GCA_002007465.1). Taxonomy (NCBI): domain Eukaryota; kingdom Metazoa; phylum Chordata; class Mammalia; order Carnivora; family Ailuridae; genus Ailurus; species Ailurus styani. Next base: position 2,742,829 of record LNAC01000183.1, read on the forward strand.
TGAGAGAGGGAAAAGCAGGCTCCTTGCTGAGCAGGGAGCCCAGTGCGGGGCTGAATCCCAGGATCCTGGGATCTGACCTGAGCCCAAGTCAGATGCTTAACAAATGAGCCACCCAGGCACCCCTCTGTTTTTCTTTTAGTTTCTTTCAATTTGCAAATTGGGGTAGTAGCAATAATCACGATGGACTAAAGGGACCTCCTGTAAAACCTTCTTGCATTGGAAATTTCAATTCAATCTAATTATGGTGCAGGAGCACTTAGTGTACTTATTTTTAAGGAGGTAAGCTTGGCTAAAAAGGAAGGACAGCAAAAATGAAAGGATTTTCCTTCAGATTCCACATTATAAAATTTCACCCATATTTTTCATCTTTCTTTCTTTCATGAGTTTTACTTTTTCCAAGCTTATGAATAAATTGTTAGGAATTTGTGTCCCTTCAATTTTGACATCGAGTAGGGCCAGAAATATATAGAGAAAGACAGATTGATTTGTCGTACAGGTTTTTTGTTTTTTGTTTTTTGGAGTTTTTGTTTGTTGGGTTTTTTTTTGTTTTGTTGTTTTGTTTTGTTTTTGTTTTTTTAAGATGTAGACTCTAAAACAGAGATTTGTGTTCAGGATGTTTATTAGGGGGTGTTCAGGATTTATCCCATGGGAGGAAGGCCAGCAAGCTGACTTGGGCAGAAAGAACTCTAGCTGCCACACAGCTGACTCCACAGGGAGCTCTGGGGATGGCATGGCCCATCAGAGTTGTCCCTTGGTGCCAAATGGGCCTTACTTTTTATCCCTACCTCAGTCACTGAGTTTGGTACCCTAGGAGGGACATGGCCTGGGTGAGGCGACTGCAGCTGAGGCCATCTTTGAAGGGACTGATGGCTAACGGCTCCTGCAGTCCCAGCCGCTGGGATCGCGGGTCCTCCTCTGCAGGATGATCAAGGCAGTCCATCTCCACAGTATGAAATCTTGAGGCTGTAGAATTGGTGTGCTTTCCTGTTGAAGATTTTACTATAAAAATAGTTTGTCAGGTGTTCGGTTGAATATCAAAGTTTACTGAGGAGGGTTTTCCCTTTATACCCTGTTTTTTTGTGTTTTTTTGTTTTTTTTTTTTGTAAACTCTACACCCAACATGGGGCTCAAACTCATGACCCCAAGACCAAGAGTCTTATGCTCTACTGACTGAGCCAGCCAGGTGCCCCCCTCTTTGTACCTTTTTTATTTAGGATAATAAACTGATAGTTAATATAGCCACATTGAATAATTTGGCAGTGTGTTTTTATTTTGAGTTAGGGAATAAAAGGTCAATGTTATGAATTCATTTACGGGCATTGTATTTCACCACATGGGTGCCCATTTTATGGTTTTATGAAAGGAATTCCTTGGGTATCTAGTACAGGCTATATTCTCCCAGAAACGTAAACACTCTCATCACTGAGGTTGCCTAACTCCGTAACACTAGGAGAAACACGAACCTACTATTGAAAGAAAGAAGGTTCATGTGCCACTGTTCCATATTGTACGTAATGCTGACTTCAGCACCCCAAAGAGATCTTTGCGAGGCTAGAAAATGGATTTCTGTGGTGACACCTGTGCCATGGAAGACTGTCAGACCTCTTCAGTGGCACTTGGCAGAGCGCAGGTGTAGCATAAAAGTGTGAAATTGCACTGTTCAGTGTGTCCTCGATGTTGCTGTTTGGGAGGATCCTATTTTGTTTTATATTGCAATTCATTAATTGGTTTCCAAAACTACAGAAATGCATTCTACATACAGAATGTAATCTCAATTTAAGAACATTTCTGAACTCGTTTTATATTGTAGCTCTCATTATTTCTGGCATTCCATTGCTAGAGCTTCCTTTTCGAATCCTATTCAGGGTACCACTGTTTGTGGGTATTTATGTATGTACTAATGACTGATTTTGTAGTTTATTACCTAATATACTTTTCTTGCAAAGGTTGTATAGTACTTTTGATCCAACCAATTGTTTATAAATAAAAAGCTTATTTTCATTTCATGCTGAGGCAAGTTTCAAAGGGTAATTTGCTTTGCTTGCAGCCCTGGACGTTCTCCCGCCTGCTGTGACCATGAAATAATTATGATGAACCATGTCTACAAAGAAAGGTTCCCAAAGGTAATGAACTGAATTGAAGATTCCTAGCCTCTAAACCAAAAGGCAACATGGGTGTAGCATCTGTAAGGTGGTTTGTTATGGGAAGGCATGGGCCAATCCAGTGGTAATGAGTTAGACTTGTGTAGAACAACCCACAGCTTCTAAGAAAGGTAAAAATCACTGAACAATTTTTTTAAACGGCTGAGGACTAGCCACACTCTCTGTATGTTAAACTTCCTCCAAAGCGAATCCTGCTGGTTGCCGGACACACTGGGTAAGGTGCCACAGGCAGAGGGAGCCTCTGAACCCGCATGCTCCCCTGGTCTGGGCCTGCTGCAGTAGCGTCAGGGGCAACCCCTTTGCTTCCTTGGAAGCCTGGAGAGTGGTATGTGATGAACTTGTTTTCTTAAAAAAATAAACAAACAAAACCCTCATTTTTCTTTTCTGTGACTTCCTATGTCTGCAGCAATTATATGTCTAACCCTATTAATCTAAAAGGGAAGGTACAGTTGCAATGCTCCCCAATAGACTGGCAAAGGGAATTCACACTGAGCCCGAAAGGACTTGCTGACAGACGCCCCAGCTACAGAAATCTGCTGTTTGACGCTCCCTGTCCCCTGGCTTGCACGGCCTTTCCCCTAGTGCCCCTGCACAGTCAGGAGAAGACAACCTTTCCATTGTGTTCCTGTTCCTCCCCAGCCGCTCGTGTAGCCCTAGGCAGGAAAACGAAAGGAAATCTCTGGTTTCATAAATCACGAGTAGAGTACTTATTATTTGTAATGAACCCAACATTGATGTCATTGATTAAAGCCGTCTTAGCTATTAATTACATGTCCCTTGTTCACCAGGGAAATAGGTCCTGACTCTACATAGTCAGTGCTGGTTAGGATTTTAGAGAGGAGCAGGAGGCAGAGGGCACCCTCCCCCCGCATATAGGCAATTAATGTAAGCAGGGGATACTGATTAGGCACTAGGGCATCACAGAGAATGAAATCAAAGTTGCAAAGGAAATTTTTGTTATATGTACCCAAGGAATCTGCTTGGCCTTTTATGCATGCTGTAGCTTTTTGAGAGAAGGGTAAAGGTGTTCCTGGTACATTTAAACCTACTGAACAAAATGACTCTTGGCCCGCCCTGTGGAATTCCGGCAACAGTCCAGAGTTTTGAATAGGTAAAAATTTAACTGGTTATTATTGAGCATCCATCTGAAAGAAAAGAGCCCAAGATTTAAAATGAAAGCATAACAATGCATGGTATTGTTTGGCTAATTTGAAGAAGCTGACATAGACCATTTTATATTTGATAGGATAGGAAAAAAAGTCATTATCACCCTTGGATAGTCAATTTCCCTTGTATATCTCAAATCTCTCTTCCATGAGATAAGGCTGCTGTTGCTGCTTTAAAAAGAAAAAGACTTTAAATGAGCACTGGATGTTGTATGCGACTGATGAATCACTGAATTCTGCCTCTGAAACTAATATACAGTATATGTTAATTGAATTAAATAAAAATATTTTTTAAAAAAAGACTCTAATTTTTAGAGCATTTCTAGGTTCACAGCAAAATTGAACTGAAAGTACCAAGAATTGCCATGTACCCCGACCACGGCCCCTACAACATCCCCCAAACCAACAGACCCACCCACACGCCCTCCCCCCATGAACATCCCCCATCAGAGCCGTGTATTTGTTAACAATCAATGAGCCTGCCTTGACACATCATAATCACCCCAAGTCCATAGTTAACATTTAAGGTTCACTCCTGGAGGTGTGCATTCTGTGGGTTTTGACAAATATGTAGTGATATTAGGTATTCACCCTTAGTTTTGAGAATTCTATTTCATAATTTGTGGAGGTCTCTGAAAATGCTAGATAAATGTGATGATCGCCCCTATGTATGTTTTGTCATATTTCATCTGTGTGTGCATGTCTTCTCTAAATAGGCCACGGCTCAGATGGAAGAACGTCTGAAGGAAATTATCACCAGCTACTCCCCTGACCACGTTCTTCCTCTAGCAGATGGAGTGCTTAGTTTCACTCACCACCAGATTATTGAGCTGGCTCGAGATTGCTTGGATAAATCCCACCAGGGTCTCATCACCTCACGATACTTCCTTGAATTACAACACAAATTAGATAAATTGCTACAAGAGGTATGAACCACATACTATATAAAGTTTTCTGATTTGTTTTGCTTTTCCTCTGAAGAAAGAGAAATTGCACGAGAGCATTTGCTTACACGTTTTATTTTTATTTTTATTTTTTTAAAGATTTTATTTATTTATTTCACAGAGGGAGAGAGATCACAAGGAGGCAGAGAGGCAGGCAGAGAGAGAGGGGGAAGCAGGCTCCCTGCTGAGCAGAGAGCCCGATGCAGGCCTCGATCCCAGGACCCTGAGATCATGACCTGAGCCGAAAGCAGAGGCTTTAACCCACTGAGCCACCCAGGCGCCCTGCTTACACGTTTTAACCGTGAGATAGAGTTCATATTCCAGGGAAGCGAAGAAGAAGAAAAAACTGATTGCTACTTGCTATAAATTGATTGTCGTCGTCATTTATAGTAATAGAAAGTTAATGTAATAACCTTTACAGGAACCTCAGGACCCAGCAATCTATGGCTCTGGGATAAGTGGATTGTGAAGGATTTTGAGGCAGTGATTTTCCCCCTACCCCCAACCATAAAGTTATAAATTGCCTGAGTGCATGTGTGTTATTTGATGATGCTATCTAGTCCTAATATCTGGAAAAGCTAAATGGAAAACGGCTGGCTTCTTCCAGACCTGTGTCCTATTAATTAACGTGCTCGTGGTATTGGATAGTAAATGGTAACTTATATTTTCATTAGTGTCAGTTCCTCTTCTAACAAAATATCCAATTTCCAAAAGACAGATAAACACAGGATCTGCCTGAGCCTAACACTTGAATGCTTAGCTCCTGATAGCACCCAGGACAGGAAGGAATGTGCATGGTAGAATGCAATTAGTGTATATATTGCTCTTGTGACAGAAATTGATCAGCCACAGCCTATAAGTAAAACCTATTTAGCCTATATATTTGGATATATTGTATTTCTTTACCTCACAGGGCAGAAGTTATGCTCATGTCAGCATGATTGTACATGGTTTTCTCTAAGCATGAATATGTAAATAATTGTGTGGACCTCAAGGAAAATACTAGCATCCTAGTTTTCTGGAAATTCATCTGCCTTTGCCCCTACTGAATTTAGTTCTGATGAGAGCTCTCTCTGACCAACAGCCACTGTTTTTCTTTTCTTTCCAATCCCAACATCCCGACAGTTTTCTGTACTCTGTTCTCATTAGTCATATTTCAACCTTTCATAGTCCATTATTAAGGCAGTGCTTCTCACCGTAGTTTAGGGGTGGTGAATATGTTATTTTTGGTTTTTGGTGTTCGTTTCCAGTTTGTCTTGCACCAGTTCTCCTGTAAATTAAAATGAAAATAAATTTATAGGAAAATGATCATCGGGATGTATAAGCAATGTAAAAATGTAAGAGCTGCTAAGTGCTCACTCTCAATAATTTTTCTCACGTCATCGCAGACCGCTGATGGCTCAGCATCATAGCAGCATAGGCTATGGTGGCCATGCAGGCATGGAGTTTGTCTGTTCGTCTAGAAGAGTGTTTAACACATAGGAGAACTGTTGTCCAATGAATGGCTTCTGACCTCTTCTCACTGAACTCACTGAAGTCCACTGTCCTCCTTACTGTCATATCCACTGGACATTTTCCCAGAGCAGCCTATTTGACTAGAATATTATTATATTTAGCAATACTAAAATTTTCCTTTTCTCTCTTGCTAACCCCCCTCCTTTCAAGATATTCTTATTCTTTTTTTTTTAAGATTTTATTTATTTATTTGACAGAGAGAGATCATAAGTAGGCAGAGAGGCAGACAGAGAGAGGAGGAAGCAGGCTCCCCACTGAGCAGGGAGCCTGATGCGGGGCTCGATCCTAGGACCCTGAGATCATGACCTGAGCTGAAGGCAGAGGCTTTAACCCACTGAGCCACCCAGGCGCCCCAAGATATTATTCTTGGTACCTCTGTTTCTTCTCTGTTTCTTTTAAGGGTTCTGCTTCTAACTTGTGTTTTCTAGAAGTTAGCTTTGCCATGATCTGATTGGTGGTTCACCGCTCCTCCCCTCTGGGGATCTTGTTGGCTGTCTTAAAGACCCATGAACTCTAACCGCTTCCATTCTGCATCTCACACCAGCAGCTGTGTCTTAGATTTCAATTTTTGGGTCTGCCTGGCTACTGAGTATCTCTCCACTGAGGCAGTAATCCTAGCCTCCCAAATTCTTGCTCCTGTGAGGCAGTAAGAACATCTATCTAACAGTCTTCAGTGGCTCCATTCTGCCTACAAGTAAAAACCCTAACATGACCCTTTGAGCACAATGCATTGTAATGATCTGTTTTGGGGTTCACTTCAATAGCATGAAAGGGCTCTTTGAAAGGACAGGGATCACACACCCTAAATCACCTTGAACTTTCTGGTGCCCAGCACTATGACTGGTACTTCCTTCCTCAGTAACTATGGAAGGGAGGGAGGGAGGGAGGGAGAGAGAAGATATGTATGTCTGTATGCATGCCAGAATATTTGATTTATTATCAAATAATTCACTTCTGTTGTTCGTTTTAATCAAATCAGCTCCAGAAAAATGCCTATGCATATTACTTGCTGTGAGAATATCTTGAAAATGGTATTTGTTAAACGGTGCATTTTTTAAAAGATTTTATTTATTTATTAGAGAAAGAGAGCACAGGGTGAGGGGGGGCTACTCAGAGGGAGAAGCAGAGTCCCGTTTGAGCAGGGAGCTCGATGCAGGACTCAATCCCAGGACCCTAAAATCATGACCTGAGCTGAAGGCAGATGCTTAACCAACTGAATCACCCACGTGCCCCAAATGGTGTGTTTTTATTATTTATTTATTTATTTATTTATTTATTTATTTATTTATTTATTTATTTTAAAGATTTTATTTATTTATTTGTCAGAGAGAGAGAGAGAGAGCACAGGCAGAGGGAACAGCAGGCAGAGGGAGAAAGAAGCAGGCTCCCCACTGAGCAAGGAGCCTGATGTGGGATTCAGTCCCAGGACCCTGGGATCATGACCTGAGCCAAAGGTAGACGCTTAACAGACTGAGCCGCCCAGGCGTCCCAATGTTGTGTTTCTAAACAGAAGAAGCAAATAAGAGAGTAACTGTGTAGTCATTCTCTGTGAGATACTCCTGTAATTCCACAGTTATGTCCCAGGATATTACTAAAATTACTAGTTTAGTCCTGTGTTTTTCATTCCTTCAGAGACTTTCTCTGAAAAGGATAGAATCAATGTCAAAGCTGTTTGCTTTGAAATCCACCCCCAGTGGGGCTCCTGGATGGCTCAGTTAGTTGGCCATCCAACTATTGATTTCGGCTCAGGTCATGATCTTGGGGTTGTGGGATCAGCCCCGCATTGGTTTCTGCACTCAGCAGGGAGTCTGCTTGTCTGTCTCCCTCTGCCCCTCCCTCCTGCTCATACTCTCTCTCTGTCTCTGTATCTCTAAAATAAATAAATAAAATCTTAACACCCCCCCCCACACCCTGAATTTTATTTCTGTCTAATAGACCTGACAGATTGTTTCATGGCAATTGTTAAAAAAAAAAAATTGTAGGTTTCACAAATCATGTGAATGAATATAATAGATGAAAATTGTTGATTTTGGGGTTGCCTGGATTGCTCAGTTGGTTAAGCGTCCCACTCATGATTTCAGCTCAGGTCATGATCTCAGGGTCATAAGAAGGAGCCCTGTGTTGGGCTCCATGCTGGGCTCCAAGCAGGTTGGGAGTGCTTAAGATTCTTTCTCCCTCTCCCTGCCTCTTTCGTGCTCTCTCTCTCTTTCTCAAAAAAATTAAATAATAAATAAATTAAGTAAATGAATAAATAAATTGTNCTCGATGCAGGACTCAATCCCAGGACCCTAAAATCATGACCTGAGCTGAAGGCAGATGCTTAACCAACTGAATCACCCACGTGCCCCAAATGGTGTGTTTTTATTATTTATTTATTTATTTATTTATTTATTTATTTATTTATTTATTTATTTTAAAGATTTTATTTATTTATTTGTCAGAGAGAGAGAGAGAGAGAGAGCACAGGCAGAGGGAACAGCAGGCAGAGGGAACAGCAGGCAGAGGGAGAAAGAAGCAGGCTCCCCACTGAGCAAGGAGCCTGATGTGGGATTCAGTCCCAGGACCCTGGGATCATGACCTGAGCCAAAGGTAGATGCTTAACAGACTGAGCCGCCCAGGCGTCCCAATGTTGTGTTTCTAAACAGAAGAAGCAAATAAGAGAGTAACTGTGTAGTCAGTCTCTGTGAGATACTCCTGTAATTCCACAGTTATGTCCCAGGATATTACTAAAATTACTAGTTTAGTCCTGTGTTTTTCATTCCTTCAGAGACTTTCTCTGAAAAGGATAGAATCAATGTCAAAGCTGTTTGCTTTGAAATCCACCCCCAGTGGGGCTCCTGGATGGCTCAGTTAGTTGGCCATCCAACTATTGATTTCGGCTCAGGTCATGATCTTGGGGTTGTGGGATCAGCCCCGCATTGGTTTCTGCACTCAGCAGGGAGTCTGCTTGTCTGTCTCCCTCTGCCCCTCCCTCCTGCTCATACTCTCTCTCTGTCTCTGTATCTCTAAAATAAATAAATAAAATCTTAACACCCCCCCCACACCCTGAATTTTATTTCTGTCTAATAGACCTGACAGATTGTTTCATGGCAATTGTTAAAAAAAAAAATTGTAGGTTTCACAAATCATGTGAATGAACCATATAATAGATGAAAATTGTTGATTTGGGGGTTGCCTGGATTGCTCAGTTGGTTAAGCGTCCCACTCATGATTTCAGCTGAGGTCATGATCTCAGGGTCATGAGAAGGAGCCCTGTGTTGGGCTCCATGCTGGGCTCCAAGCAGGTTGGGAGTCTGCTTAAGATTCTTTCTCCCTCTCCCTGCCTCTTTCATGCTCTCTCTCTCTTTCTCAAAAAAATTAAATAATAAATAAATTAAGTAAATGAATAAATAAATTGTTGGTTTTTAGGAAAATTTATCTTTTCCACAGAGAAGCACGTATACTTGTGGTATGAAGAGTGGTTTTGGATACGAATAGGAATGACTTCTTATTTATCTTCACAGATAAACATTTCCTTCAGTCAGTCCTTGTGGGAAAATTAAAATAATCTTCAGAATCACATTGACAGCATCCTTCCAGAGTTTGGAGCTAAAGAGTCACAGGGGAACTTGTGCCTTTTAGATGGAGCCCTTATTGTGGGAATTGCCTTTGCCTTCCCCGGGATGCAGTTGTGGTCACTTCCCAGCTGGGGCATTGTGTCCCTGCAGGGGTATCTCCCGGCCACTTTCCCCCTTGTCAGTTTTTTGTGGACCCAGGCAGGGTCCCCTTGTGGCTTTAAGCAGCTTGATTTAACTGATGTCTTTTTAAAGTCCTGAGGTCTAGGTCAATTCCAGATGAATGCTTTTATGTCTCCCTGTGTTTTCTCAGTTGTATTTGCCAAAGAAAATACTATACATAGGAAGCTATAACCTACTCAAATATGGGTCTCAGTGTTTTTTATAGCAGCCAACACTTAAAATACAAACACAGGGTATCCATTAGTATTGGAGCTTGCTGTTGGCAGCCTGGAAACTCTCTGTTTTCTCATGCTAACTGTGTGCTTTTGTTTGGTGTTGTCTTAAAACTCCCTCCCCAGTAATGTTAGTAGATAAGATATACTGTTTGAGTTAACATTACCCACTGTATGTTTTGGCCTTAGTTACAGCTGATAATTCTTAGAAGTAAGAAGTAGGAATGAACTGATTATTTTTACAGTTTTTAAAATGGAATTTGTATAATCTAAACTGACTAAAGATTTTTTAAGATACAGAGTTCTTGTTCTCTTTGAAGAGTGCAGCAAAACACATTCAGGCTTTTTAGATTTTCTTTATAGTCCTGAATTTGTAAAGCAGTAATTAGTACAGTAAGAGGAAATTCTGTGTGTACCCCACATTGCCAATCAGGAACTTAGGTGGGTTTTTTGCTTCATCTTTAAGATTTTCTGTTTAGTTTTGATTAAGGAGAAGCTATAAAGAAGCCATATAACCATACTTCTTGGCATTCATTATATCTTCCAAAGTCTGTCTTTGGTGTAAAACAAAAATCAGAAAGGAAACTTATTTTAAATATCATGTATAAACTCCTTATACATGTTCTAGCATCCCAGCTGGTTGCTAGGACCTATAGTTGTTGTTACAAGTTGGTTTTCTTTGAACACATTCTGTTCCACAATTATTCACCAGTGGTCATTTTCCCCTGTGTTTTTTTCTTTGAAATGTTGGCTCTTTTGCTTTTGCCTGTATATGTTTCCTGTACCTACATTTTTGAAAGTTGCCTTTGATTTGATGGCTTAAAATTTGTAGACTTGTTATCACTATCTTTAATCATTTTTCACAGATTTAGTCTGCCACTTCTTTTCACGAGTGGGCTGATTCTTAGAATAAAGCACCTTCAAGAATGATTTTAAATGTTTATTAGTATGTCTGTGAAATTATGTTCTATTGTACCAGCATCTTCTTGATAATGTGTTTTTTTAGTCCTTAGAGGAAAGTAAATCATAATAACTTAAAAATTATGACAGCCTTAAAGTGAGCATGCATAAAAGTTTACATATTTAAACTTGTACTACTTTGGTTTTATGACTGCCGTGATACACATTTACCTCATTTCTTCAAGAAAATATCATTGAGGGCGCCTGGGTGACTCAGTGGGTTAAAGCCTCTGCTTTTGGCTCAGGTCATGATCTCAGCGTCCTGGGATCAAGGCCCACATCGGCTCTCTGCTCAGCAGGGAGCCTGCTTCCTCTTCTCCCTGTCTCTCTGCCTGCCTCTCTGCCTACTTGTAATCTCTCTCTCTGTGTCAAATAAATAAATAAAATCTTAAAAAAAAAAAAAAGAAAATATCATTGAAAATTAAAATGATTCAAACCGAGTTTTATTCTCAGGATATTTTCTGTGCTTGATGAGGCAACATGTAACAAAATTTATAAAGATGGAAAGTAAGTTAAATTTTACTGAGTGGAGTGCCTAGGTATTATTTATTCAGTATGTGAAACCAAATTTGTATGTATGTGTCTGAATATAAACTTTATCCCCCTAACATTTGAAATAAGCCGTGAACACCTCTTACACATTATAAAATAGCAAATTTATAGGCTAATTGTGCTGCACATGTAAAATCTATTTCATAAATGCGTTAAATGCCGAAGATGACAAAAACAGCCCTTCACTATGTTAGCCATTTCATGCTTCATTCTGTGACATCTGGCAAGTCAAGTTTCCTTATCAGCTGCCCACTCCATGTGTACCATGTGCTTAATGTGTCATAACCTGTTAATCTTTCCATCATTCATGATTCACATTGAGAGTTTCAACGTTTGATTTTTAACCCAGAGTAAATCAAAGTTTTACAATTGTTACTTCGCTAATAGGGCCATTTTGTAGTTAAAGAAGTTTAATGGTGTCCATTTGTGAAGCAATACTGTTCGCTTATCAATCTTGGAAAAGCATTTTCTAAATCACTTAATTTTCAAATATTTGCGATTATCTCGTTAGTGTACTTTGCTGATTTTCTTTTCCATTTAGTAGAGCAACCCTATCTCACCTTTCTTTTCATTACTTTCTCACAGGCTCACGATCGTTCAGAAAGTGGAGAATTGGCATTTATTAAACAACTAGTTCGAAAGATCCTAATTGTTATTGCCCGCCCAGCTCGGTTATTGGAGTGCCTGGTAAGTTGCCCCTAGAGGGAACTCCATTATTTATTGTTAACTGTGGGAAAGCAGTGACCATCAGAAACCTCCAGTTTCATTTGGCTTCAAAGACCGGAGTTAAATGGAAGGAGTCAACAGGAGCTACAACTTGTGAATGTTTATAAGCACATCCCCATGTGATTTTGTTTTCTGGTTTTAAGTAAAAATTCTACGACTTGTACTGTATTGAGTGATAATCATATCACATTCTAGTCAAAGTGGAAAAGTCATCATGAACTAATGGGCTTAATCTTAACACCGCTACTGTGAGACACCTAATTTAAAATACTTGCTGGGCCTCACTTTTTTGGAGTTGGCAAGATGCAGAGACAGGGAAATCAGAGATAGGATTTTTCATAACCTGCAGTTACTAGTACTTGTTCTTCAAATGTGGCATGTTAGAAATAGATGCGTGGTGGCAACCCACTTTAGAGAGTATAGTAGGGTCCCATATAGACAGGAAGAAGTGAGACTTTCAGGGATGAATTCATTTTGTTGATTATATTGTCACTGGTCATTTTTTTTACTTAAAAATTTTTGTTTCATGTAATTTTGGTTGAAATTTCAGTCCATACTGTGAACAAATAGGAAGATGAGCATAAGAATAATTCTAAGGGGCTTAACATAGTATCAGCCTCACTTTTAAGTTCTGCTAGCCTTTAAAGTGTTGATAACACTACATGCGGTATGACTTTTCAGAATTATACATTCACACATATACATATAGGGTGGTATTGCTAGGGTTTTGACCTTATTTTGATTAACATTCATAGCTTTTTATAATAATGAAATGTTCACAGCCCCATAAATATATACCAATGCATAGTGAGTCATGGGAGAGGGGAAATCTTGAGGAGACAGGGAGGGAGGGGCATGGTGGAGTAGGTGTTCCCACCAGTGGCCAGGATCCTTAGAACCACAGAAGCAAAAGCACCATTTGGCATTGTCTCTGGAAGGATAAAGGGGAACAAATACTCTGGATGCTTCTGGGAGAACCGTGTGACTGGCAAATGCAGGCAAAAGGAAGTCTGATTTTGTACTACATCTCCCATTGTACTTTCTGAATTATGCACCACATGCTTGTACTTCCTGCATTTGTTTCATTTGGGGAAAAAATAGCATTTAGCATTAAAACTTGTTTCTCTGGACAGCAGCAGATATGCTAATAGAAGATCTTGCCTTAAAAGAGGAAACGAATTTTTTCAGTAACCCCTCCTCACCAGCAGTGAAAAAGTAAAAGTATAGCCTCTCAAGGATAGAAATAGGTGAACTTAAGAGTAGAATTGAAAATGTTGCTGGTTTTTTTTTTATTTTATTTTTATTCTTTGCCCAAGGGGTACAGGTCTGTGAATCATCAGGCTTACATCTTTCACAGCATTCACCAAAGCACACACCCTCCCCAATGTCCATAACCCATCCACCCTATCCCTACCCTCCCACTCCCCAGTAACCCTCAGTTTGTTTTGTGAGATTAGGAGACAAACCATAAGAAAATGTTGCTGTTTTCAGCACTGTTTAAAGCTCAGATGAAACTGGAGCTTCAGAGTTTTAGGGGTTGCTTTCTAACTAGTGATCTTAGGCCTGCTGTTTCAGGCCTGCGCTCTGTGTCATTGTAGGTTTCTTGCAAGGGTGCTGAGTGTATATGTTGGTTTTGACTTTCCTTCATTTGCAGCAAGGTTTTTATACATGGCCTTTAGAAACCCTTGAGTAATTCTCGGGTGAAATGCTGATATTTTAAAGTTGCCTGGTTGGGGTATTAATCAAAATGGGAAACATCCTGAGGGGATAAAATCTAGGAAATATAACTAAAAATAGCCTCTCTGATTTAAATCTGCAAACATAATTGTATACAACAAATAAATCCATGGCATCCATTTGGAGTGACGGAATCCTGAAGATTTTTATTACATCCTGGAAGTACCAACCACAGAGTAAAATACATAGGCAAAATGTGCTACCAAATTTTAAAAATAGACACAGGTAATAGCGTCAACTTTGTAATTTTGTCTTTCTTAATCTTCACATTCCATGAATATTAACTTAATTTTAGAACGTACTGATAAGAAGTAATTTTGATATTTAAAAAAAAATACTTTTGCACCCTTTTGTACCAGTGGAGTTTCTTGCAAAACCTTTTAGAGTATGGATTCTAGCATTACTCCTTTAATGGCTGTTTATGCGAAGAGAGAAACTGAATCTTCTGGACAAGATTTTGGATTTAAAAATTTTACTAAAAAGGCATAATTTGAATTTTAGACGTGTTCATTTTCAATAAGATAGCAATAGAATATCTTCAGAGTTGCATTATGAGGAAATTGGAAGTGGTTGCTATGTGAGTTACCAAGGACATGCATGTATTCCCTTAGAATATGAAAGGCTTCACATATGAAATAAGAATTACATACTTTTTAAAAGTCATTTGCTTCCTTCTTGCATAAATAACCCACAACTGTGTATATCGAGCAAATTTTATTGTGAAAGGAATTTATGTAATAAAACCACAGAGAATTTTGGCTCAAATAAGTATACATCTGTGTTTGTCTTCTGCTAGGAATTTGATCCTGAAGAATTTTACTACCTATTGGAAGCAGCAGAAGGCCATGCAAAAGAAGGACAGGGTATTAAAACTGACATTCCCAGGTACATCATTAGCCAGCTGGGGCTCAATAAGGATCCTTTGGAAGGTACGTACCTTCGTTGGGCTGACCTTTCACTTGATTGTGCACTATGACTTCAGACAAGATCTTAGCAAGTCTTTACTTTTTCCACATCATTTGGCTCTGTCTGTTGAAAAGTAGAAATTTGGGGGTCAGTTGTGCTTTGAAGAAAAAAAGCAACCCTTCACTGTGGGATTCACCACTCACTGCGTTGAGTCCCAAAGAGCGGGTGAACCTGTTGTACCTGGAGTGTGGGGGTAGGCCTTGAAATCCCGGAGGCCTGTCAGCCTGGCAATCCTCAAAGGGTTTAGATTTCAACCTTCCCTGAGTACTTTTTCTCTTGTGAAGCTCAGTAGGGTTCTTCTCAAGTGTACTTTTAATTTTGAAGATGTTGCTAAAGAAATTAATTATAATTAATTTAAAAGTGACATTTAAAGTAATTGGGGAGTAATGCAACTGATGGTGGATTTAGATGAGGCACAGTGTTGGTAGGTATATTTTTGCAAGTAACAAAAAAATTATGAAAAATGATAATATACAGGAAGGCCGGTGCGGGGAAAATGTTTCTGAAAGCTTATAGGTCTAATGTTATTAAATACACAGAAGGCTAAGCACCTTGTTAGTGTTTTTTTTTTTAAATCTAACATTAGTAAACCACTTCCCTGCTCCCAACCTTTTCCTCCTCTTTATTGTTTAGATTATCCTTTAAAACACTTAAGTTACATACTGCCTGAAAAGAGTCAAAAGCAATCAAAGACTCCTTCATTCAAAATCCTCTTCCTGGTTCATTAAATTGAATTTGCAAACAGCGTTTATCTTGCTAAATTGTTTGTAATGATGGTAACTGTTGGCACAGATATTTTCCCATCTAAAGCCAGGGAACCTGCTGCTCTCTGCCCTGCTCTCCTGTTTCCCCCGCTTTGTTTGCTCCTAGGGCCATCGGATCTTTGCTTCCAGTGAAATGATGCATGCATTCCTGGGAGATAATGCCAGATAAATTTATACTGTCCTGAAAGCAATACCACATCAGATTCATCACTTATCAGAGACTGGTGGCTGCTTTTCTGAAAAGTTCCCTGGGGAGAGATTTTTCCCCATGGCTTTTAAATTACCATCTTTACCTTTTTGAATCATGAATCTTCAGAAATGGTTTAAATCAATGAAATAAAAAGGGCAGATGTTTAATGGTATTTAGATGAGTTTTAAAAATCTCTTCAGGCATTACAAAACGATGCCTTAGCTTCCTGCTTCAAAAGCTGACTCCTGGTTCCATTCCATTACTACTCACTGCTTGCAAATAATATGTATTTCCCAGATAATAGTTATTTAGCAGAAATCCTATTTAAAACAGAGCCATCTTTTAATTTGTTTTTTTATGAAAATAATTGGAGTGGGGAGGCTGTCAAAGTATATTAGAGTGACTGTTCACGCTGGTAGAGTTGAGGTTGTTTCAGCCCTTGAATTGTAGAGCCAGGGAGCTCTTCGCAGTTTTCTTAACCTGGCAGTAAAGATCACTGTGGGCTGAACTTTGGTAGGTGAATCATCTGAGGCCCATTTATGTGCCTTTATAGAGACTCCAAAAAAAAAAAAAAAGTCTTAATAGTGATCTTGGACAAGTTTTAAGTTTGGTAATAAAAATTTATCTCTGGGAGTTGTGTTTTTAACTCTTGACACGATTTTCTTGATTCCAATCTGAGGATGATTTTTAATCTCTTTGTTACCACTTCACCTGCCATTATTGTAGACTCTGATCTACATTTATTATGCCTTCTTGTCAACATCTACACTAGCAGACCTACAGCCTGAGCTTTGAAGATTGGGGGTGAGGGTGGAGAGTGGAAAAGATTAAGTCTGCACCCTGGCCCCAGCCCTGTGGGCCATGACCTTGACCATGCTCTAGATGAGCCTTTGTGCTTCACTGTTCTTTCTGTAAAACCAGGGAAGTCGTACCTATTTGTAGAGTTGTTTTTAGGATTATAGGAGTTCATCTCTCCCCTCAAGATGCAGTAATGTATAATAAACGTTAGGTACTATTGCTGTTTTATTTAAACAGTATTAAAGTCAGTCTTATCCTTGAGAGTCCCTGAGACTGAATACATTTGAGCTCACCTCTCCATCCCCCAATCTAAAGTGCTTGTCATATAGGATGTTGACATTGCTTGAATGACACTCAGAAAGCACCTGGTTTGTACTGAGCTCATTTTTATTTTTGAATTTCCCCTACTGGTAAATTAGGAAAGTTAGTGTCAGTCTTCAGTTATTTTAGATTCTGAAGTTTGTTAGTTTTTATCTAAAGACAACACTCCAGTGTTGTTTTGCTTCATATCTTTTATGTGTAATCTCAACCGAAAAGGATGATGATATTTATAAGAATGTGAATACGGGAAATGAGAGTCTAAGGACTACTTTTAGATGCATACAAAAATAGGTAACTAGAAACTGTAACTTATGCATAAGTTATTATATATATGTAACTTAATATACATGTTCAATTTTGAAAAATTAGAAAATGTAAGTACCTATGATCTTACCACTTAGAGATAACTACCCATCAGAGTTTTGGAGAGAATTCCTTCATGTTCTTTTTTTAAATTAAACATCTTTTTTTCTTTAAATACAAAAATTAAAATGAACAATTAAATGAATTAGGTTTCTTCATTTACTTATATAGACTCAGAGTTGCATTCCATTGTAGACTGAGCAATTAAATGCCTTTTTCTTTCTTTCCTTTTTTTTTTAAATTTTATTTTGCTCTTGTCTTTTTTAACTAGACCACCAGGATAGTACTTAAGCTGGTGTAAGGCATGTGGCATCCAGCCCAGGATTGACTACTTTACAGGATATAACTAATAATCATAAATAATCATCAGTATTCAGTGAACACTTCATTTTTGTTAGTCAACATGCTGAGAGCCCAGCATGAATATCCTATATCATACTTACAAGAAGCTCTCAGATGAATATGTTGTTCCCATTTTACAGAGGGGAAAGCCTGCAGATGAAAGGTCCCTAGTAAGTGCTGCTCATAGTGGTGTGCCAAGTCTTTTTGTTGTTCAGCCTCTCTCAACAACTACTACTTCCTTTGTGACAAATTGCAAATTCTTCATGTACTAGGGAGGGGATTATCACTCAGTGGCTGCAAAGGAGTGAAACGAGGAATACTCAACCTCAAGTTAAGAATCATCTCAGAGCTGGAGCCAGTGTGTCTTCAATGCCTGTCAGAGCCTGGGAAGACATGCCTCTCTTGAGACCCCAATGATAAGCACAGTCATTACACACACACACACACACACACCCCAACCCTAAGTTTGTGTTGGTCAGTCAGTCCTGCTAGCTGAAGCAGAGGCCCAGCTTTGAAGTACCTAGTATCTAGGTGTTCATGAGAAATGGGGGTCCAGGGAAGGGCATGTCCTGAACAGTTTCCAGAATGTCAGTTATTGGGTCTTGCCATTTTTTATTTAAGATTTTCTCATGGGTGCATTGGAGTATAGAGTAAATTTTTTTTTTTAATATTGAAAAAGTTACTTCTTGTCTGGTTGAAGTTGTCCTGTTTTCTTAAACCTTGCCTTTTTTTTTTTTTTTTAAATTTAGAAATGGCTCAGTTGGGAAACTATGATAGTGGGACAGCAGAAACACCAGAAACAGATGAATCAGTGAGTGTAAGTATCTTTCTTGATGAAATATGGTGTTGGTTTTTCCGTTTATCAGCATCTGGAGATTTGCAGTGTGTCACTTACTTTATTTCTTCCGTAAACATGTGTTGTGTTTCTATGTGCAAGGCAGTAAGCATATAATTTTAGCCCCTTTTTTCAAAAAGAAAGAAATTAATAAGAAACCATGCACAAAAAATAAAAATGATAAACTCGAATAAGATGTACAAAGAAAAAGGGCCATGTGCTACTAAAACATAGCATTAACAGAGACTGACCTTAGTCTTGCCAGTCCAAAAAGATCTCCCGAGGAAATGGCCTGGGAGCTGTGGTATGAGAAGTTGCTAGGATGAGAAGGGGGTAGAGGGAACATTCCAGGCCCAGGGAACATCCTGGACAAAGACTGTGCTACAAGGGAGCAGAGTGCATCTGAGGGTAAGGGCAAGGAGACCATAGAGACTGGAGAGCTGGGGCAAAAACCACACATCGAGGTCCGTATTGTTCATCTTTGTCAAATCTTTTTTTCAAAGAGTGGTGGGAAGCTATTGAACTTGGGAATAAATCTATGTGTTTGTGGGGTAGAGGCAGGTGGACAGGAAGATGACCCAGAGTTACGGCTTAAAAACTATGTAGATCGCATGGGCGCCTGAGTGGCTCAGTGGGTTAAAGCCTCTGCTTTCGGCTCAAGTCATGATCTCAGCGTCCTGGGATCGAGGCCCACATCGGGCTCCCTGCTCAGCGGGGAGCCTCCTTCCCCCCCTCTCTCTTTGCCTGCCTCTCTGCCTCCTTGTGATCTCTCTCCCTCTGTGAAATAAATAAATAAAATCTTAAAAAAAAACACAAAACTATGTAGATCGCAGATGGGGTGATCACAGTGGTATAGATCACAGATGGGATGAGGGGGGCAGGCAGGGATGACCATGGGGAGGCCACTCAAGAGGCTCAGCAGTGGCACAAGGAAGAGTGCCAGTATGTTGTTGCCATTGTCCCTGATTGTGAACACCAGAAGGGGAACCGGGCTGAAGCGAATTGGGGGTGGTCAGGAAAGAGGCAGCTGTGTAGCCTGGAGGCTAAGAACCTAGGCTCTAGAGTGAGATGGCCTGGATTTGAAAGCTGGCCGCATCTCTTGCTAGCTGTGGGAATCCTCTCTGCCTTAGTTTCCTCTTCTGTAAAATAATTATAAAAGATGAAAAAATATTAAATGAGATAATTTGTGTGAAATGATTAGATCAGCAATGCTACTACATGCTAAGTAAATGATAACTGTTTTGTTAACTTTATCATAATTATTATAATTTTGAATGAGTGTAGACTTAAGTTTTGGGGGGACATTCAAGAAGAGCCATCCATCAACAGATGAATGGATAAAGAAGATGTGGTGTATATATACAATGGAATACTATGCAGCTATGAAAAGAAACGAAATCTTGCCGTTTGCAATGACGTGGATGGAACTAGAGGGTATTATGCTGAGCCAAATAAGTCAATCAGAGAAAGACAATTATCATATGATCTCTCTGATATGAGGAACTTGAGGGACAGGGTGGGGGGTCGTGGGGGGTAGGGAGGGAAAAATAATGAAACAAGATGGGATGGGGAAGGAGACCAACCATAAGAGACTCCTAATCTCACAAAACAAACTGAGGGTTACTGGGGGGTGGGAGGGTAGGGATAGGGTGGATGGGTTATGGACATTGGGGAGGGTTTGTGCT